>QCXZ01000086.1:11101179-11315199 GCA_025024175.1 Rhyzopertha dominica | reverse complement strand
TACCATACACTGTGCATCAAATAGCGGCTCCGCCGCACTACGGCGGCTGTGACAACGCGAAACACGCGAGACAATACGGTTACCGCTAAGCAAGCGATGCGGTGAGAGTGACGTAGCTCCCTCATCTAGAGTATCGCTACGAGTGGATCGGACGATGGGTCGGTCACCACATCGCCGACATTTTTACGATACACGTTGCTATTTCCGCTTAAGAAAGCCACGAGTAGTGCGGTCGTTAACATTTGGAAAACGACGTTTTTGTATACGGTGTTCCGGAACGATTGTTTGTGATATTGGTAGGCAATATATTTCTTCTGCTTTCAAGAAAATGGTAGCTTCGTATGATTGCAAGATTCAATTTAATGCGCAGTACAGTCCCGCATCCAACCCCTCCGAACGGATAAATCTCGTTATTAAGACTATGATAAGTTCGTATATTACAAAAGATCAATGAACTTGGGATGAGGTTTTACCGAAAGTAGGTTTTGCGCTACGAACTTCTGTTCACGAGGTTACGGGTTATAGACCAGCATATCTGAATTTTGGTAGAGAGATATTTGTGTCTGGAAAGCAACACAGAATAACGAATTGCGAGGGTAGTCTAGAGTTCGGAAGTAGAAATATTCTTGCGGATCATATGGGTGAAGTACAGGGTTTAATGGATAAGGTTTAGGGAGCGTTTGGATAGGGCATATCGGTCTAGCGCTGAACGCTTTAATTTAAGAAGGAGACCTTTGATACTTAAGCAGGGACAGGTTGTTTGGAAGCGGAACTTCACTCTTTCAAACGTAGCTTGATTATGCTTAAAGTTGGCACCGAATTCATCATGTGTAGAGTTAAGCGTCGTGTATCTACTAATGTATTGAACTATTGGATATTAACGGACGGAATTTAGGCACATGGCATATTAAAGATCTAAAGGTGGATTCGTAGTAGTACTCTGATGATCGTAGCCTCTTCACATTAAATTACTACTTGGTTTTCCTCTCTTTTTAAGGAAGGGTGGTGTTACATTAATTTTTAAAATTAATGTAATTTTTCTAAGTGCCACATATACTGCTCGAGGACGAGGGTTTTTGCTGGCGTTCTTTTCCTAGGTCGCTATCTATCGTGTACGGTTGCATACCGGTAGACAACACTTTTATTAGACTATAGTAACAAGCAGATATAGTTCGCATTAAGTTGGGTGCAGATTTGGGTTTATTAACAAGGGTTCATATGTTTATGGATGTTCTGCCTCAATCCAATCAAAGGCTATTATTGTGATCATAAAGTTATGCCTTTGATTTTCTCGCTATACGAAGATTAAGCGCGAAATATTGGTACAAACGTCTCCACGTATTAGGGAATTGTACTTGGAGGTGAGTGCTTACTCCGACGTTACTTCATATCGTTGCTATCCCTGATAAGCTTTTCTCATACCTACTATTTGTGCATTTTAGACGTTTCACGTAGGCGTTTTATGCTGCCTGACTTAACAACGTCACTATTGATTTCCATTTCAAACGGATGTATCTGAGCCGCCATATGTTGAAGTTGGATTGTCGATAAGGGTCCCCTCGCTGCCCCAGGAGTTACAGATCTCGTTGGACGAACTACAGCTAAGTACCCCTAGTGGGAATCTCGTATCTTAGTGTTTAACTAACCACTTTAATTAAGAAAGTGATTAACGCGAAAATTAATTTCAATCTAGGTATACACGAACCTTCCCCGTATCTACCGCGCTATTCAGTTTTTGTAGCTTACACGCCCGCATGTTTTTCTCATTTTAAGCACTACTTTTCATTGCTGATCGTGCACACGGTATAATTAAAACTTTAATCCGTGCATCTAGCAGTTGATGTATTGTTGTTTTTTAATTACGTAATTTACTTTATTTGTGAAGATCCTGGAACGACGTTTATTCAAGTTTGCAATTACCGATCCAGGATTTACATATGTGTCTATAAATACTAATTGTTATATTACTTCTTGTGTATCATTGCAATTATTGTAGCTACTAATTTCCTAGGATATATGTGTGTATGAGTGTGTGTAAAGTATAGTTAGTTACTAATGTATATTGCTTTTGTCCCATTCGTGGGGATCACTACCCCTTATTATTGATAATACGGTAATAGTTAAGGTTTTACGATAGGGAATTACTAATCTTATTAAATAATAAAAACTGCAAAAGGTCGTTAACACGGTATATATTTGGGTAAACTTCCAATATCCTGGACGTGGGATGTAGGCGTTCGGCGAAAACCCTTTGATGTTTAGCTACTGTTTTTTATGACTTGCCGCAATKTTAGTCGGATTATTTATKTGCTGGTGTGCCATGCCTACATGGGTGAGATGCTGTCAATCACAGGGCMGATCTAATATGTGTTTGTAAACACCAACACGTGTACCGTGTGCCCTGTAATAACGGAATTTAATGTTTTCTGTCGAAGTAGCAATTCTGTTAGTACCTCCTTCTCTTAATACGAAGCCTACAAAAATGCATTTAGGTAAATAAACACCCCGCCTTAATGTTATAACATCCTTCTATAATTGGTTGGAGTCGAGGTTTTGTTTATGGAAAATTTAGTGGGACACAAATAATTGCTAAAAATGGGAGGGTGTTTCTAGATCGATGTAGTCTATGTCATTTATGTTTCTTTTTTTGAGCACATGAGGATAATTTATAGCAACCCGAAAATTCTGGAATTGATCGATCTGGAATATTCGGAAGGCATATATAAATGCARCGACGCGGACGATTCTTCAGTATTTCATGTTAAATAGTTAGCAAACAAAAAGCGAAATTAGCAAGTACCCAAATGGCATCCAAGAAGCGAAGTAGTGTATGGAATCACTTTGAAGAAGAGTCTCTAGTTAAAGCGAAATGCAGTTATTGCCGAGAAATTGTACAAATATCAGGAGGGTCTACCGGAAATTTAGCTAGACATATGAAACGAGGACATCCTACTATTCCATTAATGGTGTACCACTAAGATCATCACTAAACATTGGATCTGCCGAATATCTGGTAAAAGCATCTACATCGACAAGTAGTCAAGATGTCTCTGAAGCTAGCTCATCATTGTCAGTGTTATCCTAGTCAGAGATTTCTAACGCTACTGCCTCTGATAGCGAAAAAACACTAACACCAACAGAGTCATGAGAAAGAAAAAAGCAAACTTTTATCGGAGATTATACCACACAAGCAAAACAGTTGAACAAACAACTCATCACAATGGTAGTTAAAGAGTACCAACCATTTTGCATCGTTGAGGATATAGAATTCAAAAAGTTTGTTGCTATGTTGTGTCCATGATATAGCCTTCAATCCAGAAAAACAATATCAAGAAGTGTAATACCGAAATATTACAACGAAGCGCGAGAAGAACTACAACGTGAGTTAGAAGGTGTAAATGCTTTATGCTTAACGACTGATGCTTGGACTTCTATAAAAAATGAAAGTTTTGTAGCTGTAACCGCCCACTACATATCAGGAGAACATTTAAAAACTTCGCTTTTGGGCTGCTTCAGATTCACTGAAGCCCATACGTCTGAAAACTCAGCCAATACTTTAAAAAATCTAACCACAGAATGGAAGATTACGAACAAGGTTGCAGCAATAGTTACTGACAATGCTGCAAATATGGCATACGCAGTGAAGCTATGCAAGTGGAAGCATATTCCATGTTTTACACATACCATTAACCTTGTAGTCCAAAAAGGAGTATTGGAAATAAACACTAYAATATTTAAAGTAAAAGCTATAGTGGAGTATTTCAAGAGAAGCTCATCAGCACTGCAAAAGTTGCAAGAAATACAAAAGCAAATGGAACTGCCTCAATTAAAGTTAAAGCAAGACGTTATTACACGTTGGAATTCGACGTATGACATGCTAAAGCACATGTTGCAAATGAAAGAGGCAGTTATAGCTACTTTGGCTATTAAAAATAAAAACCTGGACCAAATTTCCACAAATGAATGGGACGAGTTAACGACTGCAGTGGATATATTGTGGGTGTTTTATGGAGTGACTGTGGAAATTGGCAGCAAAAAAACAGTATCACTTTCAAAAATATAGTATTTCATTAAGATCATGTCTCAACATTTAAGAAAACTCGAGTTTTCTGGAGAAATATTATCAAACAAGCCCAAATGTTCTGCAATGATCGAGTGTCTTAAAAAAGAACTGGAAAATTGATGGTGAAGTTTGCTTTTCGTTTTTAAAATGTGCCATTACCAAAATTGACTATACTTTATAGATACATCAAAATTCTATGCCTTAAAGCGGATTGAGGAACCTCTAAATCAACTGACAGAAGGATTGCAAATATCTGGGTTCTATGAAGAAGTGAAGACATACCTACATTTATTTAAAGATATATTTTGTAACGACAAGCGAATAGCAACAGCAGAAGTTTTTGAAAAAATTTTTGATATTGAATTGAGTGAGGCACGTTCCAATAGACGAGAAATCGAAAATAGGGCTATTTTTTATTTTAGAGGCTGCATATTGGATTGTAAAGGTAAGGCATATAATTCTTTTTTGGTTTGTTCCACTAACAGAATATACTCTCTTCAGAAAGCTCAGTCGTAAATGGAAGTGATAAAGATTTGGAAAACGCCGTAACAGAGTCAGACATCTTAATGAGCCACCTCTAGGGTTTCCTGTGAAACCGAAGATTTTTTTTGCATGAGAAAAGTAAATTTCCAGTTGCAAATACATGTACCCTAGAACTGAAACTACCAATGGTTCAAATGCATTACGAAGATTTTAAGCTCTATTCCTCTTATCAAGAATGAGCATGGCGACGTTTGTAGCAACAAAGCGGAGGCTGCTGAACGCTTCGCAGAATATTTTTGTTCTGTCTTCTCACCAGAGCCGGCCGGTTTACTGCCAGCTTGTAACTTTCCTAGCAATATTAACTCTCTAACGCATATAGACTTTCCTCCTGAGGAAATAATACAACGCTTGAACGAATTATCTGCTGATTCTGCCTCCGGTCCTGAAGATATGTCACCTTTTTTACTGAAGAAATGCTCCTCAGGCCTTGCTTATCCTTTATCAATCATTTTTGGCTCCTCTTTCACCTCATCTATCCTGCCGGATGAATGGCTCACCGCTAACGTCACGCCTATCTTCAAAAAGGGCGACAAGCTGGATGCTAGTAACTATCGTCCCATTAGCCTCGTCTTTCCTATTGACAAACAACATAATTCCTCTTACTCAGCACGGGTTCGTTCCCGGCCGCTCAGTAGTGACCAACATGATATCTTCTCTCAACGACTGGACATCGCTTTTGGATCAGGGAAAGCCAATTGATGTGATATATCTCGATTTCGCCAAGGCATTTGATAAGGTGCCCCATCGAAGGCTTGCTGTGAATTTAGAACATGTTGGAGTGCGGGGACTGTTGCTGCGATGGCTTGCCGCTTTTCTGCGAGGAAGAACTTTTAGAGTAAGGGTGGGGGACGCAAAATCACGATGCTACACTATTTTGAGTGGCGTGCCTCAGGGGTCAATCCTGGGTCCAATCTTATTTATTATTTACTCCTCGGACCTACAACTTGGCATCCAGAGCAGTATTTCCATGTATGCAGACGACACCAAATTATACAGCAACCCATCCTCTTGCCTCCTACAGTACGATCTAGATCGCGTTTCATCATGGTGTAGCACTTGGCTGATCCCCTTAAATATTGCAAAGTGCTCTATTCTACACATGGGCAAATTAAACCCGCATACTAATTACACCATAAATGGGCTGCCGCTGGCGTCTGTGTTTGAGCAGACAGATCTTGGTTTTGCTGTCACCAATAATCTTTCCTGGTCTCCCCATTGCCTGAAGACTGGTTATCAGAAAGCTGATACAATTTGCCGCGATTAGATGCGGATATGCTAGTTAACTTCACGGCCCAAAATAAGAATTTCGCTGGAACAAAACTAGCGAGGTAAGGAAACTGAGAGTGATTCACGTTCAGTGCGATAGTGAGTTTACAGAACACCTCATTAAATATGATACAAATTTTTGGTAACTAAATATTTTTCCCATATTGCTGGATAGCTATATGTCTTAGTAAGTTGAATAATAACAAGTCTTTCAGGCCCTGATTCATGTAAATATTTTTATTTAGAGACTGACTACCTCTCGACTCGATCTGAATAGCAACACCGGAATAAATGAGACRCCTATCGCAACAATTTTTTTGTAGCAGGAAATGTAACTCCGTTACATTTGCTGAAGAGATGTGTAAATTAAATTATTTTAGTTGTATTCGCAAAATAACGTACCTTATATTAAGCACATATTATTACTCAATATATTCCTACAGCCTCATCTTAATTGTTTATTATTACGCAATCAGTACTCGTTTACAACACCAAACAACAAGAAACTTTAGAAACCAAAGAGTTAACGCTCCCGAGTCTCAAGGTTAACACGTAGGCAAGTTGTTCAACTAGCAAAGTGCTTATCTAACGTATCATATTACTTAACACTGTTTCATTACAAGCTGTATTAGATAAGTCAGTCGTATTGTAACCAGGCTGGAATAAAAACGTTTTTTAAAAACAAATTTTCTTTCCGCAAGACGAAAAGTGGCGCAGTCAGTAGGATTTGCCAAACGGTTTACATCGAGTATTACTGTTTTGTTTCAACAATTAATTGGCATTAATCCTACAAAAAATTAAAAAACGCGAAAAATCCGTCGGGTACACATCGACTCAGGCCAGGGGATAGGAACAAGCATCGTCCAACACCCTATTGGTGCGAGCAAGAAAACTCATAGTTAAGCAGCCAGGGATAAGACCAGCATCGCTTTCCTTTTGGCAAAACCATAGGCTAAGAAGAATGAGAAGTTGCATCTTGTGGATTACGCTGTAAGTCCCATTTTCCATTCCATTTAGTTACTAGTACTGTATATATATTAATTTCACCCTGCGTGTAAATAACCGATCCTGGACCAATTAATTACTATTTTGGAAAACTTAGAACTCGATCCAGGTACTGAAAATTCATTAAACGATCAAAATTCAACAATGGCTAACCCGAACTACCAATTGATGAAATATCAAGCCGACAACATCCCGCATTTTGATGGCAACCCCAAACAAATAAATCGATTCACTAAATCTTGCGAAAATTTACTTAGAAATCATCAGGACGCTACCAATGCTAATGCTCCAATTAATATTTGTCTGTTAGATACCATATTGAGTAAATTAACAGGTAGAGCTGCCGATTTAATAGCTTCACGTATAGAACTTGATTCTTGGAATTCAGTAAAGTCTGCATTATTAGCGACCTTTTCGGACAAAAGATCAATAGATTGCTTAGTGCAAGACTTAATTTCATTAAAACCTCACAATAATGAAACGCCGCAAAATTTTGGTTTACGCTTGCAAGATGCCAGAAGTTTGCTTGTATCAAAATTAAATGCAACTAACGAACAGGCTAACGTTAAACTTTTAAAGATTAATCAGTATGAAGACTTAACTTTAAAGACATTTATTAACGGACTAAATTATCACATGCAGTTAGTAGTGCGCTTGAAAAATCCAAATTCACTAGAACAGGCAATCTCTTTTGCGCTAGAAGAAGAGAATTTTCTTTTATATAGACAACGTGCAAACAATACGAATAAGACAACTACTACAGTTCAACAAACCACAGTTAGCAAACCCCCAGTAAACACACAACCTCGATTCAGACCTATGTTTAGGCCTCCACAACATTTGTTCAACGAAAGACCACAGTTCACCCCAAACTATGGCACTCAAACACATTTTAGCTCATTTGGAACCCAACCTACATTTGGATTTAAACGCCCAGCATTCTCAGGTCAATCAAATTTTGCTAAAAGACCAAATTACAATTTCAGACCAAATTTTCCGCAACAAAATACACAACCTCAACATTTTGGCAATAAAACTCCTTCTAAAATTGAAAGATTACCCAAACCAGAGCCAATGGACACCTCCTCAGGTAATTCCAGATTTCTAAATCGCTCAAGACAAAGTTATGTACCTCAACAAAATTTATTCGCTCAGACGGTAGAATCAGAAACGGAAAACTACGAATATGACGATAATCCCTACGAATCAGAATATTATGACAACCCGGAAGAATTAGAAAATTGTGAAGGCAGTGACGAATATTTAGATGTTCAATATGTTCCCGATACTGAATCTGACGCAGATCAAAATTTTCACAATGCCCCGAGTACGAGCAACACGAGATAATACATCTCAATAATTATACCAAAACAGATCTACCCATAATTTTTATTCCTGAATTAAACGCCAAATTTTTAGTAGATACAGGTAGTGGTAAGAGTTTTGTAAAACCCGAATTAGCATATCAAGTATATCAAGATTTCATTTTTCCCGAACTTTCTACTGTTAGATCTGCTCATGCAACATCGATACATAACGAAGCTATGATTATTCCCACATTTCCCTCTTTTAACACTTCATCACATCATAAATTTTATCTGTTTGATTTCTGTCCAAATTTTGATGGATTAATTGGAATAGATTTCTTATTAAAAGTTGGTGCAAATATTAATTTTAAAAATTCAACGCTTGAAACTCCGAACGTAATCATTCCCCTATACATTGACAACAAATTGCAACAGACAAATTTTTTCGAATCATTTAAAGTAATAATTCCCCCTAGAAGCACTCGTAAAGTCGAAATTCCTGTAAACCAACAAAGTGGTATTGGTATTTTACCATATACAAATTTTAACGGTGCAGAGATGCCCGAAGCCCTCGTTAATGTTGTAAATTCATATGCTTTGACACTTGTAACTAATTCAAGCGAAAGCCCAGTTGAAATTGAACTTTTCAAACCTTTAGATATTCAGATGATAAACGAAGCTGAAGTAAACTTTGTTGAAAAAATGGAAACTGAAACAATCTACGATAATGAAATAGATAATTTGCACAAACAAAATCAAAAAAAATTAAGATTGGAACATTGTAATTCGGAAGAGTATAAAGCAATACGGGATCTTTGTTACGAGTACAGAGATATATTTTACTGCGAAGGAACCCCTCTTAGTTTTACAAATCAGGTGAAACACAAAATTAACCTCACGGACGAAACACCCATCTATACTAAAACATACCGATACCCCGAAATCCATCGACAAGAAGTAAATTCACAAATCAGCAAAATGTTAAATGATGGCATTATTCAAAATTCTACTTCTCCTTGGAGTAGCCCAATTTGGGTCGTACCCAAAAAATTGGATGCTTCCGGAAGACGTAAGTGGCGAATAGTAGTTGATTATAGAAAATTAAATCAAAAAACAATAGATGACAAATTTCCACTGCCAAATATCTCAGATATTTTGGACAAGTTAGGAAAGGCCCAGTATTTCACAACTCTCGACCTTGCCAATGGATTTCACCAAATTGAAATGCACAGAGACGACATCCAAAAAACTGCTTTTTCTACTGACACAGGTCTTTACGAATTTAAACGGATGCCATTTGGTTTAAAAAACGCACCTTCGACATTCCAAAGGGTTATGAATAATGTGTTACGTGGTTATCAAAATGAAATATGTTTGGTATACCTTGATGACATTATCATATTTTCAACCTCTCTGCAAGAACACGTTCAACGACTAAAATTAATTTTCGAAAGAATTCGGCAATCAAAATTAAAAATCCAGCTTGATAAGTCTGAATTTCTACATAAAGAAGTAGCTTATTTGGGACACAAAATTACTAGAGATGGTGTAATGCCTAACCCAGATAAAGTAGAAGCCGTAAAAAACTTTCCCGTTCCAAGAACCCAAAAGGAGATTAAATCATTTCTAGGTCTCGCCGGTTATTACCGAAAATTCATAAAAGATTTTGCCAAAATTACCAAACCCCTAACTTCATGTTTAAAGAAAAATTCCAAAATTGAACACACCCCTTCTTTTATGCAATCTTTTAATCACCTTAAAACCCTTTTAATTAATGCCCCAATATTGAAATATCCGGACTTTACCAAACCTTTCGTTCTTACAACAGACGCATCTAATGTAGCCCTAGGAGCAGTTTTGTCTCAGGGAACCCCACCAAATGATCAACCAATAGCATATGCATCAAGAACTTTAAACGACACGGAACAAAAGTATTCGACAATAGAAAAAGAGCTGTTAGCTATTGTCTGGTCATGCAAGTACTTCAGGCCGTATTTATTTGGTCGAAAATTCAAGATATACACTGATCATAGACCCCTTGTATGGTTATTTAATCTCAAGGAGCCTAACTCAAAATTAATGAGATGGCGCCTCAAACTAGAAGAGTTTGACTATGAGATAATATACAAAAAGGGTAAACAAAATACAAACGCCGACGCACTTTCTCGAATTCAGTTAAATACTTTGGATACTCAATCGGTAATAAACAACCCAGGTGATATTAATCTCGACGTAGAGAACTTTTTAGATCAAAATTTTGACCCTAACGCTTTAACTCACGACGAAATATCAGAAACTCTCGAAATTATCGAAAATGGAAATTCTGAATCCAAAATTAAAATTTTGCAAAACATTCAAATTAAACCTCCCTGCATTAGTAACTCAGGTACCGCACACAGCTCGAACACACCGGAAACACTTAACGACATTCCCATATTAGACGAAATAATCAATAATAAACCTATTCAAATAATTGTCAAAAAATCACCTCATGGCGCTTATGTTAAAACAACCAACGAAAATTTCGATGGCAACAAAATTATAAAAACAACACTACCTCTGAATATAACAGCAATTACGGACTTTCTCAAACAGTTTCTTACTCAGAAAACTACATTTGTTCATTTCATATCTAAAGAATTACGCCCATATTTCCAACAGTCTTTATCAAAATATTTCAGAAACTACAAGTTAATCGAATGTACAAAATTAATACACAACGTATTGCCTGATGAAAGAGAACTACTCATCAAACACAAACATGAAGGTAACTCGAACCACCGTGGTATCGAAGAAACATGTAAATTCCTAAAAACAAATTACTATTGGAAATCGCTTAAATCAGACGTTACTAAATTTATACACAATTGTGAAATTTGCCAAAGAGCAAAATACAACAGGAAACCCCCAAAACAACCTTTAATTTTAACGGAGACACCGTCAAAGCCGTTTGAAATTATTCACATCGATACTTTTATTATTGGGAAACAGAAATTTCTGACCATATTGGACAAATTCTCAAAATACGGTCAAGCCCTTCCACATTTTGGAACTGCGATTTCAGTTTGTCAACAATTAGTGTTTTTCTTTTCTTTCCACGGAATTCCTAAACTTATTGTATCTGATAATGGTACCGAATTTAAAAATGAAATTTTAGATTCTCTTTTAAAACTTCACAACATCAAAATTCACTTCACAACGCCACATCACCATGAATCAAATTCTCCCGTTGAACGACTACATTCCACCTTGATAGAACACATCAGAATTTTAAGAGAAACCGATGACAAGACTGACATAATTTCATTAATGCCTTACGCTATAATTGCATACAATAGTACGATACATTCTAACACAAACTATACCCCTTTTGAACTAGTTTCAGGTCACACTAATTCTCGTGACCCAATGTTATTAATTCCTTCCCATGTTTTTGGAGAATATATTAATACTCATCAAAATAATACCAAAGCTCTTTACGACAAAATTCAACAAGAAAGCAAGGAACGCAAACAAAAAATTATTGACAAAATTAATGAAAGTAAAACCAACCAAAAATTAATATTAGGCTCAAAAGTATACAAAAAATTGGAAACTCGTTCAGGTAAACTAAAAAATAAATTTACAGGTCCTTTTACTTTAACAAAGATTTTGGAAAACAATAAGATTGAAATTGAATACCCGAAAACAAAATCTAAAGAAGTCATACACATCAATGAAGCCAAAATTATACCCATTGTTCCAGATGGACCGGAACACTCTCGTTCGACACCGACGTAAAATTTCATGATTTAAATGGACATCCTGGATTACTTCCCTTCAAACTTGGAACCGCCAAAATACTTTCAAACCATTGGTCATTCATACAAGTATTTGATCTTACCGCAATTAATAAGGAATTTTACAACATTCGGCAACAATCAAGAACACTATTAGAACAAATAAAATCTAATCAAAATTACCACACGGAATATTCAAATTCGATAATCGCACTCGCAACATTAGAAAGACGTATAGAGTCCCAAATTAAACAAATCGACCCGCTATCACAAGACAGATCGAAAAGAGGTTTGTTAAATCCTTTAGGCACAATTATAAAATGTATCACAGGAAATTTAGATGGCACAGATGCAGAGCGATACGACAAACAAATCGAGCAATTGCAAGAAAACCAAAGCAAACTAAAAGTAAACACATTGGATCAAATTAGTTTATTGGAGACTACAATAAATAAGTTCCAACACTTAATTAGCAATATTACACATAATCAGATTGTCCTGAAATCAAGAATCATGCAGATTGAAGCCAATATTAAACGTGTAGCTCTCGAGCAAGCTAAAACTCATGAATATTTCCTAATTCACATTGTATTAAATCAAATCACTTTAATTTATCAAACTATCTATAACGTATTTGAAAAAATCGAAGTAGCAATCACTTTTGCGAAAATTAATACTTTACATAACTCAATAATCAGTCCTATTGAATTGTTATCAGAAATTAAAAATATCAAAAGTCACTTAAAAACTGACATGCTTCCCCTGGAAGACAGTGTAGCAAATATGTTGAGTTTTGAACGCATAATTGAAATCAAAAGTTTTTCAAAAAATTCTGTAATCACCTTCATATTGGAATTACCGCTGGTTGAAACCGAAATATATCAGTACTTTCGCCTTTATCCCATTCCGATCCCAAAAACAAACAATCTTTTCCAAATTACGATTCCACACAAACCCTACGTAGCATACAGCGGTATGAGATATTCATACATGGACCAGCAGTGTACCCAAATGCTGCCAAAAGAATATATTTGCAAAAATGCCTACACAGCGTACCTGGAAGACGATCCACCCTGTGCCGTTCAATTACTAGCATATAAGAAAAATATTACAAATTGCCAAATCTTCAACATCAAATTAAGCCAATTACAAGTCACCAAAATTAGTGATGGGAAATGGTTCATCACCACACCTGCACGTCAGATAGCTGCAACAACCTGTGGAACTGCCAAAAACAACATACCACTTTTTGGATCATATTTATTGGAATCGAATCCAAATTGCGAAGTTCGACTACAATCGTTTATTCTACAAACCCACAAGCCCAGTCAGCTGGCCTACGTCAAGCTAAATCTGCCTGCACTCAACTTCACCACGGTTAACCGAAATTCTTCAGCGATCTTCAACCCACCTGCATTAAATTTGGACATCGTCAACTTTAAAGAAACCAGGGACATACAAGAAAAATTGGAACAGCAGCGTCAGCACATCGAAAATGTGTCAGTGCCGGTATATGTGAAAAGAGCGAGTGTTTGGACTATAGTGTTATACGTTTTGTTCTCGATTGCGGCCGTGTACCTTCTCAAAAACTTAATTTTTAAACATTGTCAAAAACCGAAAACCAACGACGAAATTGTTATATAATAATTCCTAGTGACACATCATCTGGATGTGCTTTCATCTAAGGGCGGAGGAGTTAACGCTCCCGAGTCTCAAGGTTAACACGTAGACAAGTTGTTCAACTAGCAAAGTGCTTATCTAACGTATCATATTACTTAACACTGTTTCATTACAAGCTGTATTAGATAAGTCAGTCGTATTGTAACCAGGCTGGAATAAAAACGTTTTTTAAAAACAAATTTTCTTTCCGCAAGACGAAAAGTCCGGCTCTTTTATTTTCCAAAGACATTTATGCTTACGATAAATATCTATGAAATCTTTTATGAAACTTGGGCTGGTTTGCCATTATGTTATGCGTCGCCCACTCAAAGTCAACGAATTATTTTTGTCCGGATTAAAATTTGACCTACAGTCCAACGCCGGCCGGCGAACTACTACACACGTTCAGTTTCTGCAACTGACAAGCGCAGGCCTGCCAAACGCCTGTGCGTATGTATTGAGCTACGGCCTGCCCGGCGAATACCATCCGGCCGCCTGAACGTGAATGGGTACCTTAAGGAACTCCTCCAGCAATTCCTGACAGACGTGGCAAGAGTATGGCCAGGCATCGGTGAGGAGCCGATGTCGCTCGACCTCGACGACTGCAATTGTCCGGCGTGCAACCCTTAGTATAAGTCAAAAAAAGTATAATGTAATAATGAATAGAAGAGATTTTATTTATTTAGGTAACAGGATTTAATATTTTCTTGATATAAGTGAGTGATATGGACATGAATTATTGGTATTATTTTTGTTGCAGGTATCATACAGTGACGAATGATGCTACGTCATGTACGTTCATTCACTGTTACATGTTGCATCCCTTCTTCAGCTCCTCCGGTTTCTGCGCGCCATCGCATCATTAGGCGTTTAAACCGACCCAGCAACACCCATAACGGCTCTTTAAAAGCACCCCAAGCACCCGACATATTAGAGATCTTAGTCAATGCATTTGATCATCACATCGCATTTCTGCTTCTGCTACATCCACCGAATAACCAGGTGAAAAAGTTTTTTAATGAGCAGGCCAACAACCAGGGAATCAGACTGCTGGAACACTTTGGTGTTATACCGAGCAGAAACACATTGAAGTATTGTCCGCGTTGCAACAACCAGCAACAATTAAAAGTGGAAAATGATAAAAACCGTAAACTTGGGTGGAGATATCCATGTTCAAGTGTTCATGGGCACGTCTTCGAACCCAGAGCTAATACATCTATACCGCGTACGCGAATCAATGTGGTTGGGGGCTGAATGGATATTGAGGCTGCTATTTGCTTGGTTAGATAATTGGCCCTTAGAAAAAGGACTTTGTCGTGCAAGGGTCGCCACAGATACTGCGGTGGAGTTTTACTCATATTTCAGAGACGTGGCAGAAAAATCTCCTGGCACGAATTCAAGTCACTAGGTGGAGAAACGGACATCGTTGAATTCGACGAAACCCACCTATTCTGCCGCAAGTACAACGTGGGGAGGCGGATGGCTGGTAGGCGTAGCAGAACATCTAAGATTGTGTTTGGGAAAGTCGTCCCAAACAGAAACAAGGGAACGCTATTCGATGTAAAGATAGATTGTATTGACCAGAGATCATTTATAGCGTCCGACCAGTAGGGAGGATACGTTGGGTGTGACCAGTACTTCCCTGGTCACTCCAACCACTTCTTGGAACCTAGAAGTATTGAGGAGCCGGTGTGGGTGCCCGCGGGAAGGTTTTCGCCTGAATGCCTGGATAACTAGTTCAGATGCCCAGCGCCGTTAGCCGGAGTGGAACCTGTTCGATACCATATCCAAGGAACAGAACGGAAATGGAGCGAGCTGAAGAACAAAACAAGAGGGTGCAACGGCCTACTTATGATGAATTCATACGTAGGGGAATGGATGTACAGGCGTAACGTTCTACGTCAGATACCTACTCTTAAGGAACGCCTCCAGCGAGCGATTTCTGGCAAACGTGGCAAGGGTATTGCCACGCATCGGTGAGGAGCCGATGTCGCTGGACCTCGACGACTGTAATTGTCGGGAGTGCAACCCTTAGTAGGTAAGTCAAAGAGAAGTATAATGTAATAATGAATAGAAGAGATTTTATTTATTTAGGTAACAGGATTTAATAATTTCTTAACGTAAGTGAGTAGATATGGACATGAATTATTGGTATTATTTTTGTTGCAGGTATCATACAGTGACGAATAATGCTATGTCATGTACGTTCATTTACTGTTGCATCCCTTCTTCAGCTCCTCCATCATAGTTCCGGTCCGGTTTCTGTGCGCCATCATCAGGCGTTTAAACCGACCCAGCGACACCTATAACGGCTCTTAAAAGTGGTTCACTGTCCCCAAGCAGCCGACATATTAGAGATCTTGATTAGTGCATTTATCATCACATCGCATTTCTGCTTCTCGCTACATCCACTGGATAACCAGGTGTCTTCATGATAGGGTTACAGTTACAGTTACGTTACAGTTCTTTTGCCTGGAGCAGCACGCAGGGACACTAAAGATTACTTGATTGAATTGTATGTTAAATTTGATTATCTTTGAGATAACAATGACATCCAAATACATAAATGTGAAGTTTGGAGAGATTTCAATTAACAATTACAAAAATTGTTTGATTGAATCAAATGGGGTCACATACAATTACACATTTGGTGATGTTATACCTGGACTATGGTTTGGGTTAATAAACTATGTTTGTGATAATGTCAAAGGCACCTTAGTATCAAAAGTAGAGTGTAAATCATGTGCTGTATTCTGCACATACAATGAATTAATCCCTAATTGTGTAAGTGTTGTATTACCATTAATTTTAAGTATATTAACCAGCTTGATTTTATTCATTATATTCTTCTATGTATTCTATAAATATTTTTGTATTCATGCATCTAAAGGACTATACTATAGGATTTTGTATAATTATATTAAGAAAGATGATTACAAGAAGTATAAATATACCAAACATAACAATATGGCCACGCAAATACATGTTCCTGTAACATTTACAAACAAAAGTGAGCTACTAAATGACAAAAGAAAAGCAGCCTTAGAACTTAAAAGAACAAAACTATCTGAAAAGATTAAGGATAAAAGGACAAAGGCACACTCAAAACAATTTGAAGGCTTAACACAGTCAGCACCTATCAACTCATTTGATGATGCAACGGCACCTGAATATATTAAGATTGAGGATATTAACAWTCCATCCAAATCATTTATAAGTGAAACCACTTATAAATGTGAAATTGTGTTMATCTTGCAAAAGTGATCATACATGACAGTGGTGAAACACCTGAAGTGAAGCCTCGAACCAAGTTGGAAAATCCTTCAAATAAAAGATCACCATCAAGTTCCAGAAGTGTAACACCAACATTATTAGCAGCTGCAATGATACTTGRYTCAACTGGAAGTCTTAATTATTGCGAAGGTTGCGATACAACTTTGTTCTTGCAAAATAAAGGCAAAGTTTGCAATGATAATGAATGCACTACTTTAAACATGTATAATTTCCTAATTAGCACTGGTGGTGTAGTTTGCTTCAAAGATTTTAATGACAATAAATTAACAGTTAAAATACAAAACACTAGATATCGAAGTCGTTATCAATCATTGTACCACACTAGTGATGTCAATATCACTCATCATTCAATATCCGAATGTAAGGACAGCACCACTTATTGTTGGAATGGGGGTTGTCATGTCAATGACAGGCATCCTTCTGTCACTAATAAAAATGATAAAAAGGAGTTAATTGTGTTAGGTCATTCATGTGACACTGAGATGAAACGCATTGCGTTTATTTCCGTGATGTCTCTAATTGTAGCGTTTTACGGGTCAGCTATAAGATAGGCGCGTAGATCGGCGGAATTCTGGAATTTACCAGCGGAASTAGATGCGCGTTTTTGTAACATTTCTTGCCGGGATGGTYGCTCTTGAAAYGTATAGATTGGCGTGATTGGAGGCATTATTTTTGCGGCGTGAAGTTAAAGTGGCAGCTTCTGCGGCGTTGTTGTCGGAAAAATTGATAGATTTTAATAATCACCCTGGTTGGGGAGTTAAGAGTAGAAGTACAAGTGAAAGCGTACCAGGAAGAGGTATTTTGTGCATTTTGAGCCTGGTATCGCATCTCGGAAGAGGAGTAGAGCAGAATTAGATTTTCTTCACGCCACGTGCCAATTTAAGAAAACCCCAATCGTACGATTAGGTAGCGACCCTGTCGTTTTGCGAATTGAATATAGGTTTAAGCACGTATCATTTTAGGTTTTTTTGTACGGGAAAGTTAATTATCGTCTATACGATAATAAATTTTGGAAGCTTTATGGGATTCGCGGACTCCAAGTCGGGCGAGCTAGCCTGGTCACCCGGACAAGCATTGGAACACCGCATCCGGGCATACGAACACAGGACTGGGCCTCTCACCGAGCTAGAGACGGATCGTCAGGGCTGCACTAAGGTCAGATCTCTCCATTTACTTTAACGGAGCCGAGACGAGTGACTCGCGTGTACCAGCACACGGGCCCTGTAATCGAATTCTCGTCCGGATTATAGTTTAGTTCTATTTCAAACACATACGTGACGGTTACTTAGGTTATATATAGTATTAATTGTTGTTTAAGTAACGCACAGCATATATTGTTTAAGGGGAAAGTATAGTCTAGGGCGGGTACGCAAGTACCGACATCTTTTTCAGTATGGTATACAATTATTTCTTTTTACACGGAATCGTACCCATCGCGACGCGACTGGCCAGCGCGGTGCACAGGGGCGGCTCGAACGCTATTATCATCGGGCTCATATTATTTCATTTATTATGTTCTAACTTTTTCATTCTGTGGGACTTTGCACGACCCTCTCTGGTGAGTTGAGAGGCTGTGCTACTATTAGCGGGTTTTTGTAGTAATAATTCACCTGGCGCCCGACCTACGACCTCCTCCGCTGTATAAAAAAAGCTAGCGACGGCAAAAACCCAGGAACATTGTTCCATTGCTGTAAAAAAAATACGTTACAGTTTTTTTGGGGCACGGTTGAATTTTTTTGGTTCGTTCAGTATACGAGGGGTATCCAGGAAGTGGTTGAGACTTTGATATGCAAGAGGTAGCTGAATAGTGATAACGTCGCGTTGCCCGGAGTGATCACTTCTGGTCATAAGCGTATTGATTGCGGGAATAGGCAATTATAATTGTTACGGGATTTAAAGATCTTGCTTAGTATTTTCTTTTTGGGAATTCAGTAGGTAACTGCACGGTAGGTTTTGTTAATATCCTGCAAATAGCAATTCGTTTGGTGTTAATAATAATAATAATAATAATAATTAAAGAGTGACTTATTAGTTCAAGCTAACCGCGGATAATTTTTTTAAACATGGCATTGAAGATAGAGACCGGAAGATTGATACAGGATGAATTAGTATACGAACTTGATATACGGGGTATCGGTACTGGCACCGTTGAGGAAATGAGGAAGTCACTAGCGCGTTCGTTAAAAATGGAAAAAAAGTGGATTGGGTAGTTTTCCGTGACCAGATTACCCGTATTCGTTTGAAGATGATGCTACGGCGGTGACGAATAAAGTACGCGAAGTTAGGGATTTACTTAACGACTTTATGGATAGTAAAGGCAGTAATAAATATAGAAAGATAGAGACTAAATTAGCGCATACATTGGGAAGATTAGATCGTGCGACTCCTACTGACGGACTATCGAAAAAGGTCAAGGCGGATTTACTGGCACAGGTTCTAGCGCTGATAACCGATTTCGAGGAGAAGTCGGAACTAAACGAACGTCATAACGGAGCGGCAATTTTAGACGTTAGTGTACTTAGCAATGAAGGGCATTCCGTGGGCGGAGAACAATCCGAACAAGGGCCATCGACGAGGCCTCAAGGTACATCGGACATGGGGCGTGGTAAATCCATGCCGGTATCTAAATGGGACCTGAAGTTTACCGGGGAAAAGAAAAGTTTGTCGCTAAATGCATTTTTAAAACGAGTAGATGAATTGTGTATGGCGAGGCACGTCGCGAACTGGGACGAACTAGTTTTGCAGCTGCAGGAAGAATTTCAACCGCATGATTATGACGCTAAACTATTTGAAGAAATAAAATGGCGTACTCAAGGTCCAGAAGAAACCATAGGTATATATTTAACGATTATGTCATCCCTTTTTGGTAGGTTGTCTACTCCGATATCGGAAGAAATACAACTCAAAATCTTATTGCGTAATATAGCTCCTTTTTATCAGACCCAACTTGATTTGGTGGATGTTAAATCTGTTAGCGAGTTAAGAACATTATGTCGGCGGTTGGAAGTGCGCAGGGAGGCGGTCGAAGCGTTCAATTTACCAGAAAAGGGGCTAATTCGTTGGAACCAGACCTGGCGTACGTCGGAACCGAGATACCGTCGCGCCCTGATCGTGAAGTGGTAAATGTGGCCTCGACGAAAGTGGATATCACCTGCTTTAATTGTGGGAAACCAGGACACCGCGCTATCGGCTGTATTGAACCACGCCGTAAACATTGTTATAAATGCAAAAAAGCGAGTATACTACAAAGACGTGTCCTATGTGTGCAGTCGGTTCGGGAAACGGCAACGGGCGGTCTTGTCGAGGTGAGGCTGCTCCTATCAAAGACTCCACACATAATATGCAGGCCGTTTTACATTACATTTTACACCACGCTCAGGGAGATCAAAAACCATATTTAGAAGTTGACATCTTAGGCCAGAAATTTTTGGGGCTTCTAGACTCGGGGTCGAGTAGGACAATTTTAGGATCAAGGGGTTGGAACGCGTTGATGAGTATTTGAGTTAAATTGAGGCGAGGCAGAAATGTCGCGTGGTAGGGTCGTGTGATTTACCGATTCGGTTACAGAATAAAATTAGGGTTATCGACATCTTGGTGATACCGGAGCTCCCTCATGTGTTAATATTAGGTTGGGATTTTTGGACGCAAATGGGTGTCGTACCATTTTTGAACGAATGGCATTTCAGCGATAAGCCGCCTTTGGTTAGTTCTGTAGAGTACGTACAAGGAAAAACGGTGTTGTCCAAAATAGAGAAGATGCGACTGGACGCCGTTATAGGGCATAATAAACAACTTGCCGGTACCTCGTTCGGATGTACGAATCGAGCGGAACATATAATTTTGACGGATTCAGCACCGATAAAGCAGAGGTATTACCGCGTGTCGCCGATTCTTCAAAAGTACATTGACAAGAATTAGATGATATGTTAGCAAAGGGCGTTGCAGAAAAGTCGAATAGCCCTTGGTCGTCGCCGGTAGTAATGGTACGCAAGAAAGACGGTTCGTATCGGTTTTGCGTGGATTACCAGAAGCTTAATTCGGTTACTAAAAGAGATAGTTACCCTCTTCCGATGGTGTCGGATACTTTAGAAAATTAAGAGACGCCAGGTATTTGTCTAGTCTCGACATAAAGTCTGCCTACTGGCAGGTCCCTTTAGCCAAAGAGTCTAGACAGTACACAGCGTTTAGCGTACCTAATCGCGGCCTCTATCAATTCTGCCGAATGCCGACGGGATTGCACAATTCTGCAGCTACGTGGCAGAGGCTAATGGACTCCATTCTGGGACCAGAGCTGGAGCCTAACGTGTTCATGTACTTGGGCGATGTTGTAATAGTTACTTAAACGTTCGAAAAACATCTGTCGGTTCTAGAAGAAGTTTTCCGAAAGCTCCGAGATGCTAATCTGACGGTCAGTTTCGAAAAAATGTCAGTTTTGCCGCCCACAAATGCGTTATCTCGATTATGTAGTAGACAAACATGGACTTCACGTGGATCCGGATAAGGTACGGGCGATGCTTGAGATACCTACACCTAAAGGTGTCGGCGATGTTAGGAGGATAGTCGGTACGTTTTCGTGGTACCGTAGGTTTGTACCGGACTTTGCCTCTGTCGTCGCGCCGATTACCGCTCTATTGAAGAAGTCAGCTAAATTCGTTTGGACGGGTGAATGCGAAGCGTCTTTTAAACTAATGAAGGAACGGTTAATAACCGCTCCCGTTCTCAGTTGTCCAGATTATAGTCTGCCGTTTACGATACAGACGGACGCTACGGCTTTCGGGATAGGCGCTTGTCTGACGCAGCCTTGTGCTGATGGGAATAAGGTGTTAGCCTACTTAAGCAGGTCGCTATCCAAACAAGAACGTAATTACAGTACCACGGAACGGGAATGTCTCGCGGTATTGTGGGCGATTCAGAAACTTAGGCCTTACATCGAGGGCATCCCGTTCACGGTGATCACGGACCACCTTTCGTTGGTGTGGTTAGAAAATCTAAAAAATCCGCATGGTCGGTTAGCGAGATGGGCCGTCCGACTACAACAGTACGACTTCAAAATTGTACACAGAAAGGGGGTGTTGCACGTAACTGCCGATTTACTTTCACGGTCGGTACCAGTCATCGACGCGCTTACTATGACGGGTCCGGAAGGTATCGATAAGTGGTATGCGAACACGATCGAAAAGGTTAGAAAAGATCCCGTTAAATTTTCGAATTGGAGGTTGGCTGATAATCGTCTATATAAGTACAATAGACCTAAGTATCCGAATCTCAGTGACGAAGGTAAGGTTTGGAAACGCGTGATTCCAAAGCCTGACAGACGGCAGCTTATTGTGGATGCGCACGATCCTCCCACGGCCGGTCATGTTGGTGTCAGTAGAACGTATTTTAAGCTAGCTGAACAGTATTACTGGCCGAAAATGCGTAGCGACGTCGCGGCGTATGTACGAAGGTGTCAAATTTGTGCGACCTATAAACCGTCGAATGAGCCTCCGCGAGAACAAATGCACTCTCATCCAAAGATCAGTCGTCCGAGGGAAATGATCTCCACCGACTTATTGGATCCGTTGCCGAAATATAAAAAAGGACATTCATTTATTCTAGTAGTCACGGACTACCTTAGTAAGTTCTCACTTATTTTTCCTCTTCGAACTTCTTCGGCCGATGTAATTGTAAGGAAATTCGTAAATTTTATTTAATATTTGATTATTATAATTAGCTATATGCTAGCATTAATTATATAACTTAATTATAGGGTCGGTATGTTTTTGGGCCCGTCCTGTTGTACCGATCAATACAAACTAAATAAATAAATAAAAATTGAGGAAGAAGTCTTTTTACTCTACGGCGTGCCACGTAAATCATATGTGATAATGGGCCGCAATATCATTCATCGCGATTTCGCAAACTGGCTGAACAGTACGCGTGTAAAATTAAATACACACCTAATTATCACCCTAGAGCCAACCCTACGGAAAGAGTTAATCGCACGGTTAAAACAATGCTGGCTATGTATGTGAAAGACAACTATCGTGTGTGGGACAAGGAAATTCACAAGGTTGCTTGCGCCATTAGGACTTCACGACATGAGACCACTAAGTTGACTCCGTATTTCGTAAATTTCGGACGTAGAATGGTACTCTCCGGAGACCCTTACGGGGAATTAGCCACGGCGGAGGATGCTAACGAACCAGATAGTATCAGACGTAGCGCAACGTTACGGGAACTATATAAAGACGTACGTAAGCGGTTGGAAGAAGCCGGTTTGAAATTAGATCACTCATACAACTTAAGACGACGAGGAAATGAATTTGAGATAGGGCAGGCGGTTTGGCGGAGAAATTATGTGATTTSGGATGCGGCGGCGTATTTCTCTAACAAACTTGCGCCCAAGTATGTCGGTCCGTTCTTCATAAAAACAAAGGTTTCGTCGTGGACATACGAATTACAGGACGACAAGGGGAAGTCGAGAGGCGTTTGGCACGCGAAGGATCTCAAGCCGGTTGCAGAAGATGCGGTTTAGCAAATTTCCCAGTTAAGGTTAGTAATTTTTGATTTATTTTTTTGTGTATATCGGTTGTGATCACGTCATAGAATAGTTAGGTCAATCGGGGAAAACCATAATTGGTACCAGTTTACCCACTTCACATTGGAAGGGGGTGATGAAACGCATTGCGTTTATTAACACTGTAACGTATTTTTTTTACAGCAATGCAACAATGTTCCTGGGTTTTTGCCGTCGCTAGCTTTTTTTTTATACAGCGGAGGAGGTCGTAGGCCGGGCGCCAGGTGAATTATTACTACAAAAACCCGCTAATAGTAGCACAGACTCCCAACTCACCAGAGAGGGTCGTGCAAAGTCCCACAGAATGAAAAACACTTGGACGCTCAATTAAATGTATATTTAGTTTCAAACAATCCAGTATMAATTTTAACAAGAGGCCCGCTATCCCTATACAGATACGCAAGTTAGAACATAATAAATGAAATAATATGAGCCCGATGATAATAGCATTCGAGCTGCCCCTGTGCACCGCGCTGGCCAGTCGCGTCGCGATGGGTACGATCCCGCGTAAAAAGAAATAATTGTATACGAAACTGAAAAAGATGTCGGTACTTGCGTACCCGCCCTAGACTATACTTTCCCCTTAAACAATATATGCTGTGCTTTACGGAACCAACAATTAATACTATATATATAACCTAAGTAACCGTCACGTATATGTTTGAAATAGAACTAAACTATAAATCCGGATGGGAATTCGATTACAGGGCCCGTGTGCTGGTACACGCGAAAGTCGCTCGTCTCGGCTCGGTTAAAATAAATGGAGAGATCTGACCTTAGTGCAGCCCTGACGATCCGTCTCTAGCTCGGTGAGAGGCCCGGTTCTGTGTTCGTATGCCCGGATGCGGTGTTCCAATGCTTGTCCGGGTGACCAGGCTAGCTCGCTTGACTTGGAGTCCGCGAATCCCACAAAGCTTCCGGGATTTATTATCGTATAGACAATGATTAACTTTCCCGTACAAAAAAAAAACCCTAAAATGATAAGTGCTTAAACCTATATTCAATCCGCAAAACGACATGGTCGCTTACCTAATCGTACGATTGCGGTTTTCTTAAATTGGCACGTGGCGTGAAGAAAATCTAATTCTGCTCTACTCCTCTTCCGAGATGCGATACCAAGCTCAAAATGCACAAAATACCTCTTCCTGGTACGCTTTCCCTGGTACTTCTACTCTTAACTCCCCAACCAGGGTGATTATTAAAATCTATCAATTTTTCCGACAACGCCGTAGAAGCTGCCACTATAACTTCACGCCGCAAGAATAATGCCTCCAATCACGCCAATCTATACGTTTCAAGAGCGACCATCCCGGTAAGAAATGTTACAAAAACGCGCATCTAGTTCCGCTGGTAAATTCCAGAATTCCGCCGATCTACGCGCCTATCTGATAGCTGACCCGTAAAACGCCMCAACTAGAGAAATCACGGAAATAAACGCAATGCGTTTCAGCTAAGTGGATTTCGTCGACTTCACCGTTTGTCCAAATTCTGCCGTTCATGCCAGCATGCCACTAAAATACGAGATGGTAGTCCCTTCTTCTCCACAGTGTCTGTGTCCAACCAAGCGGACAGCCTCATCATCCATCAGCCCCGGCATAACATGTGCCACATTTCCTGTCGATTCGAAGACATGCATTTTCGAACAAGGAACATCGAGTAGTATCCATCCGACGGTTTACGGTTTCTATCATCCACGTTTTGCGGACAAAACTTCAATGTGTTTTTGTGCAGTCAAAAATGCCAAAGTGTTGCAGTGTAGTCATTTCCTGGTTGTTGCCTGTTGCTGCTATGTATTCACAATCATTTCAATGCTACGTAATTGTTGATAATATTTTGTTAAATAAATCTATGAAAACTTTTTTTGAGTACATATGTATTTCCTTTGCAAAAGTTTTTGTTTTCCCGATTTAATATAATAAAGTAATTGTATCTACTCAGTTACTGTTTGATATTATTTGTTATTACAGATTAATGATTAATAATTTACACAATTTAATTAAATGCTTTTGTTACGTTTTATCTTTGAATATAGAATGTCAACGCTTACGGGAATATTAGTGCCCGTGTAAGGTGGGTTGCATAATATGTGCTTAATATGAATAGTAATAGGTCCTGACATGGTGCTTTCTGCTAGAGGCCAGACCCGTCTCCAAATGCAATAAAATGTGATTAATTGCCTCAATGAACACCTGTACTAGCGGACGCACAGGGACGAATTTCTAATTTCTATTCAATATTCAAGTTTATTTCAAGAATCGTTCGTCACAGCATCCGTTCATCGGTTACGTCGACACGGACAAAAAGACAAATTGCCGTCCCTTATTAAGAATATGTAAAATAACTTGTCGTTATTAGTGAACATATCTTTATTAGCTTTTACACAATATAAATACTGTACGCGCTCAAAATTTTTAGCTAACGGAAACATCGATGTGATTTTTTAATCGGGTATTTAACACATCCACATTTTTCGCACACTTAGGTATAGCAAAAATGCTCCGCCCTCATAATATTGGCGCTTAGGACAAATATGTGTATGTTGCCCGCGTTACAACGAGAGCTGGTCGTCGGCAACATTTTAAGAATGAAAGAAAACGTCTCCTTAAATTCAAAGCTGGGTATTTATTATCGGTAGGTGCTACGTAAACTGAGAACTTGGAGAATATTTGTGCTTTAATCAAACCCCCTTCCCGCAAGGGGTAGTAAACAAAATTATAAAACATCTAAATAAATGTGACATTTGCTACCTTATACTAAAGACAAATGCAACTTTTGTGCTTTACAAGTTGAGCGGTTTTTGAAGAAATGTAATAATAGGTCAACCCCAAGAGACCAAATCCAAACAGTTTGTTGTATCTTGAACGTTTCATCTCTCAAACGGCCGCTAGTAAAAACTTAAAATTTAGGGGAAATGTTATAGTCGTGTGGATCTTAAAATACGATTTTTGTCAAATTAATGCTCTCCCCGAAAGAAAGGGTTAGTAAAATGAATACCGTATCGCTGGAACCGACTTACCATATATCCATATACCAGAAATTAAAGCTTACTTTTTGCTAGATACCGGAAGATCTCGATCTTTAATCAACCCAAAATTTCACTGTTAGAACGGCACATGCTTTATCGCACCATACCGAAGTTATGAATATTCCAGTATTCAACTTGTTTAAAACAAACTGCTTTGTCAAATTTCATCTTTTCGACTTTTCTAGTAAATACGATGGGTTATTAGGAGCCGACTTTTTGAAACATTTAAACGCAGCCTTTGTCACCGGTTCTCAAAGATTAATTACACCTAATGTCGAAATTCCAATAATATATGAAGGTTAAAATATTCCGGAAGTTGTAGAAAATGTCCAAAATTTTCATTTTCCGTTAACAATTCCACCAAGAAATCAAGTAGTGGTCAAAATTCCAGTTCAATTAAGAGAAGGGATAGGTATATTAGAGTACAACTTTACAAAGTAGAGATGCCTAAAGCTTTAATGAATATAAAAAACCATTTTGCAATCACAACTGTTACAAATTCTAACGAAAATTTTGTCAAAATAGATTTCTTTTAACCCTTTAATATTGAAGTAATAGATCTCGCCGAAATAAGCCGCATCGCAAGTAATTATGCACTGGAAGCTGTTTTATCACAAGGAGACGTTCCAAATGGTAAACCCGATGCATATGCATCGCGAACTTTGAATGAGAGCGAATGTAGATATTCAACAATCTAAAAAGAGTTACTAGGCATAGTATGGGCTTGTAAATACTTTAGGCCATATTTATTTGGAAGAAAATTTAAAATTTACACGGACCACCGTCCTTTAATTTGGCTTTTTAATCTAAAAGAACCCAACTGTAAACTTGTTCGTTAGAGATTACGCCTTACTGAAGGAAGCAGCATACTTATTACTCATGAGGATTCGAACGCCACCAGAAACTTCAATTTTGTAAACGAAATAAGTCAGTTGGAAGCACCAATTCCAGAGAAAGAAATTTTGATTGATTTTGCTTCCAATGAGAGAGATAAAGTAATTAATAATTCCAACAGTAATGATGATTACATTGCCTTCTACCATTGAAACCAGCAGCACCGATACAGAATCAAATCTTGTTGCTGAAAGTCCGCATAATATTGATAAAAATAGTGCATTAGGATAGGAGTTCACATGTTATCGGAAATAGAAAAAGAACAAAACGAGCGAAGGTTACAAATAATAACACATGTAACGGGATGAAAAGAAAATAAAGAGTATGAAAGGTCTTCATTTATATTTATTTATATGTCGCAAAAAATTAAACTGGCAAAAGATGCTACAAAATTGGCCCTGTCTGCAAATGTAAGATGTCAAAAACATCAAAGAAATTATTGTGCAATCACATGTTTTATTCTAGCACTGGTTGAGCAGATTCCAGTTAAACAATGCAAAGGTAGATATATTTCATCTTAAACAGTAATTAAAAGCATTTATTTTATTTTTTCCTCCGGTGGCGGTGATGAATACCAAAGAAACATGAAGTGTTATTTCATCTAAAGCAAGAACACGAGTTTGCAAAAAATGTTTTTGCAATCCTTGGCTCTTGGTGAATGGAGCGTTTTGCATTGGATAAAATACCACAGTATTACAGCAGATGATAATCAAAATTTCTTGAGACAAAAGGCAAGAAATAATTAACAGGGCCCTCGTAATCAATCTGATACTGAACTTCTAACTGTGTTACCAAAAATGGAGTCCCATTATTGTCGGGCTCGATCATCTAATTATATCTTGAGCCAGTTTTCCAGTCAGTGCAAGAGGTTTATCGACAATACGTGCAACTTCACTTTTTTATGTTTTACTATAATAATGGAAGCAGTCCACTTTTATGTAAATAGAAAAAAATATTGTGGTGACCCGGTTAGCGTAAGGCAAACCGGAACAGAAACATTCATACTTATTTAAAGATAAAAGTTGCTAGACATCCTGATACGTGGAGTTCTTGGGTGCCGTATTGGTATTTTGCCTATAACAACACTGTTCATTCGGAGACAAAATATACTCCATTCGAGTTAGTTTTCGGGAAAACTGTCAATTTACCTTCTAACATTACAAAATCAAAAGATCGTTTGTACAATTTTGAATTCAAGAATTCAAAGAATTTTGAAACTATTTAACGACGGATTTAACGAAAGGTTTGACAAAATGGAAAACAGTAATACATTGCGGACTTGTACTTTTCTGGATCCAAAATTTAAGGAGTTGGCTTTCTCTAGTGACAGTATTGCAACCAGCGTTAAAGAAACCGTAATCCAATTGGTAGCTGCCAAAATTTGCAAAAAATCGCAGGGAAAAGAGCAAATGATTGAGGTTTGACTTTGATAAAACTGCAGCTACACAAAGCCAAAAAGAACTTCAACCTCACGAGCCATAATAGAAGTGCAACGATATATGGAAGAAGAGCTTCTGCCACGGTCCGGCGATTCATTTTCGTGGTGGAGGAAACATCGTGAAATGTTACCCCACCTTTCAGAATTGGCAGCCGATAAATTATGTGCCTTAGCGTCGTCTGTTCCCTGTGAAAGACTTTTTTCTGCTGCCGGACAGGTGTTAAAGGATAGACGCAGCAGACTCAGCGATAGAAAAGTGCAGCAGCTGCTATTTTTAAATTCCAATCGGACCCATTTTTCATAAATCACATATAGTTCGTTAGAAAGAATTTTTATTTTGTTATTGTATTTTTTTATCGTACCCACAATAATAAAGAATTTATTTTTAATGACATCTCACATGCTTTGTTACGTGTATATGTTTGTGATATCCTGTTAAAAACGTAACTGACTTATCACACACACCGCCGAAATTACTAAAATGAAAAGTGAAGTAAGCGATTCCGCTACTAACAAGCAGTGAGAGCCTTTTGCGGTAAGGCGGAAACGCGTAAACCGCGATTGCGATTCGCGAACCGCGATCTCCTATGCCGCTACTAGCTAATGCGTCAGGACAGGTGGTGACTGAAAGTCGTGATCACGATATCACAGATTTAAGGAAGCCTCAATAACAGTCGCGACCTGTGATTTTTTAATATCAGTAATTGAATCACAGTTCGTGAAATATCGCTCATCCCAATAACTGAGTAGGTACAGAAACGTTAACGTTAAGGCGACCAACCGTCCCGCATTCTATAGTAATCCCGTTTTGCAATTATTAATAAAAATCGTCCCGCAAAACATTGGTGCGTCCCGCATGTCTATGTTTTAGCTTTATCACGGTACACTTGAGGGGGCTAATTCCAAAGTGTACAATCTCCACATTTTAACAAAAATGAGATAAATGTCGCATCAGGTCAATATTTTAGCCCTGCATTAGAATCAACTATCATTTTAATACCAAAACGATCAATCTCCTATATATTTTAGGTAAGAAACTTGGGATTAGTTCCATAATGTACAATCTCCAGTAAGAATTTAGTTCCAAACCGTACAAACTCCTAATGCGCAAATTATGGCAAAATGTACAATCTCCAATGGAAATCAAATACATTGATCTGCAAAATTCGCAAAGTGAGCAATATTTTTTCGCGGTAAAATCAGCTGTTTTTTTATCTGTTGTGTTTGCAAACTCGAAACTATTTTCGTTAGTCGAATTTCATTTTTGTGGTGTTCAGATCAAGTACTTGCATTAAAGTGTCTATTTTATAAAATTCAAAGTATGGAAGTTAACGTAACACATGTAAGTGAAAACAAAGCTAGAAAAAGAAAAAGGAATCCTACAGAGTGGAAAAAAAATCAAGGAAAACGCATTCGGTAAGTTAATTATAGAGTTTATTAGGTTAGGTTTCTAGAACGCTACGTTTGTATTTAGGTATTCTCCACATTTTCTTCCGGTGTACCCAACTTGTGGCCACAAAACATCAGCATTTCAATGTGTCTCGCTCAAAATGGCTGAAGTAAAGACTTTCCATAGCAAGTTTTACGAAGTTAAACAGAAAACCTACCAAGACAACTTTATTTTAAAATATTGCAAAACTGTTCCAGTAAAGCGCAAGCGGCCAAAAAATTCGACACACAATGAAAAAATATTTCAAACTCGGTTTTTTGTTCTTAGTCGAAAAAAAAATAATTCCAGTTTGTAAAAATTCTTTTATGGGTATTTTGGGAATTACAAGAAGGGGAATTGACACAGTGACAAAAAACTTTTTTAAAACTTCTCTACCGGCAAAGGAAAATCGTGGAGGTGATAGGATGTCGGAAAAATATCGCGGCAAAAAGGAATCAGTGATGAATTTCATCAACAAATTCAAGGCTATTGAAAGCCACTACTGTAGGGGACATAGTGAAGGATTGTATCTTGACTCTAATTTGAACATAACAAAAATGTGGGTCATGTATCAAAATGAAAATAATGAGCAACTAGTTAAGAAAAGCTATTTTAGAAAAATGTTTAACACACAGTATAATTTGGGCTTTGGATCCCCCCGCACTGATGTGTGTTCTACGTGCCTACAGTTGACAGAAAAAATTAAAAGTTGCAGGGACGAAAATCTTAAGGCTAGCTTAATGACTGAAAAGAGAGTTCACAAAATGAGGGCGCAAGCTTATTTTGCCCTTTTAAGAGAAAAAGAAGATGGTGTGGAAGTGTTCTCCTTTGACTGCCAGAAAAATCAGGTACTGCCCAAAGTTCCTGACCAACAGGCATATTACTCCAGACAGTTTTATATATACAATTTTGCTGTTGTTAGGGGCACTTCAAAAGGTAAACTAAACCCTTCGACCGTTACTAATTTTTGTTGGACAGAAAATGAATACAGCAAAGGATCTAATGAGATTGCCTCCTGCATGCACCACATCTTGAATACTTTTGACGTTGATAATATTCACACTGTAAGACTGATGTGTGACGGATGTGGGGGTCAAAATAAGAATACAACCCTTATTAGTATGTGTTGTAACTGGCTCTCTCAGCAAAATCCAATTAAAACAATTGAAATTATTTTTCCGGTGAGAGGACACTCTTTTATACCCCCAGACCGAGTGTTTGGTCACATTGAACGAGATATTCGAAAAAAGGAAATTATTTTGGAGCCAGAGGAATATTTGAATATCTTCTCGCATTATGGAACTGTGCTGAAGGTTGGAGAAGATGTTCAAATTAGAAATTGGAAGGAAGAAGCTGCCAAATTCGTTAAGTCGCCAGGCCAATGGCATTTTGCTTTTTCTAAAATGAAAAGAATGATTATAACCAAAAATTCAAGTGGGGTCGTAGTTGTCCGGGGAGAAGCAAACTACAAATCAAACCTGGGAATGGGAAAATCCATTACAAAGAAAGGCAAAAGCATCCCTAATATGAGTCCACCCATAATCAACAAAAGGAACGCAGTAAGCGAAAACAAAAAAAACTGACGTCACTAACCTTCTTCTTACACACTATGGAGAAGAATGGAAGAGTAACCCTAGATTGAACTTCTACAAATTTGTTTTGGAAGGCGAAAGCCAAGAAGAAAGTAATGAAGATCCTTTATGTGAAACAAGAGAAGAAGAATGTGGCCTTAGAGTTTAATTTTTTTTTTATTAGTAACATACATGTTTCTGTTGTTTAATGTTATGCTTTCAGGTTTTTGCTATAGATAATTAAGTTTTTGACTACGTTTAGTAAAGCCTATAAATAAAAAGGTATTTTTGAATCAAATGCATTGTTTTATTTCCAAAGTAAACAATCTCCTAATATAATTTTCATACCGTACAATCTCCAAAATTTTTTCCTAAATATTTCCGTAAAATAATGTTACTTTTTCCTAAAAATTCATAAAAGATCTATAGATAATGACCACATTCCAACCAAATATTTAAATTTTAAAAATATTTCATTACAATAAATTAATAGGTTTTTTTCGTTTTTTGGAAATGTAATAAAACTGGAGATTGTACACTTTGGAATTAGCCCCCTCACTTATTAGTCATGATACGTTTTTGCGCACAAGACAGATGCAATGGATAATTGCTTTCGCATTCTAATATATTCTGTTCCGCAGTCGTGCTCTCTCGCATTTCTACCGAACGACGCTGTATTTGCGTGCAAGAATACTTTACAAGACAGTTGGAATAGGAGATCGCTTTCTCATTCTAATAGACTCATAATACGAGTAGTTGGGAAAAGCTTTGCGATATCTTGACAAAAATCGAGAATTAGTTGAAAAATGTCACTCAAGTGAGAAATATTATTTTAAAAATATATGATGACTTCAATAGTTATGTTCCATGTTGTGTTAGTTTGGATTTGGACCCCCCCCCCATTCCTAGCCACAAAATGTCGCGCATTGAGATTTCATAGTTGGCCGCCTTAGTTAACGTGAGGAACATCTTGTTAAAGAAAGCCAACCAGAACATAAAATTTTGATCTTTCATCAAACACAATAAATACCTACAAACAAATAAAAAAAACTTTTATGGACAGATATTTCGAACTTTCATTGCTAACATTGCAAAACATAAAGTAACGCGTCTCAAGGAAAATGCAGCTTTCTGTAAGATGCAACGTTGTTCGTTGGCCTACCAACAGATTGCGTTTACCTGGAGTCTGTACAGCACGTTGTCATTTCATTATCCTTAGCAAAATTTTGAAATACGTGATTGAGTCGAGCGCTTATAATCATTATTGGAGATTGTTGCAATTTTTTTATGGAATTTATATTAAAAATCATTTTAAAGAATGTACTAATTTTAAAAAATGGACTGGTGTACTAGATGGTACCCAAAATTACTAGATCTATACATATGAGCTAGACTGGCAACACTGATGAGTGGGTATCAAAMGAGCGCACGGGGATTTGGCCTAGTTCGTGCGTTTTTAGGAAGACATCCGATTTTTKTGCGGTAGAAAATTGCCTAAGGTAGGAACGCCGACCGCCGAGCACCAGCGTTCCTGACTAGTGATGGGCAGGGTTGCCGATTTGCGGGTAATTACCCGAAATGCGAGTATTTCTTCTTCACCTGCGGGTAATTTGTAAATGGTGCTGGTACTAGGTATAGTATAAACCTTTATAGCAGCGATCGGGAATATAACAAACAGCAATCAAAGACTTTCGTATTATGTTATCGTATTTAAAGCAGTCTTTCATTATCGTTGGTCGTGTTTCATCTAGGCTTGGCAACACGGCAAAAGCAACTAAGGCTAACGGCCCTAAGTGCTAGTGATGGGCAGAATCGAATACTTTATGGAATCGAGAACTCGGTTCTCGAATATTTTCTAGAATCGATAACTTACGCGAGAACTTACATTCAAGAACCGGTGGAAGGAGAAAACCGAACACATTATTTTGTATACCTCATTTATTTTTATTGAATTTGTATATATTCCGTATTGTTAATAAGTTGTTGTGTGTAATTAATAATAACATTAACAAATTGTTTTTGTGCTAACAAATTTAAAGACAAATGAATTTAATTACTCAGATTATCCAGGTTTCGGTTCTGTCAGGAACAAGTACGAAAACAAGAACCAACAAGGCACCCATCATCGCGCGACGCATATATATATTTGTGTACCCCACGCACCTTGGCAATGGCAGTTCTGGTTCTAGAGAATCGCGCGAGACCTAAATCTATCCGAGTGCGCTGCACATATTATCTGACCTAATATCCGAGAACTCTATACAAGTACTCGAGTAAAATTTTGTTCTCGAGAAATGCGAGCGAGACCTAACAGAGTGCCCCAAGCATGTCATCAGACATTCGAGTACTCGACACTGTTGTTCTCGAGAAACGCGTGCGAAACCTAACAGAGTGCCCCGCGCATGCCATCCGACATCCGAGAACTGTGTATTCGAGTACTCGACAATTTTGTTCTCGAGAAACGCGAGCGAGACCTAACAGAGTGCCCCACGCATGTCATCCGACATCCGAGAACTCTATATTCGAGTACTGGACAATGTTGTTCTCGGGAAACGCGTGCGAAACCTAACAGAGTGCCCCGCGCATGCCATCCGACATCCGAGAACTGTGTATTCGAGTACTCGACAMTTTTGTTCTCGRGAAACCGAGCGAGACCTAACAGAGTGCCCCGCGCATGTCATCCGACATCCGAGAACTCTGTATTCGAATACTCGGTAGTTTAGTTCTCGAGAACTGCGCAGAATCGAGAACTTTGCGATTCTGGTATTCGAATACTCGCGTCACTACTAAGTGCTCATTCACAATGAACGCAATACGTAAGAAAGACATACATAAGCGTAAAGTGAACATAAGCGTTATTTTTATACATAATAGTGTTCACAATACACATAACATAAGCTTATCATACGCATGTGCATTTTTGACATGTCATTTGTATGCGATCGTAACCTCAGATTTCGCTTGAATATGCATAACGAAATGTCAACGAATAATAACAATTTTAACTCTTCTATATATAAGAAGACTGCGTAAGAAGTGTTTAGAAATCCCCATATCCCAACAATTCAACGAAGGCGGTATTGGGTCAGGTCGTCAAATCAGAATCGGCAGAGAAATCGCACGGAATACAATAGATTAATATTGGAATTAAAATGAATCAAATGTTCATGTCATATGATTCATCTTTCATCATCAAAAGCTTGTTTGAAACTTCCTAGGTCGGTTGAAGATCTTTTAAGAAATCTTGGCGCTCACTTCAGTAGAATAGCTCTCCGACAAGAAACCCTGAAGGAATTTCAAACGTAATGTAATGTAGAAATACATAAGATTTTGTAAAAAAAAGCATGTGTCGATCGCGTTTTGGAACAGTATACCCCCTTGGAGGCTTATTTTACCAATATAGTGTTTCAGATCCTTCAAAAACCACCGATGAAATGCTAAAAACTTTTAGAAACAAGTTCACAATACTGTATTTGCAATTTATGAGTTATAACTTAGGAATCTTAAATGCATTTAATCTAATGTTCCAATCAGACAGCCCCCTTTTATATAAACTGAGACCAGAAACTGCCAAACTGATTAAATCTTTATGTGCTAATTATATGAAACCGCCTTACATCAAAAGTTCAGAAAACATTTTGATACCAGACCATTTGAGTCAAGACGAATTTTTGCCTTTAAAGTCAATATTTTTAGGGACTGCAGGTACAGGATAATTTAATGAACTGAAAAACAATCCCAACGTAAATAGGCGGGATATTCAGTGGTTTCTAGAGAACTGTCAGAGTTTTTATATTGAATTGGTCAGTGACTTAAAAAAACGTTTCGACTTTACAGACGAAATATTTGATATCTTAGAGATAGTAAAACCAGAGTATGCACAATGTTTTACAATTAAATCATTGTCACGTTTTAAAGAGATTTCCTGTTCTGTTACAAAATAGACGTATGGAAAAAAGTAAATAAAGACTATATATATATCCCACTATTACTGAAGCGTCCGTACATTGACACTTTTCCGCTATTGTGGCGTCCATTTCCATTGAAGCGTCCGTATACGGACGCTCTAATATTTACCTATGTAATCGAACTGCTTGAAGACCCCCACTCCCTCCTGGCAAAAATTTGGGAGGACGCTAGGGTGAGCCAAGAACTACTCATTTAGCATACTGACGTATAATTTTGGTTCCGCTAGTTGACCGCCAGGCGCGCCAGTAGGTATGCGGTGCCCGTATATTTCTCGTACAGGACGTCGGTTTGCGGGCGTCCTTTATTTTTATCTATTTTATCGGCGTTGCCGTTGATGATGTAGTCGTATATAACACGTTTAAATCGCGCCATTTGGAGCGTCCGAAATTTATTTTAAAAGCAAGCATTTATTTCATTCCGCTCTTTGCGTATTGATATATAATAGGTTCACACCGCCCATTTTAAAGCGTCCTCGCATAAATTTAAAAATATTAAAGGTGTTGCATTGGTATCGCGCAAAAACATGGCTTTTAACGATGGGGAATTGATAGATACTATTTTAAATTTAAAATAAAATTAAATAAAATTTTAGCGAGTGCATTGGATGGTTTTCTGTGCGATAATAATAATTATGATCTTGTAAACTAATCATTCCAACCTCTCAAATTCATTTATAACTTACATTTGAAATTAAAATTAATGTATATAGGATGTCAATTTTATCAAGGTGCCTTTTTACATCATTTACTCTTATTTATATAATGAAACCACCATTACTATGGACCAACACATGACATTACATTTGTAGAGTGTGCCATAACGCTAAAATTTCTGGCTTTAGTATTAACATTTTCGTATGAAATGGCTGCTTCAAAATTATTACTGGTAGTGCATTCAAAGGCATTTGTGTATGAAAAACCCATTACTCATAGTTTAAGATATTCAAACTTTATGTGAATGGACAAACAATAATAATATACCATTTAAAATGCTGTGGATTTAATCTGATATCATGAGCAATTCAGCATTAATTATACTAATGTTTTAAAGCCAAACAAAAAAGATTTAGATGTATTTTCTCATGTCCAACTGGATTACTTTATACGTTTTTTATTTCTGGTTGGTAAACAGAGCTCAAAGTGTTTAGTATTTTCCAATAATAAAAAAGATTGAAATACATAACGTATTTAAAATACGTTTTTCAATTAGTACTTAAAATACTTGAAATAAAATACTATTTGGTATTTAGTATTAGAAAGTATTTAAACTACTTTAAAAGTATTTTCAATAGTAATTTTACTTTTTAAGTTACAAAGTATAATACGGGTTTCAGTAATAGTGGGATGTATATATTTATTATTGTAAAAATACTTATAAATTAATAAGTTTTGTACATAGTTATTTATTTTATAAAATCAATTCATATTCAAAATTATGTTGAAACATTGTAAGTAATTGTGTATCAATTATAATATTTTAATGGCAAAAAACAATATGGATTTACTTATGTGCCAGTTTTTTTTCACTTTTTGTATACATTTTGCTAGTTACTTTTTTAGTGAATTAGTTTTACGTGTCTATCCAGGGCAATTTGCATTTTCCATTAGGGGCTCTGTTATTTCTGCACAATCGCAAGACATCTGATTAAAAACTACTACATAAAGTAATAAACAAATGGTAAATAACTATGTTTATTAGTCACAAATTCAAAGAGCTATGTGTGATAAATTAGACATACATACTTTAGTTAAGGAACTGTGTAACGAATGAGACTTGTCTTGCGCACAAATAAGTTTCAATAAATAACTTAAGAAAATAAAAATTATATACAATATCGACTATATTTAAAGCTTTTTGTTTTTCTTTGTCATGTCAGCATTTATTTTTTCCAGACTTTTTGGGGTTCAATGTGCAGGCATTTCTTAAATAAATCTATGTAGAGTGATCATGTATCAGGAGGGCATTTTTATTATTTTATTATAAAACTTTACAGGAAAGACATTTTTACAAAATTTTTCTTAAATTATTATCTACAAAATAGTGTAAAAGAATTTGCCATTCATCCCTACTTATTTAATTTCTTAATTATGCTTCTAATTTCCTATCTGTCGTTAACAGTTTTCAGGAAATTAAAAATAAACTGCAATTTTGTAGATGCTTACTAAAACAATTAATTGAAGGTTGATGTTGAAACAAAACTATTTTGAAGTTTTCGTGCTTTTTATGTTTTTACGTTAATAATCCTGTTATTGTTTGTTGTTAGTGCTACTGTTTTGCATTTGTTTGTATTTTCATATTTTCCATAAAATAAATAAGTATGGAATGGAGTTCGGTTTGGGCGCTGATCGGAGACWGACGTGTATTCGAACGGCTCTCTGAGCTATACTACAAGTGCATGAACTAAACTGTTCACAGAGTGACTGTGTTTCACGGTTATACCTGTATGGTGGGAGAGGTGCTTAGCGTGGTGAAGGTAGTGCTTGCGTACCTGAGCACCTGTGTACCTGGTTGTATCTGTTTACCACATATGAGAGCTCATCTAACTAACAACCTACAACAGGAACTAAAATAAGATAAGATAATAGAAAAATAGTTAACTAACATACTAGTACAATAATTGAAACGCATGTTGCAAGTGCCTAACTACTATTACTACTTTCTTTGTATTATTTCTCTTCCAATACAACTAATACCCCATTCCGGGGAAAAAAGAACGTATTTTAGGACCGAAAGCGACCGTACCCAGGTACTCGCCCGCTGTTTGTTTGAATTCAAGGGCGACCCATATGGAATGCTTTAACAGCGGTAAAAAGGCTTTTCAACAGATAGGAGTGTTACATCAGCTACCCTCACGTGTTCACGCGCGAAAAATGGATACTATTCTAAATGGCAATAATAATAATAATAATAATAATAATAATAATAATAAACATTAAGCATTCAAGTAATCAAAATATATAAACGCCTATACCGTAGTTCTAACAACTAGATCGATCAATTAACCAACAAATAACAAATGCAAGCCTCATCTTTTTAGACGTCCTTAAAGTAAAACGAAATGAAAAGAAAAGGGATGCTTTACAGCTACAAGAACTCAACGAAACCGAAAGAGGAGAGAACAAAATATATTTAAATATATTTATATTTTGACCGAAGATGAGTGTCGCGTTAAACAATCATACTGAATTTTAAAATTTTCGTTAATGATGTGTTCTAGTGTTGCATCCTTGTGTTTGTGTTGCGGTTGTTATTATCATCGTTGTTACACTGAAGTAGTTCCGTGTATCCTGCAGGGTATTACATAATTGTGGGACAGAAACCGCCTGCGAACCACAAATAGATATATGGGAGAACATTGTCCAGCAATAACACAAAATCGGGCAGGAAAAATAAGAAGAAAGTCTGTAAAAGGTGTTGAAGTTCGGAAGCAGCTTGGAAAAACTGTTCAAGGTGTACGGTTAAGGTACAACTCGAAAGAGTCCCAGCACTCACAAACGACTTGGAACAAAATCGCTTCAGAAGAACTCTTAGCGGTAATACCAGAAAAAAGGAGTTAAAATAACCATTATGATACTGCGATAATCTTGTCTAGAGACCAGGAAGTCACGTAAATAAACCCACGACCGTAAAGAATCTCTAATATACATTAAAAAATGCGTGCAGACAAGAAGGATCCCGTAGAACATCACCCGACATAGAGCTCCAGCAAGCTATCGGACAAACAGAGAGGAAGGAAACGCCAACATCATCATGAAAATTAAAATAAATAAAATTGGAAGAGTTTAATTCACAGTGTGTCCCAGTGTTATGTACTTATGTTTGTGTTACTATTACAGAAAAGTGATACATAAAATCCTGGAAGACTGAAACAGTATGTATTGTAAGTGTACATGTCCCAACCGACATAAGAGCGAACTCAGTGCTGAGCCAAATATCTCGAGAAATAATAAAATGACATTCTAAGGCAAAAGTATCATTCAACCAAATACATACCACGCGTGCGGCTAAAGCGGGACTCTTGGATAGCAGAACTATCACAAAAAGAATAGAGACATACGCGACGAAATACTAGGGACATCTAGGAGAGAAGCAGACCACATATTAAGGAAGGCCTGGGAACTAAGTGGAGACAACGAAAAAGAGGAAGACCGTGCTTTAGATTGAAAACAACTGTAGAGGGGACAATTCAGAAGTCAGAGAGAAACGAAGCTAGAAATGATAAGAAACAAGAAATTAACAGAGCTACTGGGAAGTGGAACAACGGCACCAAAACACATTAAAAGGAAATGAATGTACCTATATAAGCTTCCCATTCCAGTCCTTATATTGCCTTAACATGCGCTAGGCAGTCGCACTACTAGCAATCAGCATGTACCCCTCCAACCCAGCGTAGAAGGCCGGCCCGGCGGTATATCCGGGAGTGGCAAAAATGCTGACTGTACGCTGGTTCAATAAATAAAATAAATAAGTATGGAATGGTCATAAAAATATTAAAACTGTTTCATGTTCTAAATTTAATTTCTACTTAGTAGTCTTCCTAAACAAACATTGTTTCTAATCTGTCAAAATAGTCTATTTTAACAGTAAATGTTGAGTAATTTTAAAACGTTTTACTACATACAAGACCTTACATATTAACGATTTTCGCTTATGTGCCAAAATGTTTTGTTTCAATACTAAGATTCAACGGTTTTTCAATTGTTTTAATCAGCAACCACAAAATCAGCTTTTTTTTAATTGCGTGATAAACTGTTTAAGACAGATAGGCAATGTGCTCCATGAAAAGAAAGGAAATTTAATTCTGCATCTATCAGTGGCTTAATAATAATAACGTTCTATTAAAAAAATAAAGATATTGGCCTTTGAAGTTTGTTTTATTAGAAACCTTGCAGCTTTACAAAAAGGCAAGCTATGGCTGATAAAGTATGAACAAGTCCCCACAACATACTGATGAAAACTACATAATTGAAGCATTTGTGGTTTTGAATCTAATTAATTTCTTAGKAATCACTGCAAACGGCAAAATTTTATAAAAAATGTTAATTGCGCCTTAACGGTTAATCTTAGGCCCATGGTGTTCTGAATAAAGCCACCTTAAAATTTAAGAGGGAATCAAAAATGTAATAATATACAGGGTGTTCCATTTCAATAACAGATTTTACATCTACTTCCCTTATAACATGAGTTGGTCATATTGGAGAATATTTTCGTTCGACTCGCCCCGCTGTGAAGTGTCAGTATCCAAATTTTCAGCTTAAAACTCAGTTAACTTCCCAAGATACTTCTAATGGAAGCTTAAGTGTGGACACCCCTGTATTTTAAAGCATGAATAGTTACTAAAAAAAAAACCAAAATCTGAACTTAACACCCGTATCTTTCTTAATATTGGCTTTTTGGCCAAGATAAGTTTACTTAAATCGGCTTATTTAGTTGTAAGGGACATATTAACGAATCTAACTGAAGTGTCAAAGTAGTTTGTTTCAATACTAAGATTCAATTGTTTTTCAGTTGTTTTAATCAGAAACCACAAAATCAAAGCTTTTTTTAATTGCGTGAAAAGTGTTGAAATAGATAGGTCATGTGCGGCATCAAAAGAAAGGAAATTTAATTCTGCATCTATCAGTGGTATAATAATACCCTACTATTAAAAAAAAATAAAGTTATTGACATTTGAAATTGTTTTCTTGAAAAGCTTATAAAACAACCCTGCAGCTTTACAAAAAAGTAAACTTTGGCTGATAAAGTATAAACAAGTACCCCCAACATGTGGATGAAAACTGTATAGTTATTTTAAGGTTTTGAATCTAAGTAATTTTTAGAAACCACTGCAAACGTCATAATTTTTCAAAAAAATGCTAATTACCTTAAAATTTTACGAGAAATCTAAAAAATTTAATATACAGGGTGTTCTGTTTAAAGTAACAAAGTATAACCGGAAGTAGGCCATCTCGGAAAATATTTTGGTTCGACTGGCCCCGCCCTGGAATGTCAGAATCCAAATTTTCAGCTGAAAATTGAGTCAACTTCCCAAGATACTTCTAATGGAAGCATAAGTGTGGACACCCTGTATTACGTAAACATATTTAATTTCCAACATTAATGGAATACAATCCGACTAATCCGACTTGACTTAGGTGACACACCGTGTATAAAGGCTGTGCATCAATCTTCTTCGATTATTTTGATTTGAAGAATGCTTATTGCCGCGATCTTACGGATCGCGAATATTTGGCAACGCCGTGACGCCGAGCTGGCGATGATATGTACGCAGAGATATACGCGGACGCTTCAACAATAACGTAATGTAAAAGACGCCACAAAAGTGGTGAAATAAATGCGAATATGTATTGGACGCCACAAACTTGTTCTTTGTACGGACGCTGTAGTAATAGCGGGATGTAAATATATATATATATATATTATGTGTGTGTGTGTTTTATTGACTAGGATATGAGAGGTATAAAAAGGTAAATTTATTTGTGGCGTAACGTAAAGTGTGTGGGTAAAAGCGGGTATTTTTTATTACATGGCAGGGTATTACAAGAAATCTGATTGGCAACCCTGGTGATGGGGCTGGCTACGTCCACCGAACTCTATAAATAATGGAATATCAGAAGCCTCTCAAATCTGTTTTCAATTGAAATCTGCGCAGTTTCTTAAGGCGCTTGCGCTTTACATTATTTGAGAAAAGTCAATGTCATTTGCGATGCCAGATGTTCAGTTATCAAGATGTTTTTTGTAGGTTAAGTTGCATTGTTAAATTTTTACACTTAACCGTAGCGTCAGCTGTTCGCGTCGTTGCTTGATATGACATTTTGACATTGCAGAGTGGCATGAACACCAAAATATCTGACACTTCACATTCTGCTGCGCAACTGCGCATGCCTACGAAGAAATAAAAATTGTTCTAAAGGGAGCATTAATTTAATACCACATGCCCATTCTCTGATGTTCCATATTTTATGGAGTTCGGTGGGTACGTCTGACTGCCGCGGCGTAAGCGTTGAACGTTCTACATTCATATACACCGGTAAGAGAAAAAACAACGTTTACTCAATTACTCAATTATTATTATTATTACTCAATTAGTTTACCTATATTTATTTACAAAATTCCTATTTTTTAAATTTTCTTAGACAGTGCGCGCGCACGGGCGCACTCATGAACGAACCGCCCCTGCCAACAACACTACTCCCAATTTAACAATTAATCTACATCTACACTTCATCAAATCMCAACTAGTCGAAAATCAAGCAACCGTTTTGGAATCGGTTACACACATACCTAGTTTTTGGAGAATACTCATTTATAGACTTTTRGCGCTGTCTCTGCGCTATCTKGGCTATAAGAAGATAAGAAGCATTCAAGAAAGAAGMCAACCGCAKAAAAAAGAAATTKGAGAAGGAATTGACCTTTCATCGGTTCAATTGCCTCGCTAACCCTCCGCCGTTGAATCTTGGGAGAGGAATTATATCAACCCGCAACCAGCGCAGCGTCGCCATGGGAAAACGCCGACCTTGGTACCGGTGACCTAAGATCACGTTAACGTCAGCCAAATGCTCTTCAAGGTGTTTTACACTTTGTAACAGATTGACTTGTTATCTTATCGTAGATAACAGTAGTTTGTCGTTCTGACAATAAAAATTGTTTTTAAAAAGCTATTTCGGGATTCGGAGTATGCTAGAAGCTCGACAGCTAGTTATGCCAGCGTTGTCCAAGCTGTTTAGGCGTTATTCATATTTGTCAGCGTTTGCGTTGATGTCGATTTATTAGCATTTATTTGCGAAAGATAGCTTTCCAGTTGAAATCACGGATAGTAATGGCCAAGTAATATCTAATTATCACTTAATGCAAAAGTATGTTTCGTAACAAAGTTGGCAATAAATTGTTGCAACTGACAACCGCGCAGAGCAAATGTTTTTAGGATTGTCTTTCTCCAAAGAAGACCAAAATTCGTCTATTACACATTTAAAGTCAAGCAATATGAGCTATACCTGCGTTTTCGATGTCGGTGATTACAATACTGATTTACAAAATGGCGGACGAATTTTGGAAAAAATCATGCAATATTTTTTAAATTCATTATTTGAAAATCTCTTAGGCTGCTTCTTACAATCAGCAATGAACAGGGTGAACAATTTCATCAGGATATATGAACAATGGAAATACATTACAAAGAACTATAGGGTCCAGTCATCAGGATCATTACTGTAGGTTTTTGAAAGGATAAAATGTAAAGAGAAAAATATTAATAAAGCTCTTTTGATGAACGAAACTTTAGCGCATTTTGCTTGTATCGTCAAGATGTATTTAACGTCATTTTAAGTAAAGAACATGCAGTTCTTATAAAAAGCAAGAAAAAGTACATGTTGATCATCGTTAGGCCAAAATCTATCCAACCATCAGCCTTAAGCATTCTCACAATATTTAAAAAAATTTCAATGGGGGACCGAAGGGGCATTTTTCGGGGGGGGGGGGGGGTCAAGCACATGTTGATGACTGCTAGGTCAAGACCTAACCAATGAACCATCAACAAACCCGATCCATTTAACCGTTCCCGAGTTATGAGTGTGCCAAGCATCAGACGGGCAAAAGTGCGGACAATAGCGCCTTTTATTCATAAACGAAATCGAAAATGTTCTAAAAATAAAACAAATGTATTTCAAATAAATATTTATGACATTTGAGTTTTTCTTAAATATCAACTATCAACTAACGTATATTATATATGGTCGATATATGAGGTTAAAGAACTTGTGAAATCACTATTAATAAATTTTAAATCGTACCTTTTTATATCATAGGAAGAAATAAGAAAACCTTATGTGTAACAACTTTGCCCATTTTCATGTTTAGGTAGATTTATTCCACTACAATTAGCTATTCAGCTTTGTTACAACAAAAAGGTATTTTTTGTTGGCCAGTGAAAACAGCCAAATTCATAAAAAAATTATAGTCAAAAATATACCAAAACTGTAGCAAAGTAACATGTGATGGTACTAAGAGTTTAAGAGATTATGAAAAACCTGAAAAAAGAGAGTGAGAAGACTAATGATGCCATGTGTATTTTTTGTAGATACTGAAATATTTTCTGTTAGTGTCGGAACATGAATTCACTGTATGAGGTATTAGGTACCAAGACTGGCACACATGGAAAGTGCAGATATTACTAAAAAAGTAAAAATCTACATCAGTATTCTATGTCAATACCAGTGATGGAATATGTTGTGCTCAGCAGATTACTGATAAGTTTATTTTTGCTTTTTATTCTTCTTTTCTTGTTTGATCAAAATGTCAAAGAATTTATTTTAATCACCTGTCTACATTCATCATCTGTCAGAATGTTACATTGTCATTCATATTTTGTTGTTAATTGGAAACATTTTTGTAACACATATTTTTTCTATTCCATCACCTCTAGTTTGGTTTTGCTTTTCGTAGTACCATACAGTTTGATGATATTGTATGCCCTATATTACACTGTAAAATTGTAAATTGAGGAAACCATGACGAAACTTAAAGTCCTCATAAGACCCGAATTCACCCTATCTTTGGCAACACAAGATCAGAAATATGGAAATTACAAAATCATTTCCTACTGCAAGGGATGTTGTCAAATGACCAAACAGACAAACCTACTAAAAGGTTTTAAAACAACTTCTGACCCAGTTCTAAATCGAATAAAAATCATATATTCAATGGTTTAAAGCTCAGTAGTCACAATCCCAATCCTTTATATCTACCTGAAGTCTGAAACGCTTTCGATGAAATCTATATATTAAGATGTTTTTAGATAAATATTGCATCAATGTTTCTTAGGAAGTTTTTAATTCATTGTTTAATATTAAGTTTAGTCTACCTAAATCTGCTAGTTGCACTAATTGTGACTGATTTCTTTGAAAATTAAATTGAATTACTGACTTAAAAGAATGCCAAATAGTTGATTTGGAAATCAAGCCCTATTATAGTTTGTAAGAAAACTAAGAAAATAAAGGGAGAAATGTGTACACTTTCCATTCAGTCTGTTATACGTTATACGAGCAGAATATTTTAATCATAAAGAAATGTGTTCAACAAATTAAATAAATTGTGCTGACGAAAATTTTGAAGAGAAATGGCCTTGAAGTAATGTAACCACAAAAGCGACAATTAAATGTTTTATGAAAACTAGTGAACAGGCTCTTTCCAATATACAAATATAACAACACGCTAACATTATAACCAAACAAGTTTTTGCTAAAATGGAAGGAACCCCGGCAGAAACAGTAATTAMCGTCAGCTGCCGKCACAGAAATTAATGAATAATAAAATTGAACGCATTTTAACACATGAAGTAAAGTTCCATTAATCATTAACTATCAGAATACATGAGATTCAGTTATGCCCATAGGTTATCAGAAATGCTCAACAATTTGAAAACTGCAGTGTTGTAATTTCAGATTCTCTAATATTTTTCACGGGACTTAATACAGATATCTATTTATTGCTATATGAAGAATTTATTTCACTTTAGAACCGTCTCAAGATTTAAGCTAAATAGCTACTCCATATCGAATATCTCACATTTATATGAATGTGCAAAATAAAGACCATTATTAGAACTACCTATTATATACTTCAAACAATTTTGGCAACTTGCCATATTTAGGTACATCGATGTCTTACTTAAATCCACTGAGAATTTATGGAAAAAAGAAGAATAAGTAGAATTTGGTACCCACACAACCCATGAATTTGAAATATTACAATTTAACACATAAGAAGGAGACATTAAAGAAAGTGTTTACCAATACGATTTGTCATGCTAAAACTTGGCACAGCATCTCCAATGACACAACTAGGAATGTTGAAACCGAAGCAGAAATTTCTCAGACAATCAAGAACAGTAGTTCATCTATGTTGCAGCAAAGGTGCATCTCTGAACCAAATGAACTGGACTACACACAGATCAGTGTAATGTCTTACATTTTTAATTGAATGATAAATTTTCCAATAAAAATAGATACCAAGATACTCTGGTACATGACAAAGAGAAATAAAGCTAACCAAAGAAAGCAGCAGCAGCTAAAAATTCAAATTTGAGATGAAAATTGTTTAAATTGATTCTAGAAGGAACCAATCAGTCAGGCAAGTAGAAAAATGTTTATCTAGTAGAAGATAACCGAAAAGAAATGTTCTAGCACAATGTAATGCAACATATCCAACAACAGATTGACTGGTGAATAGCCAAATATCCTCAGCAATCGAAAACCAGTGACGATATGTCAGAATCCCAGAAGCAGGCAACCTGAAACAAAGAAAACTAGAATTAAAAAAAATTTACTCTAACATCTAATTAATTATGTCGGACTGAACTTTTTACATTGATAAACGAAGAGAACGCTTTAAATACTCTTTTATAGGATAACACGTACACATATTCTGAACCTTTAGTGCTACAATTTGATGTAAATTCACCAAATCTGTTTTTTAATCACACCATAAACTTTACAAACTAAGTTGTTCATTTTAACAGAAAATCTTTTAGACTGAACACATAGATAAATCATTAAAGATAGTTAGATAAAATAAATCATCTGCCCTGGTCAATCCACTCCCACCCTACGACCGGTTTTGCCCTTTTGGGTTTCTTCAGGCAGGGGCAGGCAGTAAACTGACCATGGCAGACCGTCGCTTTAACCGCAGCTTGTGGTTAAGAGCATGGTTGGATAAGTAAGAAGAACTTCGTTTAAATTTTTCTGTAAAATGCTTCCAAATATTTATTGACTATACTAAGAAATATTTATTACATGGTAGATAGCAACATGAATTTTAGCATAATAGTAGTACGGTTAATGTCGCAACAGATTTCATCGAATACATATCACAAAAACTGAATAAAAACAAGTATGTGGTTGTGGTGTTTATATATCTATGCTAATCTTTTCATACTGTGAACCCTAATATGATGTTAAAAAGACAATATAATATATAATGGGCATAAGAGGAGTAGCACATAAACTTTTTGAAACTTATTAATCACCCCAGAAACTATTGTAGTGAATCATGTAGAAAGTGACAAGATGACTGTTATAATTGGAGTTCCACAGGGATGAGTCCAGGGACCGGTCCTCTAATTGTAGACCGTGATGCAAGAACCGGCCAAGTCTTAAATCAACATCTGTGAGAAAATAAGGAAATACATTCTGGATTTTGCAATCAGTTTAACATATGTGAAATTTTTGTTTCTAAATGTATGTGTTTGATATACTTCGGATTTATCTAATTTTTGCATAAAAGAGTCGAGGGTAGCTGAAAATACATAACCCATACAAAAAGTCAGTTTTGTTCACAAGTGAACTTGGCCGGTTTTTACACCAAGGTCTTCAATTTTTGTATGTGCATAGCTACAGCTTGTCATTTTCTAATTCTTGCTTTTGTTGCGGTTCTTGATTCTGTGATGGTTATTGTGTTATTAGTGTCATTCGTGAGCAAAACAGAGCTTAGCTTTCATAGTTTTCCTAACGAAAATTAAGGAGGGGTTTATTTTGTATCTGGTACAGGAAGAGAACTGATGAACCGATTATTAAGGCATACAAACTGAAATTATTCATACAATTTATGAAGGAGTAAACACTATATTTCAAACTGTTTAATCTAGGACGATTTATTGGCGAATGTCCATTTCAAGATCATGGCAAATGACATGCAGTACAAAGACTGCGCATGGTCTATATTTTACACAAAATATACAAAAAGTTATATAATTTCTCCCTTCTTATACAGTAAATTTAGCCAACATTCTGTGTCCATATAATATAATAAATAATAATAAATATAATAAAGTAAAAGAATTTAATAACACAAATACCTCTTTCTACAAAATAAATTTTAAGAACATCATGTGCTTTATACATAATAATAGATCTAAAAATTTCAGCAACATAAATAAATGTACTTATCTCCCTTTTACAACAGAATTTAATAAAACAAATCTATGAGTAATTTAACAAATCAGGTTTTTGAACCATGCGACCCGATCTCGTAAACACCACCACTATCTTTTCTTTCTTGAACACCCGAACACCTATTGGGGGATTTAAAGCACTGTCACTAGTTTTACGTTTGCTGTTGCTGTTATTGCTTAGTACAGTGCACGGTAGTAGATAGAGAGGTATAAGCACGACCGTATGGTAACTGTTGTGTCGTTACGGTGTTTATAATGAAACACCGTACCCATTCAACGATTTATTCGATACTGTTCCTTAAATCCCCGGTGCCCAGAACTGTTTACAGAAAAAGCCTGCCGCATACAAAAACCAATAATAAAAACACATCTTTTTACAGCAAGCATACATCAATACGCTACATACTCCGACTGCTAATTTAAGAATCAATTTCAAAAATAATCACATAATTAAATTGGAACGCACTCTAAAATAATCTTAAATAAATTTAATCTAATAATGTAAACGATCCGGAGGCTTTAACTGACTTCTCCGTCTAAGATTTCTTTGTGATATGAGTTCATTGTCCGTGTTTATTAAAGCTGAACTAGGAACAAACGGAACTGAAGAATCGCACAAAATTTGATCTGAGTGACGAATCCATAACATGCCATCTGGAGTTTTAACCTCGTATGATTGCTCCCCTAGCTTAGCTTTAATAACTGCTTTAATCCACTTTTGAGAACTGTTTAGCCTAAAATCCTTAACTAAAACTCTATCACCTATAGTAAAACTTACAGAACGTTTGCCTTTAAAGTTATCAGTTTGCTTTTTAATTTTATCGGCAATTATTTCATCAGTTTTAGGTAATAATAAATCTAATTTACATCTTAAATTTCTGCCAAGAAGCAATTTAGCTGGTGATTCGTTCGTAGTTGAATGAGGAATATTACGATATTGGAAAAGAAAAGCATTAATGGTTTCATCAATGCAAATAGTCGAATTGCTAACATTTTTCCGCAAACAGTTTTTTATTATTTTTACAGCACTCTCGGYCTCACCGTTAGTAGATGGATGGTACGGTGCACCCGTAGAGTGTTTGATACCATTGGAATGCAAAAAATTTTGAAATATCTCGGACTTGAACTGCTGTGCGTTATCAGATACTATTTCTTTACACAATCCAAATCTCGAAAAAACTTCTTTTAATTTAGAAATGGTCATTTCTGAGGTTATAGTTTTTAGACGAAAACATTCGATCCATTTAGATTTAGCATCTACGATTACGAGATAATAAAAACCGTTTACAGGGCCTAAATAATCTATGTGTAACCGCGACCAAACATCGTCAGGGATAGGCCATGATTTCAAGGTGCTTAGTGCAGGATTGCTCCTAAATTTATAACAAGTTCGACACGAATTTACTAAATTTTCCAAGTCCTTATCCAGCCCCGGCCACCACAAATAAGACCGAGCCAAAGATTTTAACTTAACAATACCAAGATGATTTACGTGAAGTTCCCTTAATATCTGGTCTCTAAATTTTTTAGGTACCACTATGCGATAACCCCACATTATGCAGCCTTGTTCCGTCGATAATTCGTGTTTTCTTTTATAAAACTCGAGCAATTCGCCTTCAAATTTAGCTTGCGTGGGCCAGCCGCTACTGATAAAGTTAAAAATTCTACTCAACACTTTATCTCGCCTGGTTTCCACTTTAATTTTTTTACAGTCAATTCGAACTTGATCTTGCTCTTTAACTAAATTTAAGTAGGATTCAGATAATGATACGTTAACATTATCTGGTAGTGGTAATCGCGAAAGAGCGTCGGCTACATTTTTATTCGATTGAACAAATTTTATGTCGAAATTAAAGGAAGATAAAAAATAAGCCCAACGCTGAAGTCTACTGGCAGCCATTGTAGGGATGCCTCTTTTAGGACCGAAAATGGATACCAGTGCCTTATGATCCGTGGCCAAAATAAATTTGCGACCCACTAGATAGTGATAAAATTTTTTCACACCGAACACGATGCTTAAAGCCTCTTTATCTAACTGAGAATAACCCGCTTCTGTTTGACTTAAAGTTTTAGAAGCAAAAACAATGGGTCTTTCAGTTCCGTCCGGATAAATATGAGAAAGGACTGCTGCAATCCCGTAAGAAGACGCATCGGTGGTCAATTTTACTGGCAATGATCCGTCAAAGTGAGCTAATACTTCGGGTGATATTAAAATTTCTTTAATTTTTTCAAACGCAACATTGCATTCGTTGTCCCATTCCCAGCGAGTATCTTTTTTTAGCAGCTTAAAAAGCGGATGCAAAATTGTCGACGCATTAGGAATGAATTTACTATAAAAATTAACCATTCCTAAAAATGATTTTACCTGAGTTGTATTAGTGGGAATTGGAGTTTCCACTATAGCGCGAACGCGTTCTTTACTTACATGGAGGCCATTTTTATCGATAACATGCCCTAAATATGTTACCGATTCCTGCATAAATTTACACTTCTCTTTTTTAATTTTCAGACCGCACTCGTGTAGTTTTCTGAATACTGCTTCTAAATTACTTAAATGGCTTTCATCATTGCTGGCCGTAACTAGAATATCGTCCAAGAAAAAGACTGTTCCTGGCAAGTCAACTAAAATTTGATCCATTGCCCTCTGGAATAAGGCAGCTGCGCTCGTGATACCATATGGTAAACGTGTTACAGCAAATAACCCTTTATGAGTGGACAGCGTAACTATTTTTTGTGAAGCATCGTCTAATTCAAACTGATTGTACGCATCTGATAAATCGAGCTTGGAAAATTTTTCGCCTCCGTGTAGTTTTGAAAATAAATATTCTATCCTTGGTAATGGATATTTAACGACCTCTAAAGCAGGATTTACTGTGACTTTGTAATCCCCGCAAAGTCTAACTGAATTACTCGAATTTTTTAAAACTGGTACCACCGGAGTACCCCAATCTGCAAATTCGATCGATTTTAAAACCCCCGAGCTAACTAGTCTTTCAATCTCTGACTCGACCATACTTTTAAGTGCCAGAGGGACTGGTCTGGGCTTGCAAAATTTAGGCGCGGAGTGTTCCTTTAACACTAAAGACAATTTGGCCTTATTAAAACGTCCTAAACCTCCTTCAAATAATGACCCGTACTTATCAAGCAACAATTCTAATTTGTTTGTACTATTTTCAACCTTATTTACTTCTGCTAAGCCTAAATTAAGTTGATTTAAACCATTTCTGCCCAATAATGGCGGACCTCCGTTTTTAACTACATAAGTTTCCAATACAATGCGCTTAACCTTGTTGTAAACAACATTAAACATTAGTTTTCCAATTGGTTGAAAAGTATGACCAACATAGTCTTTCAACAACAAATCACATTTTAACAATTTCAATTTACTAAAATGACGTAAATATAACTTTTCTGAAATAATTGCATGTGCAGCACCTGTATCTGCTTCGAAACTGAGCGGAACGCCTTCAACGTTCAGCTGTACGTAGATAGGAGATGCTTTATCTGCCTCAATTGAATCCAGGCAAAAAAGGTCCTCTTCTTGCTCTGGAGATAGCTCGGCTGCAAAATTTATTTCTCTTCTCTGCTGTCGATGTTTACTCTTGCACATCGTTGCCAGATGCCCTTTCTGACCGCACACATTGCAGTTATACTGGCGGTACCGGCACAATTCACTCTTATGATTTTTACGACCGCACACCGAACACTTATCACTTTCACCTGATGTTCTACGATGGGACTTCTTATTTTTGGTGTCCTTTATCCGGTGGATACCTTCCTGATTGGAATTAGATGAACCGGCTCCCATTGCGTGCTCCTTCAAGGTTGCCTCTTTAATCTGGGCGATTTCTAGAAGTTTATTGAATGTTACTGCGCTTGACGCATCTTCTTCCGCCAACCGTTCCAAAATTCGCTTATTGCCAATGCCGATCACGAAAAGGTCCCGCATCGCAATTCCTATTTCGCTGCCAAAACCACAACCTGCCGCCATACTTCGCACACGGGCTCCCCAGTCAGCCACGCTTTCAGCTTCCATCCGACGTGCATTGTAAAATTCTAATCTTGCAGTGAAGTAAGACTTAACTGGACTGCAATGGCTTTGAAGCAAAGCTGAAAGTTCATCGAAGGACTTACTTTCGGGTGTTTCTGGTACGCAAAGGTTACGCAGCAATATGTACGTTGGTTCGGAGCAAGTATTCAGTAGCACGGCTCGCTTACGCTTTTCATCCTTCTCCAAACTGTTGGCGATGAAAAATTGTTCCAGTCTGGCTTTGAACACTGACCATTCGGAAACTGTGTGGTCGAATTCCTTCAATGCCCCGAGAAAACTCGTTTGCGTTAATGCCGATCCTCCTCCTTGTGCCATTTTACTGAAGTATCGTGTTAATATGAACACCTGACTTATTGAAACGCTAGGACGGCCAACGTGAATCCGTTATGTTTTCCTCGTCGCCACTTTTGTTGTGTCGTTACGGTGTTTATAATGAAACACCGTACCCATTCAACGATTTATTCGATACTCTTCCTTAAATCCCCGGTGCCCAGAACTGTTTACAGAAAAAGCCWGCCGCATACAAAAACCAATAATAAAAACACATCTTTTTACAGCAAGCATACATCAATACGCTACAGTAACTGTATGCAACTGCGGCCCAGCTTCGTAGTCAGTGTGGGAGAGAGAGAGAGAGAGAGAGAGAGATCTAGTAAGAGATGCAATATAGTGATAAAAGCGCTCACCAGTGGCATGCATGACCATACATTCGATGTGGTATTTGTATGGTTTTTTGAAATAACAAAAATGTGAAAGAATTGTGTGGTGCCGAACTGTAACAGTAATTCTTCCGATAGAGCTTTATATGCAAAAAAACTTTTTAAATCGTCAAAATGCTCCACATGTAGGGATCATCTTTATACAACAAATGTTTCTGATACAGCTGGTCTTTCATCTACACTTACTATTTTAAAATCCAGAAGATGGCTAAATCATCCACATCAAATCGTTTCACAACTTTAAAAAAAGTAAAAAAATATTTTAACCAAACACATTCACAGTGTTGTTTTTGACAATGTAGTGCACGAATTGTTTTCAAACACATATCCTATTTCGTTTCCTTGTAAAGAAGACGAAGCAGAAATACTTTCAAAATTTTGTTTATTGTTATATTATAATGGGAATTAAATAGTACTATAAACACAATGAAAGAGAAACTGATAAATCAAGTGCAAGAAAGAAGAAGGAATCTACGTTATAGTTTTTTTTTTAATTTTTAGATCTCCTTGTATGTGTAGTTTTAATAAACGTTGACTGCAGAAGCACCACTTTAGTTTAGTGTGAAATAAGTATTACCCTCATAATATAAGAAATATATAGAGTAGTCGTATTTCTGTACTTAATTTTACTTCCACATCCAACGGATGGGAAGTATTGTATCGCGACAGAAATTTTCAAAAATTTTTATTTGCTCAATAGCTTTAAAATGCCCGAAAATGCCCAAAAACAAAATTAGAGCAAAATTTTCCTGTTTGTATGTCTGTCTGTGTGTGGACGGGATAAGTTTCGAAAGACTTAACATATGAACTTGAAATTTGGCATACATATAAATCTCAGCTACACAAAGCAACAATTTTTTTTAGGGGTGAGTAGGGTATAGGGCCACCTTCCCTAAAATTGTGGGGTAACTACCCTTTTTGCAAAAAAACGGTCATTTAAAAAAACCGGTTTTTCCCAAATATCTCAGAAAATAATATATTCACATATCCGATATCCGATAGGAAATAAAATTGCTCACAAAAAGTGTTTAAAAAATGTTTCCAAAATTTTGATATTTTCGAAATATTTCCAAAAAAAATGAATTTTGGACCCTTTCTACACAACTTTTTTAAAATTTTGCTATTATATAKAAAATTAAATATCTGMTCGAAAAGCAATCTTGCAATTGTTTTGTTTAGTTAATAATTTTCGAATCATTTAGCAAAAACCGATTTATAAATGTATGGATTTTTGCTAATATCATGAGAACCGTTTGTCGTAGAAAAAAATGTCTAGAGATAAAATATGCTCAAAACCTCATTATTGATATTGATTAATATAAGAAATAAAAGCGTAAATTTGATTTTGACAACTTGATCTGGAAATATTGATTCAATTTGCAACGCATTTTCATTATCTGACGCAAATCTGTTCTAAAATTGTTGCACAAGTGACAACAGAATCTTATCATTTCCACACTTTTTGAAAGATAAATGAACCATCGCTATTCGCTCAGATAATTTTAGGAATAAAATTGATATTATCAACATAGCGTGTGCTGTAAAGTAGCCTTATGCAAAGCGGAGCGATTCCCACTATGCTCTATCTCTCTCTAACATGACTGGCTACAGAATCGCCCCGCTCCACACGGCATCATGCGCATACCTCTCTATCTACTACTGTGGTACAGTGTCTCAGATTTCGTTAAAATGCTTTTAGTTCCTTTTCTTAAAATGACCATTAAATGGTCTCAAAAACTTTCTGTTCTGATTATTAAATTTCCTGTATTCAACATTTTTACTGCATATGCTCTCGGCCTTAAGTCCTTTTACAAAACTACACCAGGTTCCTTATTTTCTACTTATGAAATTTTGTACCATCACTTTCTGATTCGGACATAATGGCTTTAAATTTTAGACATGTTGATTATAATAATGGTTTTCTTTTCTTAACAAGCTATATTTTTGGTTACATCAAGTAGGTTACAATAATTTGTTAAAAACTGGTAAATGACCTTTTATTTTTCTACCAAAAAGCAGTTCTGCAGGTGAAGGTAAGTAATGACTAATAGGAATATTTCTATACTCCGTAAATCTATGCTGTCATGTAATCCCCCTTTTAACGATTTTTTTTATCGTTTGCACGTGAAGTTCAACAAATCCATTGTAATATGCATTATTTCCCACTGCTTTACGAAATTTTGAAAATCTGTAGATGCAAACTGTGGTCCATTATCTGATGTTATTATTGTGGGTATACTATGTCTACTGAATATACTTTTCAATGCATTTATTACATTAGTACTTGTAGTGTTATTTTTTAAATTTATTAGCTCAGGGAATCTTGAGTATTCGTCTACTACCAAAAGAAATTCTTTTTTTTCCAAATAAATAAATCAACACTGACTTTTTGCCACAGTCTTGAAGCAAATGTTTGAATGAATAATGATTCTTTTTGATTTGAATTTKGGAAAATCGTGCAAGTTTCACAAGTATTTATTATGTCCGAAATTTGTTTAATCATATTTGGCCAGAAAATTAATTTGTTTCCTTTTAATGTAGTTTTTACAGTACCCATGTGGTTATAATGCAACTTATTTATTATATCCTATCTCATACTTTTGGGTATTACAATTTGTCTGCTCTTGTATACAACATCATGAATAACACTGAATTCATCCCTTACTAACCAATACATTCTTACTATTTCCGGTAATGTGTTTCGGCCAACCTCCCTTGATAAATTCCTTCAACTGTGTTAACTCATGGTCATTACGGGTTTAAATCTTCAGTGTTTCATACGTTGCTGGTGACATTTCATTATATTTGATAAAATCTAGGTGAAATTCAACTTCGGATTCCAAAAATTTTAAATCATTTTCATAGCTTGCCTGAGATGAAGTATCGGCAACATATAATTTTGAACCGGGTTTGAAAACAACTTTAAAATTATAACACTGTAAATTTATTCGAATTCGCTGCAATCTTAATATTACTGGGACCTTTAATCGCTTTAATAGCCTCAACTTTCTCCGGTCCATTTTGATCCCTTCACTTGTTAGTATGTGCCCTATATACAGGGTGTCTCTAAATTCGATGTCATAATTTTTATTGCATGTTCCTGACGTGAATTTATGACGAAAAGTCTATATAAACATGTGTCCGAAAATGCTTCATTTTTGATATACAGAGTGTTGAAGTTAAACAAAAATTATCGAATTTTTTTATTTTTTACAGAACGGTTTTTTGAAACGAATTTTGGCAGAATGTTATAAAAGATCACGGCTAATAATCCGGCATAAAAGATTTTTTCCTATCATAACAGAGGCGGCGTACGGGGAGGGACAGAKGGATTTTCTCTTTGAAAMAAAGTTGTGTGTGAAATGTCAAAAAGCTCGTTACTATTTTCAGAAAGAGCAACAAATAAGGTACAAAAAGGGATCTCTTATTGCATTTCGCTAGAACGAACCGTTTTCGAGAAAATCGGGAAAATATGAATTCCTACAGGTTGGCGCAAATAGACCAAAAATTAACTTTTTTTATTTTCCAAAGAAATTAACATTTATATGGCAACAACTTTTTGAAATTAATTGACCTATATCATTGCAAATGATCAGACCTCAGATTACTTCCATATCTAAACAGTGACGGCAATTTGGGGAGGGGGAGCAAGAAGTCCTTTTTATAAAAAGATTGTTTCCACATTTTTAAATTTTTTCAAATATTATGAAGATCAGTTAAAAATATTAAAAGAAAAATTTACTTTTTATACTGCTAAGACAAGCCATTGTAAAATTAAGAAATTGCATTTTTTAAAGATTTTTAATAACGCCAAATGCAAGTTGCATATCTAGCTTTAAAAAATAATCAGTTTAATTTAATTAATTCAATTTTTCTTTTTTATATTTTATAGGTCTTTATAATTATTGAAACGGTTTAAAAAATGTGGAAACAATTTTTTTTATAAAAAAAAATTCTTCCCCCCTCCAAATTACCGCCACTGTTTAGATATGGTGGTAATCATTGTGTCTGACCATTTATCATGATATAGTTCAATTAATTCAAAAAAACTGTTGCCATATAAACGTTAATTTCTTTGGAAAATAAAAAAAAGTTAGTTTTTGGTCTATTTCCGCCAACCTGTAGGAATTCAGGTTTTGTCGATTTTTTCGAAAGGGGTTTGTTCTAGCGAAATGCAATAAGAGGTCCTTTTTTGTACCTTATTTGTTGCACTTTCTGATAATAGTGACGAGCTTTTTGACATCTCACACACAACTTTTTTTCAAAGAGAAAACCCTTCTGCCCCTCCCCCTACGCCGCCTCTGTTATAGATATAAAAAAATGTTCTATGCCAGATTATTAGCCGTGATCTATTATAAGATGCTCTCAAAATTCGTAAAGATTCAAAAAACTGTTCTGTTAAACATAAAAGAAATCGATATCTTGTTTTTAACTTCAACACTCTGTATATCAAAAATGAACCATTTTCGGACACATGTTTATATAGACTTTTCGTCATGATTTCACGTCAGGAATACGCACTAGAAATTATGACATCGAATTTAGAGACACCCTGTATTTAACCTCCTGAACCTTGAATTTACATTTATTTTTATTTAACTTTTACACCCTTCTCTTGTTCCCTCGCAAGTACTTTTTCTAATATTTCATCGATTTCTTTTTATGTCTTAGCATAAATAAATAAAAAACCTATATAAATTTTAACTCTGCTTATTCCTTCGAAAATTTCGACAAAAGTACGGTGAAAAATTTCAGGAGCTACTGATATTCCGAAAAGCAATCTTAAAAGTTTGAATCTGCCAAATGGTGTGTTAAATGTTGTTAGCAGGGATGGCTGTTCAGAAAATGGAATTTGCCAGAACCCTTTATTTGCATCCAAGATGGAGAAAAATTCAGATCTCATCAAATCATGTGTTATCTCTTCAAAGTAGTAGCCTTGTGTATACATATTATATATAATATGTATACACAAGGGTAGTAGTAATAAGGCCCGATTTAAATTTTGAGGATCTAAACAAATTCTTATCTCACCATCAACTTTCTTTACTATTACTATAGGATTAACAAATTCAGTGGGTTCCCTAACATCATTGATTACGCCTTCAACTTGCATGCTTTTTAAAGTTTCCTTTAACTTGTTTAGTAATTGAAACTGAATTTTCTACATGACCCAACGACTGGTTCATATTTAACCTTTAATTTGAATTCGCATGGTTTTATTTTAAATGTACCTAAACCTTTAAACAAGTCTTCATGTTCTTTTTTTTCTGAAGCTCATTTATAGCAAAATTCCTAGAAATTAATTTTAAATCTAAGATTGTGTCCGCACCTAGCAATGGGTAAGTACTCTGGTTAGTTTTGATTACAAAAAATTTCAAGCGTTTTTGATTTTTACTTAAATTGATAGTTAAAATGCATGTTCCCACGATTTCAATTTGATTTCCATCATATGTTTATTTGTTTATTTAGCATGTTTATTTGTTTACACAAAAGGAAACAGTTAGGTGGTACCTGTCTTCCGCCGTTCCCCTACAAATTAAGTTGCACTCAGATTTTCTTAAACTAACAACATAATAATTAAGATCATGGACAGATGTTGAAACTAAATACTGTCCTTGGTAGCCCCGTCGTGTGAAGATACCCTGTTATCCTCATCGAACCCACTGAGCGCTGCTTCTGTCATCCCATTTTGGCCTTGGCTGTGGATTACCGTTTCTTGTGATGCTGGAACTGCTGCTGGATCCTTTTTCTGTTGCCTTGAAATTTACACTCTGGCTCTGATTCTGTTCACCTCCAGATTACCTATCTCGTTTTCCAAATTTTTTAGGTGCTTAGCTGTAACTTCTGCTACCTTAGATATTTCGATTGCACATTCTAGGTTTAAATTTTCTTCTCTTAACAGTCTATCCTTCGTAATGGTGTTGTTTATTATGCCTAGTACTATTTGATCCTTTATTAAATCCTCCTTCATCTTATCATAGTTGCAGTTTGCTGCTAGTTTTCTAAGGTCCACTAAAAACTGGTCGAAGGGTTCACTCGCCCTCGCTGCCTGGAATTAAATTTATGTTGTTCCATGCTTACTTTTGTTTTTGGCAAAAAAATGTTTATCAAAGGCTTTAATTACGCTGTCCATATCATTTTTCTCTTCTTCCTTCAAAACCAAATTGTCATAAATTTCCTGCACTTGTTCGCCAGCACAATGCAGAAAGATGGTGGCCTTTACATCTTCCAGCTTTTTATCATTAGCTGTCGCCTTCATATAAATCTTAAATCGTTGCTTGAAATTGACCCAATTAACTGGCACACGTCCACTTACTTCCATGGGATTTGGTTGCTTCAACGCCTGCATTTTGTATACCTTCTTTGGACTTTACTTTCGTTTCACTCTGACTGCACCACGTTACATACGTTTTTGTTACTAATAAGAAAACACCTGTTTACTCTAGTACGATTTATTGGTGAAAGTCCATTTCAAGATCATGGTAAATGACATCAGTACTTACAGACACTGCACATGATCTATATTTTACACAAAATATACAAAAAAATGAATTCATTATATAACACAACATCATTTAAAGTGCAAAATATTTCTCTATAATTCTAGATTCAACATACTAAATATAACTAGCACAGATCAATTAATTTATACCAAAACAAAACAAAAATCATGAACAATTTTTGGGATTTTGTTCAGTAGAGAACACTAATGCACAGGGGTTATTATGATCTTATTTTAAAGCATTTACAATTATTGTTAAATCTTTATTAAGGATACTATCGTGGTGACATAAACACAAACACAGGCTTCAACAGAAAATTATAAAAACAAATGGCAGAGCTTTTTATGTTCTATTTTCTAACCACTACAAATAGTAGTCTAAGTCTGCTCTGAAACAGTACTTTTCCTGTAACTTCTCTATTCCTACTAAGCAATGAGCAATATTAAAATGCTATATTTAAAATTTTACTTTCAACCACTATTAAATGCAAGATAAGAAAGCAGTGCAGAAACAATAAAATCTCTAAAAGTTAATGTAAATGAAATTTAAGAAGCTCTCTTGGAAATAACTGAAGACTCACCTAAAGATATAGAATCACAAACTCAAGCTTGTTTTAAAAATTACTTCGTACAAGTTTTTTTAGTCAATTATTATTTTGCAGATTTTAACTAATTGACCATATACTGACTACTAATCTTTCTCTCATTCAGGATACAAATGTGGTAGAGGCACATTCTGTGTCGGATCACTGCGTAATTTCCTGTCATCTATCATTTGTCATGTCAAGGAAAGCCCCAATATCTCGAAAATTTCGTGATTGTCGTAACTTTAATTATGAAAATTTTATAAAACACTGCGTAATTATACGACAATGGCGGTCCGAAAGGAGAAAAGAGCTCATTTGCGGCATGTAGTTCAGCGGGAGGGCGTTGGCCGCGTGTGGAAAAGTTTACGAGATTTAGACATTTATAAAAAAAAGAAGAGCTTCACACTTCCAGCGCATCTTTCTCATCTCGATACTCTTAATGATTTTTTCTGCCAGTCGGCTACCACTCAGGCTCCTGACTTGGAACTTATGCACTATTACTCATCTCACTCGCTAGTGGAAGGTGAAGATGAGAAATTTAGATTTAAATCTGTTGATGAGGACATAATACTGTCTGATATCTAGGATAACAACTAAATCAGTGGGTTCAGATGGTATTAGTATTAGCATGTTGCAATTTTGTTATCCAGTTATTGTTCCTTATATTACTCATATTATAAATGTTTGCATTGTCAATGGTGTTTTTCCTCATCAATCAATGGAAGCTATCTCTTATCCAGCCGATTCCCAAGAAGAGCAATCCAACAGAAAGAAAAGATCTAAGACCAATTAGTATTTTGCCTGTCATGCCCAAACTTATAGAAAAAATCATGGATCAGCAGATTAGAGACTTTCTTTCCGCAAACGACATTCTGCCACCTTTCCAGTCTGGCTTTAGAAAAGGACACAGCGGTACTACATCATTGTTAAAGATCACGGATGGCATACTGAGGGCGCGGAGGATGACAAATTAACGGCGCTGGTTCTCCTACATTACTCAAAAGCCTTTAATACTATTAATCACAGTTTACTACTTTCAATTCTTAACTACAGTGGCTTTCATGAAAGTGCTATTAGTTTGGTGCACAACTTGTCTAATCGACATTAGTGCGTGGTTTTGGGGGAGGAGATGTCTTATGAAGCCGATATTTCTTCTGGTGTTCCGCAAGGATCCATAATCGGTCCGTTGTTGTTTATTATTTATTCTTCAAGAATTTGTAGTAGTTTACAGAACTGCCAGTACCATCAGTATGTTGATGATACGCAGGTTTATCTATCTTTTTCCCCTGCTGAGGTTGATATCGCCAGTGCCCAGCTCACTAGCGATCTCGGTCGCCTTTCATCTCTGTCTGCGAGGCACAGCTTGACAATTAACCCAACTAAATCCAATCTAATTTTATTTGGAAAGCCAAAATATATTCCTAGCGTGTGATCAAAGCTAGATGTCAGGTTGGATGGAACTGTTTTATGTTATCAAAAAGTTGTTAGAAACCTAGGACTTTATATGGACGAAAATCTTAGGTTTAGAGAGCATATCAGTAAATGCATTATTAAAGCTTTTGGGAACTTGAAAATACTGTGAAGACGCTAGGTTAAGGTTATTGTTGTGTGATGCACTGGTGCTTTCTCATTTTAATTTTTGTGATTCTGTTTACGGTCAGTGTCTGGATCAAGTTTTCTGCAAAAAAATACAGCGTGTGCAGAACTCGTGCCTTAAATTTGTGTATGGCATTCGGCGAAATTCTAGAATTACGTGTAAATTGAAGAAAGCTCGTTGGTTGAACATGGAACGTCGTCGTTACTTTCATTCAGTCGTCTTATATCATAATGTAGTTTTATACAAAGTGCCTCAGTACCTGTACAAATTAATAACTTTTAGAATGAACATGGATCATGTCAACATCAGGAGGAAAAGTATTATTACCGTCCCTCAGCACAAAAGCGCTTTTTTCCAAAGAAGCTTCTTTTACAAATTTTACAATTTTACAAATCTATGTCCCCGATTAACGTAAAGAAGAAATTACGTGAATTTTGCTTGAAAAGGTGTGACCGGAGCGAACATGAGTACCCATGGCTTTGTTTTTCTGGTGCTGCCGGCGACAGATCTGTTCCTCGTGGGATCTCTTCTCGCATGGCCTCTGTCTGCTGTATTTTTCTTTTCATTTTTTCTTTTCTATTTTCTCCTCTCTTTTCACTTCTTCGTTGTCCTATTTGTTGCATGATATTTCTTTTACTATTGTGTTGTCCCTTGTGTCTTCTGTACCCTCTATTGTTGTCCCTTTAATTTTTTACAGTCTATATTTGCAAATTTAGCTTGACGTACATAAATATTTACTTCCTGTATATATCCTGGGGACGGGCGGCAAAGCAGAAGTAGCGTCATTTTGATGTTACTTTCTGAGTCACGTTCCCTCTCGCTCAGCAATTTCACTTGTATAGTACACAAATTTATTATATTACAATTCTAGTGGCAGGTGAGAATAAAATTATTATTATTATTAATATTTTCAGTAGAATGATGCAAAATCCATCACACTTATTAAATTTATCTATCTTTCCAGATATCGAAATAGGAAAAATGGAAGAATTTTTCACTATGAAGAAAAAGATGAAGCTTTCATTAATAATAATAATAAATTTACTTATGGAGCAAGTCCATTAAATTATACATATATTAATTATAGTGTATGTGTACATAATTATAGAGAAAGACATCATCATTTCAACATACAAAATGTATGACCTAWTCCATTTTCAAAAGTTGGTAAGTGCATTAGGTTKTTGCTGATGATGTAATACTGCTGACAAGTTCAGCAAAAGGGCATGTCTATCAATGTACAGAAAAAAAAAGTTCTTTTAATTTTCAAACAAAAAGTCAGTGGTGGTGCAGATTGAAAACACAAATATAGAACAAACAAGTGAATACAAGTATTTAGGATCAATTATTGATTGCACTGACAAATACGAACAAGACATAAATAACAAATTATATATGGTCTTAAGAAGAGGATTCCTTAATAAAAAAGAAATTAGCACAGTCAGTTAACTAAGTGTGTATAAGAGTGTATATTTGCCAACACTGCTATACAGGCAAAAAACATAGGTATTAAACCAAAAACTATAATCTAAAATAAAAGTGTCTGAAATGAAATACCTTTGGAGACTTACTGGAAACACTATTCTTGATAATATAAGGAATGACTATAAGAGAAACATTAGAACAAAAGTGTGTATGGCTACAGATTGAAATGGCTCTTAAGATGGTTCAGACTCATATGCAACAACACCAAGAGTGGAGTAACCGGTATATTATGACTAAGCTGCAAGTTAACTTTTTGCAATTACGATATTTAATACTTACAGTGCACATTTGTTACCAGATGAGGGCAATAGCCAGGCCCACTACAGACTGCATGGGCTTTTATGCTTAATTTGGTTTAACAGACATTGAGCTGTTGTCCTCATCACCTGGCCGTGAAATCCGTAACCAATTTAACAGACATTTTTAATTGTATCTGAAACAGAAAAAGTAAGCTTTAAATAACAGAATAGGAAACACTGAACTATTAGAGTCAAATGCGTACTATCAATATACTCTATGGAGGTTGCAGACAATTTTGTTTTTAATATGATAGCCTCTTCCAATTTGTTATGGAAGATAACATTTTTTATATATAACATAAACTATCATTTTCTGTGGTCTCATAAAGTGCACACTTTTGAATTTCGACAGTATATTTAGTATGTGTTAGAGTTATGGCCATTCAGTATTATTTGATTTTCAAATAGTTAGCCTGGACTAAATTGTTTCTGAGAGTTATATATAGGTACTCCTGAACATAAAAATGTTAAAGGCATTTATAAGTAAAACAATGATATCAAAAACAGCTAAATATTACTGATGTTGCATGACATACAATCAAAATTTAACTAATTAATTAATTAATTTAACTAATTCTTCTACACTATCAACTTTCTTTAAGAACATTGAAAAGGCTTTACAATAACCTGAGTCGATATAGCTTTTCTTGCTTTTTCAATGATCGATCCAATCTAATCAAATAGATAAAGCCGCACAAATAAATAACTTTCAATGCATCAAATGTACTGTAAGTTTACTCGTAGATTCTTTCAGTAAAGCAAGCTTTTGCATCCTGGGGATAAAGATTGGCGTCTTGAACTTTGTCAATGGTTTAGGAGCATATGTACAGATGTACAGCTTTATTTAAAGGTGATGAAACTGTATAAATGCAAATTCACGAATTGGTATGTGCAACTGACATAATGAAGATGTCTGGGTACAAGAAAACCCTCACCATGAAGAACAACCTTATATTTTTGAGTTTAATGTTTGGTATGGTATTATTAGATTCTGAGTCCACACTGAAAATCATTTAAATGGTGAACACTACTCCAAAATTTTACTAAATTGTTTCAAAACTTATGAAACATTTAGAACAACTTTTTACAAGCTTGACAGCTGACACAAGTTCCGTTAGCACAACAATAAATTTAGTTTTAATAAGATCTAATTTGGGTGTAGATGATGAACATGCTTTGATATTTTTAAATTTTGATTGTGTTTGTCTTATTTATATTAACTATTAATTAGTTAATAACACAGGTTTGCAAAATTAAACTTTTCGAAAAATTTTTTACTGAATGGTTAATGTTCGTTCTAATAGTCCTAAGTTCAATATAAAACACTTTTTTTATGATACGCATCACGTCACATTTAGCAATTACAGATAATTTTGAAATTTGAAGAAAAATTCGTATAAATTTCCGGTGAAATAAAATCTTTACATATATTCAATGTTTTAACTATTTAATCAATAAGAGGAAACAATACAAGCACTTAAAAATGAACATAGAATTAAACACTCTGCTATTTTTTTGAGGCAATGCTTCGTTTTGTTGGTTTCTGTCGATGTTATTCATCTGTTTCTCTGTGGATCATCCAACAATAGTCAGCCATCACACTGACGTCCCAATAGCCTTGATATCTTCTTTCCATATCTTTAAAGTTCTTCACTGTAATCTCCAAGATTTTCCTGATAATAGTCAATGTAGGAATATAAAAAAAATTTTTATAACAGTTTAACATTTCTTTGACTATGTTTTTGTAAGTGGGATCTTTAACATTGCCTAGAAATTTTAAGATGACATTTTTAAAGGAAATCCAAGGTTTTTTTCTATGTTTGTCATAACATTTTCATAATTTTCCTCTTTAATTAGTTTTCTGATATCAGATAAATTAGGAAAACATGAACAGAGACAGATTAAAGAGTCTCCATCTTTTGGTAACGCCTTGCAAATTGTATCAACAATCCAAGTTTGATGTGCAGTGATAGAAGCAATATCTTCTCACGATTTATCAAACTGGCATAAATAACAGTCTTTTTTCCAACTTCCATTTTTTTCACACCACAATTGTGTTTAATGTACTTTTTTCCAAAACACTTTTTAAGTTGGAATAAGATTCTTTAAGTTGACCTGAATGTGCAACAGGTATTGATACAAATTTATTGCCAATATATAGAACAACAGCTTTCAGGCTTCTTTTCTAAGAAACTATAAACAGTCTCCGTTCTTGTGTTTTGTACTCAATGCAAAATTTATGTACCAGATCGTCAACATCACAGGAGAAATCCAAGTTTTCCTTTTTTATCAAATTCTTTTTCATGATTTCGTTACCAAAAAAATGCATCATTTTTGCTTTAAAAGGTCGAGGCTCAATCACAGGATTAACAATTTCACCGCTGCTGGGAAAATSACKACATTCTGAATTTTGATGAGATAAAGTCGAATCAAAGCTTGCACTTTTATTAAAAATGGGAATGGGTAATTCAGATCCACATGGGATTGGCTTTGATATCGATGAAACATTACAATAGATGAGTTTGTGATGGTTTTTAGAGTTATATCCCATTATATTACTCAAACAAAAATAGCAATCGTTAGGATGATCTGTTTGCTCCTGCCTCGCCATTAGAATTCCAAATGGCAATAATTTTGGTTTGCTTCCGTGTTTTAACACAAAAACGATGTACTTTATGTGGTACGCACTGTTTATCTTGTCTAACCGAATTTCAAAGTAAGCAAAATAAGAATCTTCTAAAAAGTCTTATGTTTTTTTTTGTTTCACTAAGGTATGTTGTCCACATATATAACAAAAAACATAAGAGACCATTTTTGCAATACCGATATGCCATTGCCATACACTTAAAAACACACAACAATTTAAATGAACACAAAACCTTAACCTCTGTGGGGATTGTAAAAAATGTCGCTCTCGGCATCTCTTATTAGATAATAATACATATATTAATAACACCAAACATTTTGAGAAAATAAAATTTTTTTTAATAAATTCGTTATGCCGCAGAATTTCTGATTTCTGTCCCTATAAGAGAGAAAGTATTGAGTGAAAAGGAGAAAAAGAGGAAGAGAGAGAAAATTGTATATATGATGTGTAATTGTTCAAGAGAGATGGAATTATTTATTCACTGTAATTGCTGCTATTTAAAAAAAATGTAAAGTGATACACAAAAACTAAATTCATATTATGAATCGGCCCCAAAATCCATATGTTTCAGGTAAAATTATGTAAAAAACTTTTTCATCACTGACCTGTGTAATTAGAATAAAGTTTGAATGTGCTTTAAAACAAAAAAATATTAATACAATTTATTACATGGGTATCATGGCAAAAACACAATATACTAGAAGACCAGAATTTACCATAACTCAGTTATTTTCAAAATAAAAGATGCTAAAAAAATGGTGTACTTTATAAGACTGTATCTAACTGTGGTTTGAACCTTAATAAATATTTTGTCGTATTTCAAATAAACAAAATTATCTATACTCGTAGATTCTTTATATAATCAGGGCGTCAGTCGCAATAAATTACACATTTTAACTATACGCCAAGCTTTCTGAGGTGTTTGGAGTGACTGATGAAGTGGTTTCTACAAATAAATTTTCCAAATTTTGTACCACTCCTTATATTGAAGGTCTTAGTAATAAATTAAATAAATTATTAGTAAAGTTTTGTAATGTTCGAGTAAGTTATTACCCTCTGATTAGAGTTGGGATTTATTTTCAAAATTAAAAGCAAAAACTAAAATTGAAGATCTTACAAACTGTTGGGGCGTATAGCAATTATCAAAGTTCAGTGGACTGTATGAGAATTTATCAAACCGAGTGCTGGCTTTCACGTTCTATACCAAATTTAAGGAAGGTAAACTGACCTGGATTGAAAGGAACTGCGTTCTGTGGAGCTTCCACTGAGAAGATTCGGTCCATCCACGGAATTGTGGCACTCGCGAGCGGGTTGTGTAAGTTTCTATTGTTTACACAGTTAACACAAAACAAAGTTGATGGTTTTTAGCTAGTAACAAACGTCGGCGACACTACCTTTTTTGGCTTGTGGCGATCGTCTATCTTCTCTCTTACTTTCAAGTGGTGGTAAGCAAAAAGCAAGAATCAAGAGAGGATGGTTGCCTGGATTTCAGTGCAGAACTTATCAAGCCAGCACAATATATAATGTACATATACAATATCTATTAATACCTGGACAATAATACAACACAAACATTGTTTATATGATTTAATGCAATGATTGTCAGTTTGTTTATGTTGGGCAGACTTGTAGACATTTGAATAATAGGCTAAAAGAACACAAAGGAGACGTTATAAATGGAAAAACATCGGTAATTTTTAATCATTGTTTCTATTTTGACCATACATTCAATTTGAAGATCCCACAATTTTAAATAAGGAAATAAATTAAAAAAAAAGATTACTGTTTCTGGAAATGGTACACATTAATAAACAAACAAATAGCATAAATAAAAGAAGTGATATAAAGAACTTATCAAAAATTTACACCTATTTACTCCATTTTAAAAATTTTCATGTTTTATAAACACCGTCATTGTGCCTGCTTGTATGCTTCATGTCATCGAAATTGATCAAGTTACTATTTGTATGTTTTGTCAATTTGGCATAATTATCTTATTATTTTTAAATGTAATTTCCCTTAATGTTAGAATTAATTTGTTGGTTTTCTGTTACTCTGTGGTTGGTTTCTGTGATCCTGTCAAGACAACTTAATTAATCCATTGCTAGAAGTAAATGTGGTTTTGTTAATAAAAGATTTTAGGCCCTGAAGAAGGAGGCAAACACCTCCGAAAGCTTGGCGTATAGTCAAAAGGATTTGTAATTTATTGTGAGCGACGCCTTGATTATATAAAGAATCTACGAGTATAATAATTAACAATGGTCAATATTTTAAGTCATAATTAATCAAAATTATCTATGTTTGTATTTTCAATAAGCAATAAAGGAAAATTCCATACTACAAAAACGTGTATGGTATTTTGTAGTACGGAATTTTCCTTTATTGCTAATTGATAATACAAACATAGATAATTTTGTTTATTTAGAATACGACAAAACATTTATTATAATGCAAACCACAATTAGCTACAGTCAAAAATACCATAATACACATCTACTATAAAAAAAATTGAAAATTGAATAAAATTAGGATTCATAAAAATAATATCTTTGCTACTACACTAAAAACTACAGTCTGTGTAGCTTTATTAAAATATTCCATTAAAATCAGCCACGTGTAGTTATAAAAAATCATTTATTTACTTATCCTTAAGTAACTAAAAAATGTATGACATTTTGAACTATCAACAACCAAAAAAAATTAAGAATTATAAACGGTGGCCTGAGGGGCTAAGTCCCCCGAAGAAAATTCAATTCAATTCATATGTATTATGATGCATATGCATTACTTTCCTTACTAGAACAATTTTTCAAAGTGGGGGCATATTGTTTTATAAAAGGTTTAAAAAGTGTGTTACTCAACACTGAATAATTATCATCTATAAAACTATTCTGTTAACCCTTGATTCGACTATGTAACAATAAACGGTTTTGTTTTATAGGTATTTCTTAGGTAATAAATGTATTTTATAAAACGGAAACCAATTTATCGTTTTGATTTTGATAGCATATATGACCGTCATTGTGTAAAACTAACTAAAAATAATTTTTGTTTTATAAAAACCTAATGTGAAAAAGTTATGTTTATAAAGGAATTTGATTACAAAATGAGGTTTATAAATAGTGCTGATAGATTTAAGATGCCTCATGATTAAAAGGATTTTTAAGATTTTTTAAATATTTGTTTTAAACTGATGAAATACTCATTGTTTTTGAAGCATTTCAAATTTGTGTACACATATATGCATATTTTTCAGTGAAAATTTTGTTTGGCATGTCATGTCTGGGGGCATGTTTTATTTTATCAAAAAGGAATTGGCTGCACACTGAGAAACCATTAAGAAATAGTTCATTTTCCGCATCATAAGTTATAAAAGTAAAAGATCTGTTTGAAGTTACYGAAGAATGCAACAGAATTATTGATAATACATAACACTGTATAAGTGTTTTATAATAAAGTAATAGTTATTTTATTACTGACTAATACCACTATTATTTGCGTTGTAAAACAAACTGCTATAAAAATGCTTTATAGTAATTTTGAATAGCACCTCTGTAATTTATATAAAACTGTGCTATAAAACCTACTAAAGCCATTATAAAATACTGTATAGAACTAAAATGTTTTGTAAAAGTGCGCATAATTTGTGTCTTTAAGCATTCTATAAAAATTGTGACAACGTTTACAGAAATACCGTTTTTTTTTAGAAAAATTGTTTTATAAACATTTGCGTGACTATTATAGAACTGTAAATAGCTAGTTGAGATGACCATGATTGAGTATCATAGTGTCCATACTCACCCCAACAATGGTTTTTAATTGGGGTGTGCAGAACCAATTATTGAAGTATTACAAAACTTTGTACATTCGCCTGCAAAAGTAATGTCGTACGGGATAGTGGCAAAAATAATGATGTGCCCATTTCGCTGCAACCCAATATTCAATTGCGGACGCTGTAGATGTTGCAAAAGAAAAGATACATCTTCCATTCTTTAATACTCAAGTGGTATACTCAAACAAGTTTTAGTAATTAACACAATATTAAGGCTACATTGGAGAGAAAGCATGACTGTCTACTTGAATGTAAAGAGTAGAGTAAATTCCGAAAGCTTGACACTAAAATGTTAACAACTTATGCTTTATTGATTGCTAAGCCTGCTCAGTTTACCCTTTACATGCAATGTTAAGTACTGAAGGTAAAAAATTTTAATGTTGCCAGATAACAACAGTTTTTAATAAAATGCATATTTTCTGTTCCATCATTCCACCTCCAAAAAATTATTAAAATCATGTTGTTCTTATGATATCTGTCCTCTTTATAAATTAATAAAATTGTAGTAAATTAATTTAGTACGGAACAGTACTTGTTGTAACCATATATGTAGATGATTTCTCGCATTATTAAAATGATTTAGTTTTCAGTGTTCATTGCTTTGATAATTTCTATTATTTCAACAAAAACTCATTTAATTCAACTTATTCTAGGGTCTAACTGCCAACAAATTAACTGCAMTATTCTTTATAAAAATCATATAACTTAGGTATTTGTTAGTTTTACGGTAAATATTAGMTATACAGACAAACTGCTATAAAACTTTATCAAATTCATTTTATACATAAATTAGTTTTTGTTTATAAATATGAGCATACCTAACAAAAAAACATTGTCGATCAACTTAGACACTACTACTCTAGGTAAACGATGTGAAAATAATCTAATTTACATGCAACTTTTAAGCAAAATGTTTCCATAGATCTTTGGACGTATTATTCAGCATTTGCATCTCGTCCACAAAAAACGTTCATCATTATTTCATTGCCTATAATAATGATAATGAGTAACTTATTTCTTTTTATAATTATATAATATAATTTTTACTTAAGAACTAATATTCTGTAAATGTAGATCATTTTTTCTTACATTAAAGAAAAAACGTTTATAACTGAAGATGGAGAGGAAAATTTACAATATTGGAGTAATGTGGTTTACTGTTAGGTCGACGATTGCAGATAAATATTAATATTTATCAAACATGCAATTAAATTTACAGTTAAACAACTTTATTATCGGAGATGCATCATAAACGTGTGCCACTATAGCTCTCGTTCAAAACAATTGTTCGAGTCTAAATCTACGTTAATATAATCTGAATTAAATATCGTACAAAATGGCCAGGAAAAAATCCCAATTTTTAGCAGTAAAGCAGAAAAAAGTAATTAAATGTTTTATAAAATACTTTGATCATTGCGATCCTGTTCTATTGTTCTCCAACAAAATATCTAATTTTTATCCCAGTCATTTTGAAGTATATACCTTACCTTATCAATATTTTAAAACTTAAAAAAAATACTCATAAATAAGAAACTTATAATGACACCATGATTTTTGCTTTCTGGATACATCGCAACAATCTAAGATTTACAACCCTGTTCGGTATTATTTATGGCTTACAAATTAGCAACCCCAAGTAAACAACCGAAAGTGCAAATTCAAATGTAGGTGTTGGCCTCTTACTTGGTTCAATCTCAGTATTTTTATTTTCCTGGCACAGAAGTTACTTTATTATTGTTTGATTTGGATTGAATGCAGACACCTATGTTCCTATTCCAGGTGGCTCGTTTTATTCCTTGCCCTTTGCGTCAAGTAGTGTTTGGAATTTGTATGTCTAGTGTGGAGGTTTATTGTTTATAAATTCAGTTTTTTTTTTAGTTATTCTAAGAAGTAAAAAACAAAATTCAKTGCTTATTAGTTATTACAGACAATAATTGTTATTTAAGTGTTGAAATATTGGCAGTCTAAAACTAATGCGGAGAGAAGACAATTAAGTAGCAGAAAAAAAGTAGGGGTTGTAATGTAAACTTAAGAAATTACTAGACCCACAAAAGGAAGAATAATTTTATAGGACTAAACAAGTATAAATAATAATTGGGGTAAATAACTACACATATTTTAGAAATGTTTAGTAATAGACAATGTTTTTGCAGTTATTGAGGTAGATGTGAAGGGTTGAAACAGAATTGTTGACCTTTAATATATGTTTGCTCAATTAAAAGAAATTTGTGCCTATAGCAAATTCTAGCTATGTTTATCGCAAACCCGCGAGAAGTTTTTTGATTGACGCCGCCAGCAATATTGCTGAAGAATTTAATTTTATTGTTGCAAATTCTATTGGCGGAAAACAAATTAATTATGCTTTGAAAAATTCGTATGAAGCAAGATATGCTACAGCTGTGGTATCTCACAACACCAAAATGCTTCATAGTAATTTGAAATATAATAATATGGTAGTTATGGAAAATTAGAGATAAGACAACTATATTTATTTAAAAAAAGACAAAATCGAACAAGAAGAAATCAGTGACAAAAATATTTGCGAAGTAATTTACAAACGAGTGATGGAAATTATTATGGTGAAAATTGCCATTGTCCTGACATTAGGCAATGTATAAAGAAGAAGTTAATGATTTTATTAACTAATTGGTGAAAACAGATGAAGATCACGAGAGATCAAAATGAAATGGGGGAAAACACCTGAAGCAAAAACTACATATACCTACTGCAAACATAATAAATATAAATTGTGATACCAAATCTACAAATATTGCTTCCCTACAAGATGGAAAAAGATATGAAGTTGTGGCCAGAAAATAAGTGGAGAGAGTTGAAAAGATTTAAATCGGTGATGTGGGCTGTTCATTGACAAAAACATTTTATTTATGAGCTTCTTCGGATGGAGTGATAGATGACGATGTCGGGATAAATTTTACATTTACAGCATGTAAATTAAATCTTAGCCCATCAGAAAGTTTCAATAAACAAAAATCACGATTGGTATTACCAAATTTAGGGTCACCTAGACTTCCAATTAAAAAAAAACATACGTACTGGGAGTGCAGAGTACGTAAAAAGGGACTATGATTTTTGGTTACAAAAAGAATAAGTTGGATATATTCAGAAATATTACATATTTTAAGATTAACAATGACTTTGACAGGACTTTGCCCAGACAGTTTAGTGGCCGTTTGTCCACAGGGGTGTGGGAATATCAAGAAAGACTTTGACGTCGGCTGAACCAAATTAATGTTTTCCCATATCGGGCATAGATGGAACCAAATGATTTAAAATCCGTGTACCGTCAAGTCCCTGTTGGTGATTTTGATACGGAAAAGCTTTAGCTAATATTAATCATGTTAGATTGGTGATAGCGATTTTCTGTTCCATCATGACAATGTGATTCTGTAAAAGTACCTCTACAATTTTTTAAATCCAAAAATGTTGATTAAAACACTTATTTTGTTGTGTGTAGATCGTGTCATAGTCCTACTTACATTTCTTTCCTAAATTATTTGTAATCGTCGCCGGAGATATCGGTACCATTTACCTGAAATGCTTGGTCGCATACGCTGCTCTTTTGGGGTTTCATGTGGGGTTATTTTTGCACTGGTGGTGGAGTACGCCCGTCGTCATAAACCCATAAATCGACCCTCATTTCCTTGCGGTTACTTTGTTTGAATTTTTACTCACTTCAGGTTTTGGGAGAAACTGGCAGGCAAACAATATATGTGGTGGCAACAAGCATTGCTTTTTTGCAAAGAGGACAGATATCATAAGAACAAAATTAAAATTCTTAAAGAGGTATTCTTATAGAACTGGAAAAATTTAGGCCTTTTATTAAAAATTGCTGTTTCTTTTTTGTTTCTGATCACATTAAAAATTTTTATGTTCAGTACTACAACTCTTAATGTTGCATATAAAGTATAAATTGTTAACACTTTAGTGTTAAGCTTTCGGAATTTATTTCTATTCCTTCATCAGGATCTAAAGAGTTAACTTGTGCTTTAATAACTGCTAAGCCCGCTTAGTATACTCTTTACATTCAAGTAGACAGTCGGGCTTCCTTCCAATACAGCCTTAATATTGCATTAAATACTAAAACTTGTTTGAGTATACCACTTGAGAATTAAAGAAAGAAGAACGATGTATCTCTTCTTATGCGACATCTACATCKTCCGCAACTGTGTATCGGGTTGCAGCAAAATGGGCACATCGTTATTAACACTGCCGTCCCATATGACATTACTTTTGCAGGCTGCTGTACATTTGCTAATACTTTAAAGTGCAATATGAAGTAAGTTTGAAAGAGTATATCCAGATAGCATTACTGTGACAGCACCATCCTTAAGGCTACCTTTAATCGAGTACGTGTGTTAAATAGTATTTGGTAGTTGATTGCTGCAGATTTTTTGGAATTATAAAACCTACTTTTGAAAATAAAAAAAAATAGTTTTGTAGAATTTTTGTCCAAAACGATTTGGGCTCTTTTGGAGAGATAAATTCATATAAACAACAACATTAATCTCCACAAGTAGCATATTCCCCTCTTTAGGGAAAGCGGCATCATAAAAATAATAAGATTCTTTYTTTTAATATGCTGTTTTGCATGTTATTGTAAGAGCACTACTTTTGAAAAACAAACATATATTATAGTAAATTTCATAACAATTCCAAAGTTACAATAATCAATATAGTGCACTTGGTGCACCAAGTAAAAAATGCCTTCAAAGCAACGTGTGTACTATATCATACTATCTGCCACATAGAACTGTATGGTGGTAACTACTAATCATGGCAATGATTTAATTCTGCAATCATACTAATATAGAGGAATAACTATGTTTGAAATATAATAACATTGACTACACCAGTGCCTTTTGAATTTTTCTAAAGAAATGTATAAACCTAGAAAGAAGTAAGAAATGACAATACAAAAGTAACTGTATACATAATTATAACAAGAAGGTCCCTCTACAATATTTCATCGACTTTCTTTAGATATTTTGTGTTAGGTGGTTTTTTAAACAATAATGTCCATCTACTGTCTCCTAAAAGCTTGTATGTCTCAGACATCCAGTTGTGCATGTATGTACAATGGATTTTAAAAAACCATGTATGGCTGTATTGTTCAAGAAACCGCTGCAAATTGAATCAATACTTCCACATCCAATTGTCAAAATGACATATACGCTTTTATTTTTTATACTATACGATCAGTAATCAGGTTTTGAGCATTTTTTCTCTCTACACATTTTTTTTGGTTGTTGTGATATTAGCAAAAATAAATAAATTTTTAAAATCGTTTTTTTTTTCCAAATAACTCGATAATTATAAACTTAATAAAAAAAATTGCAAGAGTGCTTTTCGATCAGAAATTTGATGTTCTATATATTCAATTTTAAAAAAAATCGTATGGGTAGGGTCCAAAATACGTTTTTTGGACATATTTCGAAAATGTCAAAATTTTGGATAAATTTTCCAAGCGACTTTTTGTGAGAAATTTTATTTCCTATCTGATGGTATTTTCATTTTTTGAATATATTAAATATATTCGGAGATATTTAGGAAAAATTGTTTTAGGTTTTTGTCAGTCAGTTGATATAGAAACGAAAAAAAAAGTCGTTTATAAATGTTTGAATGAAGAAGTTGTATGAACTGTTAAGAAAGATATTGAATAATTAAACGTTGAATCCTACTCCAATCTATTATTTGAACAAAGTGTTAGTGAAAAACGGGTAGATTTTCATTGCACTGGAAAGTTTATCACCAGGCATACATGGTAATTATTCGTGCATTCAAATATCTTTGTGTATAGGGTGAGTTTTATTTTTAACATTACTGGACATTATTGTTGACAAACAACACAGTTGGTGCTGGATCAATGTACTGGTAAGTTATTTAAAATTTCCATATCTATATCTAAGATTTTATAACCTTACTTGTGTAGTTCAGAAAACCTTTTATATTGGTCCAGATGTGCATGACTACAATTATAGTAAATTATTGGTGTTTGAAGATGCATTGCAAGGTGAAATTAATTCTTTTTTAACATTTCTATGTATTTATAATGTCCAACAGATAATTTTACAATTGTAGACAATGGCAAACACCTCATTCTGCTGAAGAAGTTAAATTAAAATCTTACGGAGGACACTGTTTTCGACTTGATTAGTAAAATCAAATCTAAAGCTAGAGGCTTCGATGAGTGCTGTCCTTTTGTTGTACCTTATATTACACATGTCATCAACAGTTGCATATGGTGGTGCCTTTGTCAAAAATTAAAAACCCAACAGAGTTCTTGCAACTACATTCTTAGTGTGCTTCCTGTGCTATCTGATGAATAATTGGAAAACAAATTAAAAGATTTTTGAAAACATTAAAAATTTGACAGAAGTTTGTGAAAGCAGCAGGGAAACAGGTATGAATTTAGATGAAAATAGTTCTTAACACAAGAAAAATCTGTCATCAGATTTTGTTTATAATGCTAGCAATGAAGACAAAGACGAAACAAAAGAACTAATTGGTYCAGAAAATAATGCAGCAGAGACAAAGGACTGGAAGAACCTCAGAAAAGGAAAACTAAAAAAGGCCACTCAAATAAATACAAATTGGTTATAACTAAAAATTAAAGACACGGAGAAAAAGGGGAAACTTACGAAGCCCTGACAAAAGAGGGTTGTGAAAACTCCTTGTAATTGTGAACTTAGCAAGAAAAAGTTGAATAAAGTGCCAAGAGTTCAGTGAAGATTTAAGGCAACACATTTTCAAAAACTTTTGGGTTTTAACATGGGCAGAAAAGAAAGTTTTTGTTAGAATGTTGGTAGATATGAAAAACCAAGACATAGAATGAATACAGCAAACACAGTATCCAGATGAAGCATGTCGTTATTTTTTCATCTAAACAAGGAACCATAATTTGAATTTGCAAAATAAATTTCCTTAATACCTTGGATTTGGAGCAATGGACTGTTTTACATTGGCTACAAAGACAAAGCCATGAAGAGCCATAACAAAGGAAGGCAATGCATACGGAATATTTGAATAAATTGCCAAAAGTCAAATCCCACTGTTGCCGATCATTTAAGTCTAAACAATATTTAGAACCAATTTGGAGATCTAAGGGAAATGTTTTCAGAGAGTATTAAATGGATTGCTCTGAAAAAATAATTGTGTCCTCAAACTTAAAGTATTTGAATGTGTGTTTAACCAACTCAGTCTTGACATTTTGATGTCAAAAAAAGATCAATGCGACATCTGCATTGGTTTTAATACACAAAATTTATCACAGGAACGAATTGATTTACACATAAATGAAAAACGAGGCTAAACAACAGAAGGAACAGGATAAATTGACTGAAACATTTGTATTTATTATAAACTTACAATCAGTTCTTCTTTGTCCTTTGCTTAAAGCGTCGGCTATTTATTACAAAATACTCAACTTAAAAAACTGAAACGGATTGCTACGTCTGCTATGGGATGAATCGGAAGACTCTCTAAATGCCAATAAGTTGGCCTCCATAATTTGCGAATTCATAATCTCTGAGGTATCATCATTCCAGGCAGATGACACAATTATCCTGGAGTGATGACTGTGGATATCAAAATAGGAATACCATTTTACATATGCATTGGTTAACATTTTCATTCGTTACAACTGAATGTGACTTTATGTACTCTATTAGACAAGGACAACTTAAAAATCATGACATTACAGTTCAGTATCTGCACTACAATTTTTTCGAAAACTACAGCTAAACTTGCAATTCTTATTAATCAATCTGGGCCAGAACTAAGACAGTAGATCTGGTCACAACTGACATAAGAGCAATTCCACAAAAAAGGAACAATAAAATTGAAAGTCGTCCATATAATGAAATTGCCTTGGTGTACACAGATAAAGAAGGAAAAATGGGACCATCTGCAATATTCAAAAAGGTGCTAGAACAGATGCGTCATCAGGTGCACAGATGCCAAAAAATTAATTATTTTATAATATCTTTTAGTTTATATACACAAAACAGAATAAAGATTTTGTTTATATTTATTAATCTTCTTTTACTCTAAACATTAATTTACTCCTTGCAGTATTTGTATGTCTAAAATTGGAAACTATTTTAATATAGAAACCGTCTAATATGTCGAAATTAATTATTTTAAATAGTTTCATGTAAAATTAGGTCACTTTTTCTAACGGACAATTWGGTATAAACAAATTTCACAATCGGCAAGACTTTGAGGTGATTTAATGTATTTCCTGTAAATTTTTATAAAATGGACGTAAAGGGTTTGTAAAGAATGCTGATGAATTGCTATATGTGCATAGTTTGATGCATATAAATTTAAAATCATAGTACTATGTGTTTGTCCTGGTCTTGTCTGGAGAAGATATGAAGCATCTGGAAAGTGATATTAACAACTGTGATCTTGATTTATACTTTTAATGGCTTTTATAACAAATTAATTATCAATGCAAACAAGACTATAACCATAGTACAGAAATAATTTGAATAAGATAAAACTAAACAAATGGCCCAATATAGAACCTGCATATAGAAAACAGAATGCTAAATACGTCGCCTATGTTGGGAGCAATAAAAGATGCACAAACTGTTAAATAACACAACAAGGATGACACCATACAAGTGTCATATTGTCCCTCACTTGAGATATTTGATAGCATGTTGGAGCAATGTACCCAGGGATACAGTATCGGAGCAAAAGTATCGATACTTGATATCAGTATCTGATCAGGGTGTTGATGCATCACTATATTGAAACAAAAAGTATCTATGCTACATTGCTTAATGATGATTTTTTTGCTCTATATATAGCATGTGTATATACATATGATACTGTTCATCTAAATAACACCCTTCTTGATATTTACAAAATATGTTACATTAACACATACCTATAGAGATATAGTAGTAGTAGTAGTACATATCATAAGTAAGTAATATTTCACCATAACTCTGAAAAAAGAAAATGTCTCTCCCAATACGCTATATTAGTGTGACGTAGATGTCGGCCATTTTGTTGCGATACGTCAAGATCCCGGATCCAAACCAACCTACTTAGTTGTCATAATGTGCATAACGGAGTTCAGCATTTGGTGTAATTTTTTAGTGTTAAAGAGTATTTTAAAGTGTTACTGTGTATGTTTGAGTAGCTTACACTACTTCATTTTACTTAGCAAGTATTACAAACCAAAATTACATTTACAATGTATTGTTGAAAAGCTGGACATACACTAAGTACGTATGTGGAGCATTAAAATTTACAACTTTTACCAGAATATGGTAATGGGTTGGGTCCCTGGATGTTTCCGTTATAACGAGAGAGAAACATGTAATATTTACAGCACTTCTTTTAGGTTGTTTTTAAACAATAGATTGCAACTAAATCTAATTTTGGTTTATAATATTAAATTATACGAAGGAACGTAAACCACTAAAAATACACAGTAACACTCAATGTTCAAAGCAAAAATAGTATAATACAATATTTTGAAGTGTTACTGTGTATGTTTGAATGGTTTACATACCTTTGTATTATTCATTAAGTATTACAAACCGAAATTACATTAAGTTGCAATCTATTGTTGAAAGACAATCTAAAATAAGTGCTTAAAGTTTATACGTTTCTCTCTCATTATAACAAGAACATCCAGGGACCTAGCACGTTACCATCTTCTGGTACAGCATGTAAACTGTAATGCTCTACACACGCACTTATTGTAGGTTAAGCTTTTGTGCAGTACCTACATTGTTAACTAAATGTAATTTACGTTTGTAATACTTGCTAAGTAAAGCGAATGAGTGTCAGCTTCTCAAACATACACAGTAACACTTTAAAATATTCTTTTAACACTAAAAAATTGCACCAAACACTGAACTCCCTTATGCACGTTATGACAACTTGGTTTGTTTTGATCCAGGATCTAAACTAAATGTAATTTCGGTTTGTAATGCTTGTGAAGCAAAGCGAAGTAGGGTAAGCTACTCAAATGAACACAGTAACACTTCTAAATATTCTTTTAAAGTCACAAAATTGCACCTAACACTGAGGTCTCTTACGTACGTTATGACAACTCGGTTTGCCAGGATCCAGGAATTTGACATACCGTAGAAAAATGGCCGTCATTACGTCAGCACTAATATAGCGTATATAGATGTAGTCTGTGGTAAATTGATAACACTGTTAAATAATAAAATAGCATATGAAGCTAATTAATTAAAAYTAAAATACTTGGTAATGAATTAAAAATATCCATAGTGTACTAGTATCAAGGTATCATTTGTGTCTATGAATGCACCTCAATATATGCTGCAAAAACTCGGGTGATTTCAGAACAAGGCTGTAAAACTAATATATTTAATTTAACTACTATACACCGTCTACTCAATTATATGCTCAAACGAGAATACTAGATACAAATAAAGTGAAAATATTCGAACAAGTAAAACATTTAAAGGAAATGTAAATTTGAAATATACTAAAGGAATATCATAATTATGGTGTAAGGCAGTGGTTCTTACCCTTTTCGAAGTAACAGAAAACTTGTCCTTTACACTATCAATTAGAATTAGGTATAAATGCTTTATTGAGATAATAATACTGCATAATACAAAATCTTAACATTCCAAAAAAAGTAATTACTCATAATTTGCAAAACAAAAATAAAATTGGTATGCAGATCAAATTAGTGTGATATGTGTACTTGGTGGCTTTTACAAATGTGGGCAATATCAGGTCAAATAGGTGATAATGCTATGCTACTCGCATTTTTTGGTCAATATTTTCAAGTTCTTCGCGTTTTTTTTTGTTTTCATGTTTGTAAAAGCAGGAAAGCCCAACTCTCACAATATGACACTGAAATCTGTAATAAAATTTTAGGGCTTTGGAAGAAAGAATTATACATTCATCTTGAACAAAAATTCAAAATCTTAAAGAGCTTGCTCTAAGAATTTCACGAGCAACCTATTGGTAAACTGATAAATTGTCTTGCTTTCCCTTCTGAGTATTTCGCAGCTAAAACTAAGTTAGACAAGATACAGCTTTTTCCTAATTTTCACGGAACACTTGAAAATGTGATGTTTCATATCAGGTATCATTCACTATCTTATGTTTAACACTTTGTGAAATATCTGCATTCATCCAAAATCTGATTAATCATCGGTAATCACTCTGTATTACAGGTGTTTGGTACAAAAAGAATTAGTGTTATTCAAACTACCTAATTAGAAACCCAATACACTTAATATAAACAAGGCCCYAACTTCATATTCTTTTCCGGGAATCTGGGAAACAAAGATCTAGCTATTTATTGATATAACCTCGGCAAATAGTTTTTTAAAATTTAATCATATTCCAGGTTGCCCATTATGTTTAGGCAAAATTTGTTCCTGGTCATGATAAATTTAATGTTATCATCAATTCAGGTTATTCTTAAAAATATCAAGTGCGACCTGTAATTTTAGTGTTTAAGACCAGAGCCTTTTACCAACACAATTTATAATAGCATTCAGTACAAATTGCAGTTCTATTAACATACATCTTTCTGTGTGATTTGTGGTAAAACCATATTCAGAGAAAGATTTAAAGGCGTGAAATGACCATTTACCTAATACCTAAACCCTTACTAGGATACCACAGTATAATGGTTGCCAGAAGAAGTGATATTCCCAAACAAAAATACATTCTTATGAAAGTTTACAGTTTTCACCACTAAGGTAAAACATTGTAAATGAGTTTGACCGGTGTTCAAAAGGTCCCGAGTTCAAATCTCGGTCACAGCTGGTATTACTTTTTCACTACGTAATATGCCTGCAAACCCAATCAAACATCACATATGTTCATTTATAAATGATTTCAGGCAATAATTATCTTTCCTACATATAAATGAGTTCCGTTTAAACACTGCTCCACAGATACATAATCCACAGGCAATAAGAAATTCTCTTTCTTTGAATGATATTTGTTTTACGGTTAATAAAATTTTTCTCAGTGCTGAGATAATCGTGGAAGAAGGTTTTCTACAACACCATAGTGCTTTTATGGTTATCCAGCATCAAAAGATTATTTTAGATTACTGTCATTATTCCAGCATTGAATTATAATTATAATTTATTGTTCAATGTTTCCATGGCTATGTTCCAGTGAATCTTCCCGGTTGTCAGGTTGCAACTACATCTTCAAAGGCTTGCAGATAGCATATCTCTAGAAATAAAAGTTTTCTTTACTTCTTGTTCATAATTATCTATGCACAGTAACTTTTAATATTCATGTTCCTCACTTCTTTCTAAGTTTAAAAATCTTTCTGAAAAATTCAAAAGGCACTGGTGTAGTACGCAGAAGTTAATATATTCCAAGCAAAGTATTCCCCTATATTCTTATCGATACAGAATTGAACAGCATACAGTTCCATGTGGCATTTTTCCATCACGTACCAACTGCACTGTAGTGATTTCTATACCTTTGACATTGTTATGAAACTGGCTATAATGTATCTTTTTTCCAAAATATTTATATGTACATGTAATGTATGTAAAAAACATATTTAAAGAAGAAGAATGTAATTTTTTCGTATAATACTGGTAAATATTATCTAACAGTAAAGACTTACAAAGTGAAATTTTGGAATAAAATTTCTCAAGATTAAACATTACCTTTAGGTGACGAATTAAGGAAACCCTTGAACCCTCAAATGGTTTTTTAAAAGTTAAGCAAGTCTACATTTGCCCATTACGTTTAAGCAAAACTTGTCCATGTCTATAATGACACTTGTGGAGATTAATGTTGTTTATATGGTTTGTCTCCCCAAAATAGCCCAAGTAATTATGAAAAAAAAACATAATCTGTTATTATTAATAACAGGGTTTGCAACTAAAAAATCAGCAGCAATCAGTTCACACACACTCATTAAAAGGTAGCCTTCGGGGGCCACCACAGTAGTCTCATCCATGTATACCCTTTCAAACATTTTAATCATATAGGAGGCACAAGTAGAGAAAAGCTACCCTATCTGCTTTAGTGGCAGATCACCAACTAATCTAAATATATGAAGTAAATAATTATCCCATGATGAATGAATGCAAAAGATTCAAGTAAAAATTGGAAGAAGCTTACCTTTTATGTCTGCAGTGAAGATATATTATCATAGTTTGAGAGTGACTTCTATCCTTTAGTGCCAAATGATAATAACGAAGACTTGTAAAGACCACCAATTTGTGCTGTTTTATATACCTTCAACAGGCACTGTGGGGGGCACTCGGATTAATCAAGTTTGAATCTTCAGAAAAGAGATGAAGCTGGAAAAATTTAAACACATAACATTTTTTTATATATTTTACTTGAGTAAAAATTATTTTAACATCAAAAAGAATGAGTACAGCTCTATAATTGCGGCCGTTGAAAATGTCCCGGTCTCCACGGGTTAGGTTTGTTGAATATCACCTGAAGATTAGGCAACCACTGTAACGTGCCTAAGCATGTGATTATTTTATCGCTCGAACATGTCTAAACTCCCAAACTGTAAATTTGGACGGCTCGTGTTACATGGGACCACTTTATTTACACCATGAACCTTAGCAATACATACAAATGAACATAACTTTATATTTGATAACTTCGTATCTTTCGGATTTGAGTTAATAGTGGAAAGAATTTGAATGGAACAGCATTTAATAAATAAGTATGTAATCAGTCAGTGACAACCCTTTTTTAGGAATCGATCTCGCTCAGTGCACAAACTATTTTTGTAACTGCTAAGCACATACTTTTAAATTCAATAAGTAATATGCCGTATAACAATACAATGCATGTATAGAAGTCACTAAAACCCTTGCGTTGTCACGAGCCGACTAACTTTTCCGCTAACACCTATTTTCGTTCAAAATAAAAATCAAGATACAAATTACGCTTATTAGGAAATCCACAAAATTTGGTAAGGTGTAGGGAACTACTGATTAAAATCACAATGGTGCAATCTGCATATAACCTTTGTTCGGAAACAGCTGAGTAAACATTCTCATCGTGKATAACTAGCAAATTGGCAATGCCCAGACCGCTAAATATAGTTTTAAACAAACGTATTTGTATCATTATGCGGTTGCTAGATATGATCATGTTACTTACTTTTTACCAATACAAAGTTTACCTTTTTTACTAATCAAACCTAAAAAGAAATAGTCATTTTGATTATTTTACTTTACAACGAATTTACCAATTTGAATTTTCTGTATTGAAACATCGAATAAGCATACTTGTCTAAAAATTCTGCAACTATACCAGTCATCTGGAAGATCTTAATACATCTCGTTTGCAACCCAAAATGTATCACAATTCGCATTTGGATCATTATGTGGTTGCCAGTTACGATCATGTTACTTATTTTTTGCCAATACAAAGCTTACATTTGTTACTAATCAAACAAAAAGATATCGTATTGATTTTTTTTTACTTTAGAACGAATTTACAAATTTTAATTTTCTCTTTTGTCACACCGAATGAACACACTTGGCTAAAAATTTTGTATACTATACTAGTCATCTGCACGTTCTTATTATCTCTCGTTTGCAAGTCAAAATGCATCACAATTAATTTATTTATAATAGTTAGCTTAAAATAATTAAGTACTAGCCTTCACAAAACTGATTACATACTTATTTATTAAATGCTGTTCGATTCAAATTCATTCCACTATTAACTCAAATCCGAAAGATACGAAGTTACCAAAAATAAAGTTATGTTCATTTGTATGTATTGCTAAGGTTCATGGTGTAAATAAAGTGGTCCCACGTAACACGAGCCGTCCAAATTTACTGTTTGGGAGCTTAGACATGCTCGAGCGACATTTTAAACCGCCGCAATTGTACAACAATAATATTGTAGTAAGTTATGAGCCCAGGAGTGATGTGACATGAAAAAAGATCAGGAAAGTAAAAATTGAAAACTAAAATGAAAAATATCATAGATTTTATGCAGTCCTACAATACACAAACATGACCTACATCAACATGTCGTATCAAACCTATTGTTTGTTACATAAATTCCCCACATTACAAGTTAACAATTTTGTTTATTTTTTATTTTTTGTTTTGAATTGAAAAAATACACTAGGCTTAACCAACAAACTTAAAAATTTCAAAATTCTACAAGAATTGTTCCTTTTGATGTAAACAATTTATATTAATTCCTCAAAAAGATCGTATGTTTTAAGTGATCTATTTTATCTAAATTATGACTCCTCCTCATTAACACAAAATTTGTACTAATCAAAAATTTTTGTTTCAGTAACGAATAGTCAGGTTTGGCTTGAGGTTCTTTCCTTAATCCACTTCTAGCTTAACTCTATGAACAGTTTAGAAAAATATATTTTCAGAAACACTTCTTTGTCACCCTGTATTAAATTTTAGTACGATTAAGTTAATGATTCCGTAGATAATAATCAGATATCCCCTTTTGATCTATTAATTTTATGTGGCCCACTTTCTCCTTACCTATCGTTTGAAATTTTAAACAAGGCAAATGCACACCCTTATACACAAAATATATATATATATATATATATATATATATATAAATATATATATATATACCTATTTCTCTTTCTGAAAATGAACTGTGTAATTCTACAAATTGCTTTTAATAACAATTTTCTAAATAATTTAATACTAACATTCACTGACTTCACTCGCAGTCCTTGGTGAAACATTTTAATACCATGAAACAACCAAGTGTTCTTTATTTTTATTTTATTCTAATTTAACACTTCCCTAGGTTTGCTGGTCAGATGTCAATTAATTCATATAAATTATGTTCCTCACATGAATTAAATATTGTCTTTTCAGTAGATAAATAACTGCGTATGGTAACACAGTGTATTTTCCCGCTTTGTCCGTAACAAAAACAAAATTCTAATTTGAATAATTTAGGGGTGCACAGTTTTTTACCAATTATTGAAGTTATATTTATATTACGATAAACCGCTAAAGTACATAACTTAAAAAATACGACACCGATATTGTTACAATAAATTCATTGTATTGTTACACAAGCTGTTAAATTAGACAATTTAAATTCATTACATTAAATTATTAAAAAATTCCATAAATATACAAAATTATAAAACACTAAATGTTTAGTATTCTCAACAGTTTTTTTTTTTTTTAATTTAGCCGTTTCATACTAAATTTTTATTTGGCCATTAAAATAATATTTGTATGCATGCAATTTGTTGCCTGAGGTCAAGCCTGCCTGTTTCCCTTGATTTTGACGTCTGATTTATCTATACAAAGGTCTTTTTTAGCATTTTTGGTACTGATGATAGCTATTTAAAAGGGAAAAGTGCTAGAGAAAAAGTGGTAGACCATCAAGTTTAATATATTGGATGATACTTCGAGCTCATTTCATTTACAATAATTTAACTAAAAATATAAAATAAATACAGTGATATTAATGGTTCAGTTTGTAATGCTATATTAATAATATTCAATGGAGAATAAATCAGAAACAAAGGGGAAACTAATGGAGCACATACAATAGCTATTAACACATAGTTGCAGAGTACCAACAGTGATAATGGAAATGAGTTTACGACAAATAAACTGAAGAACTATTATTTACAGAATGGAATAAGGCGTGAACAAAGTATACAACACAGCAAATAAAGGTTAAGTAGAACATTTACAAACAAAATAAGGATAACATTAATAAGTACTGGATCACCAAATTCACTTTAGGGATGTAACAATAAGATGTGCAGTTATCAACTCAACAGATCTCCAGCAAAGATTTACCAATACAAATTCGATCTAAAAAAGTATCAGGAAGCAAAACGTAGACGCACATATTACCAAAAAAAAGAAAACTAGGACCAAGAGCACAAGAAATGGGAATGTCGAGATTAAATGAATATGAAATGTACCGAGTACTAAGTATGTTAACACAAAATGATGGATATACACCAGAAACATACGAAGAAGTAACAGAAAAACCATAATGAAAGGAAGCTATACAGATAGAATTATATGCACATGAAAAATACAAACGTGGGATGAAGCAGAACAACCAAGAGATGATGTAAAAATTATAAATGCAAAATTGATCTTTAAAATAAAGGAAAATGCAATAAAAACGGTTAGCGTGGTAGTAAAAGGGTTTAATCATTGCACTACAAAATAATTAAAAAATAAAACAAATGGATATTCCACCAGTATTTCTACATGTACAAATACAGCTAAACACATTTATCGGCCAAATGGTCTAAATATAAAATAACAGTTGTATGGATTAAGAAATACACTGAAGCTGTGGAATAATACACTTAATAAATCTATAATCAAGAACAAATCAAACAGCCAAACTTTGTCAGTTGCCTGTAACATAACAACCCATTATGTCTGTTATACTGTTATACACTAACAGGAAATAATAAAGATGTCAAGCAGATAATCAAATTATTAATAGAAGGACTTTAATGATGCATTTCATTGGAATGATAATTGACAGAACATAAGAAACGTGGCTTAAAATTATTCAAACAAATGACATACAATAATCAATGAAATTATTTCACATGAATGAATGGAAACGAGTCACTACACTGAAGCAAATTATTAAATAAATATTGAAGAAAATACAATAACTATACCATCAGCCAATTCATTGGAAGTAGTTATCGTTAACATCTAGACCAGATGTTAAGGTATCAAATTTCAGTAGATAGCTTGACAACCCAACTGAGCAAGCTTAGAAGGAACCAAAAGGGTACTACGATATCTCCAATCAACAGAGGATATAGGAATAATATACAAGATTATAACCACCAATCCTGAAACATTGTCAGATACAGATTGGGAAAGTAACATATACCATTTGTTTCTAAGAAAACTACATTCAAAATTCAAACTACTGGTGAATTTAAGCCGTCGCCATGGTTACCGCGGTACCTATTTATATCCAAACTAGAAACGGGTCTACCGGTATAATATATTTATTACAAATTAATGCAACTGAATAAGAATTCCTATTCTAATAGCTAGCCAAACAATAACAAAAAAGGAGAAAGGACCATATACAAACTAAAAATCGTGACATCAAAAATCATAACCTCTTCTAACCTTAAAAACAATTTATTATTACTGTACAATACATACCGACATTATAATCTTTGCTCCGTGTTAGATTATATTACATAAGCATGAAAATTAATACGCAACTGCATACAACAAACAACACGTGGAAAACCTACTACCATTAGATTTGTCTTTTATCTTATCTAAGCAAAAAGCTATGAAGCATGACATTGCGGAGGTTAATTGTCTAAGGGAAAGGGAAGGGCCTCCAACCTCCAACACAGACCATCATTATATGATCTCTGGCCAATCTCTGGCCTCCAAACTTAAACAGGGACCTTTGAAGCAAAGTCGTGGCAATAGTTGCACTAGCGGCAAAAGATGGCGCTACCGCGATCTAGGGATTTTGGCAAACGTAGGAACTTTTGCAAGCATGTCCGTGTACCCCTGCTAAACAGGCTAAATACCACAGAAATCGTATATTTATAATAATAATAATTGTAATAAATAATATTTCTGTGCTAAATGCTATCATTTGTTTCTTTTCAAAATATTTAGCTGTGAAACAACGGTTGTGTACATGTAAAAGCAACAAAAGGCAACAAACAATGATATTCCCTTTCTCGCTCAAGAATAACAAACTGGAAACTGATTATTTGTTTGTGTTAGGATATTTGGAAGAGAGACATTGAGTGGAGAGTTTTAAAATGCAACAAAAATAAATGCGCAATGGTTGATCGTATATTATTTCGTCGGATGCGCCCAAAAAAATAAGTCGAAAATTATTCATGTAGATTTTCCTAGAGAACTCTTTATTTATCTTAAAAGGTATTGGAAATTGGGGGGTGCTTTATGTGTTTAGGATAAAGAACAAACTCGGACATATTAGTCGACGATTTTGTGAGTGACGGTTGCAAAAGGAAAATAACATGTTGTTTTCCGGGCTGGTTCCTACGTTGGTTATTAGACCTTGACGTTTCGACACTCATGTCGGTGTCTTCCTCAGAAGTAGCTCTGAAACAAACCAAAAGGAAAATAGGTTACCCAAGGTAAGAAAATAGGTATTTAATGTTACGCAATAATACAAATGTCCATATGGCGTGTATATTATTGTTATAGATGAGCAGAAGCAAACCAWGTGTCATGAATTGTTTGAGTTATGTCAAACCATTGCATCGATTTCCGAAAGATGCAAAAGTAAAAAAGTGGATTTCTTTAACAGGAAATCAAGCTTTACTAAACATCCCCCTCACAAAACATAATTAATCGGTATATATGCCACAAACACTTTGAAGCTAAATATGTAACAGCCAAAAATCAATTAACAAAATCTGTTGTACCAACATTACATTTACCTCAAGGTAATGCAAATTTTTGTTGCATGTGTGATATTTTTATTACGTATAATTATATTTTAGATCAAGTAGATACATCCAATTATGACATTAGAGACGTGATAACTATTTCCAATCCTGATATTCCAAAGTCAAGTACAACAATAGCAATCACTCCTTTCAAAATAACACCAGAAATAATCCTTACAGAGGAATCACCACGTAATTGCCCAACACCATCTGGGGCTGAAAAATATCAGTAATAAATGTTACCTATAAGCTTTATAATTATTTTATTTTGCTATTATTATCATAAAAAAAATAAAAAAACTTTTCTGCTATTATTTAGGCTATTGTACCATACTTCAAATTTTGTCAGTATATTGACAGTGTGTTTCAGGAAACAGAATAAAAAAGTATTATTTATTTTGCAGCCGTTGTAAAATACATTCAGTTACGTCCAGAGAAGAACCTATCTTGGTGCCAACTTGAGAAACAATAAGTGACAAAGAACAACGTAAGTGTAAACGAACAAACTTATAAGCATTTAAATACCTACAATGAATTCTACGTATTTTTAATAATTCAGTTTTGCTGTTATTTCAAAGGCCTTATATGTCTTACTTTAACCTTTTTTAATATACTGACAATGTTTCTGCGCTAACAATAATATGCCATTTATTTTGCAGCTGTTATAAAGTATATTCAGTCACAGCCAGGAACGCCTAGAGAAGAACCTGTTTTGATACCAACTATAGAAACAGGTGACAAAGGTCCATGTACGTGCAAATGTATAAGTTTATATACATTAAAGTAATAAAAGTATTTTTTTTTTAGATGATTTGGCTAGTTTTAATGGGTTAAACTTTCCCAAAGCAGTAAATTCGGAGCAGAAAGGATATCTACTCTCTTAACAGAATATTGTGAGTAGGTAATTAATTTTATTTATAGATTTTTATATTTGTGTATTTGCTGAGGTGTACACGACATGTCATTGCAAAAAACCTTTAATGCATGTTCTTAGAATTATTTGTTATATCTCGATAATTATTAATACTATAATACTGGCAAAATTGATTACCAGCGAAAAAAATTGCATGATCACTCTTACAAATCTTAGTGTGAATGCAAATAGACATATATTTTTTACAGGTTAAATTTTTTACTCAAGAATGCATGTTTTATTGTTCCCCTGTTCCATAGCTTTCTGGATGTAAACATAACATACAATAACATAACAATAATACCAAAATTATTGAAAACATTTTATATATTTTCTTAACTAGAAAAAAATGACAATGGTATTGTATACCCCACAACAAAAATGTACCAAAGACGATTTTATAAAATCGTCTTTGCCTCTAATTATTAGTATTTATAAAGATTACAATTACAACAAAAATCGGATACGCTGTACACAAAATTATATGTAAATGAACTCTTTTAAATCATCCATTGCAAGGCAAAATATTAGAATTTAAGTTTTAACTAAAAAAAAATTATGTATAAAAATATGCTCATCTTCAGGATTTTACAGGTCGATTATACTGACATTATATAAATAATAAAAATACATTGAACAAAAATAACAAAAAAAAATATTTACATTTTAATTAATCCTTCTGTGCCTTTCTATTTCTATGCTTTCGAAAACTTGTTTTCAGTTTTAAATTTTTTGTTTTTTAATAGTTGTTTACATTTATTTCAGAATCTGTCCTGGCATTAGCTGATGTTTGTCGTCAACAGAAAATTGTATCCAAACTTACTGAAAGCGAACAAAATTGCTGCTCACTACCGACATAGGCTAGTCTTTGAAGGTACGACTGAAGGCTGCTTCTAGGTATATTCAAGAAGAAAACTGGGAAGTACTGAAAAGTCTGGGACCTATAGTTTGCCAAATAAGGAATATATCTTTAAAAAAATTTGGGCGCCATTTTTTACCTGACGATAAAATTTTGCTTTGACATTGCATAAACAAAGCCCAAAAGCTTATAGATACTTATCTAGACTGTTCTGTCTTCATAGTCCTGCAACACTAAGAAAAGTCATCCGGCCCATTCCTGTGAAACCAGGCATCTGTAAAGCTGTTTTTATACTATGAAATTTAGAATATCAAAAATGAAAGCCTCAAAACAAAAATGTGTGTCAATTTTGGACGAGATGTCTTTGCGTCCACATTTATCTTATAACAAACACTTAGATTGTCTGAAAGGTTTTACAGATAATGGGTCATTACAGCTTATCGTATGCTAGGGCGACCGTCTAACAATGTATTTGGTTAAACTAATATCATAAGAATTTATTCTATCCACTTAACACAGCATACTGTATGCGCTTGCTGGGCTCAGCTTCGTCAGTCATTACAGCTTATGGTATGCCAGTATAACGTATTTGGTTGAACTAAAATCATAAGAGTTTATTCTTTTCAGTTAATACGGAATACTATATACGCTAGCTGGACCCAGCTTCGTCATTACATCTTATCGTATGCTAGGGCGAGCGTCTAATATTGCATATGGTTAAACTAATATCATACGAGTTTATTCTTTCCACTTAATGCGGCATACTATATACGCTTTCTGGAACCAACTTCGTCATTATAGCTTATGGAATGCTAGGGCGACCGTCTAATAACGTATTTAGTAGAACTAATATCATAAGAGTTTATTCTTTCCAGTTAATACGGAATACTATATACGCTGGCTGGACCCAGCTTCGTCATTGCAGGTTATCGTATACAAGGCGACCGTCTAATAACGTATTTGGTTAAACTAATATCATAAGATTATATTCTTTCCACTGAACACGCCATACTATACACGCTTGCTGGACCCAGCTTCGTCATTACAGGTTATCGTATATAAGGCGACCGTCTAATAACGTAATTGGTTAAACTGATATACAAGAGTTTATTCTATCCACTTAACACGGCACACTATATGCGCTTGCTGAACCCAACTTCGTCATTACAGCTTATCGTATATAAGGCGATCGTCTAATACCGTATTTGGTTAAACTAACACCAAAAGAGTATTTTTTCCACTTAATACGGCATACTATATACGCTTGCTGGACCCAGCTTCGTCATTACTGCTTATATATAAGGCGACCGTCTAATAACGTATTTGGTTAAACTAACACCAAAAGAGTTCATTCTTTCCACGTAATACGGCATACTATAGACGCTTGCTGGACCCAGCTTCGTCATTACTGCTTATATATAAGGCGACCGTCTAATAACGTATTTGGTTAAACTAATACCTTAAAAGTTTATTCGTTCCACTTAATACGACATACTATAGACGCTTGCTGGACCCAGCTTCGTCATTACATCTCATCGTAAGCTAGGGCGTGCGTCTAATATGTTATTTGGTTTTAACTAATACCATATGTGTTTATTATTTACACTTAACACAGCATACTATACACGCTTGCTGGACCCAGCTTCGTCATTACAGCTTATCGTATATAAGGCTACCGTCTAATAACGTATTTGGTTAAACTAATATCATAAGAGTTTATTCTTTCACATAACTCGGCAGACTATACGGTTTTACAGATAATGGGTCATTACAGCCTATCGTATGCCAGGGCGACCGCCAAATAATGTATTTGGTTAAACTAACACCAAAAGAGTTTATTCTTTTCACTTACTTACTATACACTCTTGCTGCACCCAGCTTCGTGATTACTGCTTATATATAAGGCGACCGTCTAATAACGTATTTGGTTAAACTAATACCTTAAGAGTTTATTCGTTCCACTTAATACGGCATACTATAGACGCTTGCTGGACCCAACTTGGTCATTACAGGTTATCGTATATAAGGCAACCGTCTAATAACGTATTTGGTTAAACTAATATAAAAGAGTTATTCTMTCCATTTAATACGGAATACTTTATACGCTTGCTGGGCCCAGCTTCGTCATTACACGTTATGGTATATAAGGCGTCCGTCTGATAACGTATTTGGTTAAACTAATATCATAAGAGTTTATTCATTCCACATAACACGGCATACTAAACATGCTTGCTGGACCCAGCTTCGTTATTACAGCTTATGGTATGCTACGGCGACCGTCTATTAACGTATTTGGTTAAACTAGTACCAAAAGAGTTTATTCTTTCCACTTAATACGGCATACTATACACGCTTGCTGGACCCAGCTTCGTCATTACAGCTTATCGTATATAAGGCAGCCGCCAAATAACGTATTTGGTTAATCTAATATCATAAGAGTATATTCTTTCCACTTAACACGGCACACTATATGCGCTTGCTGGACCCAACCTCGTCATTACAGCTTATCGTATATAAGGTAACCGTCTAATACCGTATTTGTTTAAACTAACACCAAAAGAGTATTTTTTCCACTTAATACGGCATTACTTCTTATACATAAGGCTACTGTCTAATAACGTATTTGGTTAAACTAATACCTTAAGAGTTTAATCGTTCCACTTTACACGGCATACTATAGACGCTTGCTAGACCCAGCTTCGTCATTACAGCTTATGGTAGGTTAGGGCGATCGTCTAATAACGTATTTAGTTAAACCATTCTCATAAGAGTTTATTCTTTTGTTTTGAAGGCTTCCGTGGCTGTTGTCGAAACTGAGTTTCTGAGGAAGACACCGACATGAGTTTCAAAACGCCAAGATCAAATAACCAACGTGGGAACCAGCCCGGAAAACAACATGTCAGTTTATTCTTTTCACTTAATACGTCATACTATATTCGCTTGCTGGATCCAGCTTAGTCATTACAGCTCATCGTATGCTGAGGCGATCGTCTAATATCTTATTTGGTTTTAACTAATACCATAAGTGTTTATTATTTCTACTTAAACTAGCATACTATACACGCTTGCTGGACACAGCTTCGTCATTACAGCTTACCGTCTAATAACGTATTTGGTTAAACTAATATCATAAGAGTTTATTCTTTCACATAACTCGGATACTATACGGTTTTAGAGATAATGGGTCATTACMGCTTATCGTATGCTAGAGCGACCGCCAAATAGTGTATTTGGTTAAGCTAACACCAAAAGAGTTTTTATTCTTTCCACTTACTACAGCATACTATGCACTCTTGCTGGAACCAGCTTGTTCATTACTGCTTATATGTAAGGCGACTGTCTAATAACGTATTTGGATAAGCTAATACCTTAAGAGTTTATTCGTTTCACTTAATACGGCATACCATAGACGCTTCTTGCTGGACCCAGCTTCGTCATTACAGCTTATCGTATGATAGGGCAACCTCTAATAACGTATTTGGTTAAACTAATATCATAAGAGTTTATTCTTTCCACTTAACGCGGCATACTATMTGCGCTTGCKGGWCCTAACTTCCGTCATTACAGCTTATGATATGCTAGGGCGACTGTCTAATAACGTATTTGGTTGAACTAATTTAATAAGAGTTTATTCTTTCCAGTTAATACGGAATACTATATACGCTAGCTGGATCCAGCTTCGTCATTACATCTTATCGTATGCTAAGGCGAGMGTCTAATAATGCATTTGGTTAAACTAATATCATACGAGTTTATTCTTTCCACTTAATAAGGCATACTATACACGCTTGCTGGACCCAGCTTCGTCATTACAGCTTATCGTATATAAGGCAGCCGCCAAATAACGTATTTGGTTAATCTAATATCATAATAAGAGTTTATTCTTTCCACTTAACACGGCACACTATATGCGCTTGCTGGACCCAACCTCGTCATTACAGCTTATCGTATATAAGGTAACCGTCTAATACCGTATTTGTTTAAACTAACACCAAAAGAGTATTTTTTCCACTTAATACGGCATTACTGCTTATATATAAGGCAACTGTCTAATAACGTATTTGGTTAAACTAATACCTTAAGAGTTTAATCATTCCACTTTACACGGCATACTATAGACGCTTGCTAGACCCAGCTTCGTCATTACAGCTTATGGTAGGTTAGGGCGATCGTCTAATAACGTATTTAGTTAAACCATTCTCATAAGAGTTTATTCTTTCGGTTTGAAGGCTTCCGTGCCTGTTGTCGAAACTGAGTTTCTGAGGAAGACACCGACATGAGTTTCAAAACGCCAAGATCAAATAACCAACGTGGGAACCAGGCCGGAAAACAACATGTCAGTTTATTCTTTTCACTTAATACGTCATACTATATTCGCTTGCTGGATCCAGCTTCGTCATTACAGCTTATCGTATATAAGGCGACCGTCTAATAACGTATTTGGTTAAACTAATATCATAAGAGTTTATTCTTTCACATAACTCCGATACTATACGGTTTTACAGATAATGGGTCATTACAGCTTATCGTATGCTAGAGCGACCGCCAAATAATGTATTTGCTTAAGCTAACACCAAAAGAGTTTTTATTCTTTCCACTTACTACAGCATACTATACACTCTTGCTGGAACCAGCTTGTTCATTACTGCTTATATATAAGGCGACTGTCTAATAACGTATTTGGATAAGCTAATACCTTAAGAGTTTATTCGTTTCACTTAATACGGCATACCATAGACGCTTCTTGCTGGACCCAGCTTCGTCATTACAGCTTATCGTATGATAGGGCAACCGTCTAATAACGTATTTGGTTAAACTAATATCATAAGAGTTTATTCTTTCCACTTAACGCGGCATACTATATGCGCTTGCTGGACCTAACCTCCGTCATTACAGCTTATGATATGCTAGGGCGACTGTCTAATAACGTATTTGGTTGAACTAATTTAATAAGAGTTTATTCTTTCCAGTTAATACAGAATACTATATACGCTAGCTGGATCCAGCTTCGTCATTACATCTTATCGTATGCTAAGGCGAGCGTCTAATAAAGCATTTGGTTAAACTAATATCATACGAGTTTATTCTTTCCACTTAATACGCCATACTATATACGCTTTTCTGGGCAACCGTCTAATAACGTATTTGGTTAAACTAATATCATAAGGGTATTCTTTCCACCTAACGCGGCATACTATATGCGCTTGCTGGACCCAACTTCGTCATTATAGCTTATGGAATGCTAGGACGACCGTCTAATAACGTATTTAGTATAACTAATATCATAAGAGTTTATTCTTTCCAGTTAATACGGAATACTATACGTCATTACAGGTTATCGTATATAAGGCGACCGTCTAATAACGTATTTGGTTAAACTAAAACCAAAAGAGTTTATTCTTTCCACTTATTACGGCATACCATATACGCTTGCTGGATCCAGCTTAGTCATTACAGTTTATCGTATATGTTACCGGCCAAACCCGATTTCAGGACAAACCAGTTTTGCCTAGGCTAAGCTAGTTCTTCCTATACGCGATAGGATTAACTAGTATAGCCTAGTCCAAACTGATTTGTTCTAAGCCCGATAGGACGGACTAGTTTAGGCTAGGCCAAACTAGTTGATCCTAATATCAATACGCTCTAGGATAAACTGGTATGGCCTAGTCTAAACAATAAACGAATGTAGCGGGGTCGGAAAGTAACTGAGCAAACATGTCAGGGCATGTTCATGCGGGAATGCTCCGAACGTCCCGTGCTGCTCCTCGCTCGTCATTTGTCGCATTGTTTTAAACGCATTTAGCGTCTAGTTGCTAGCCGTGCATAACATATACGCCCTGAGTAGGACTTTCAACTTCCTCTTTGCCGCAAGAAATCATAAATGATATTAAGGATGAAGATGATTTAAGGAAGGTAATGGAAGATGATCACAATGTTAACTTGACAGAAGACAGTGATGATAACGTTGCCGAAGATAGAGACCAAGAAAAAGTTTCTTTATCTGAAAATGATATTCATAAAGCTAGAACAACTGCAGCAGAAAATCTTGTGAAACAGGCTAAGAAAATGAAAGCTACTACTGACAAATCTCATCCACCTGCCAATATTGGAGATAATGTGACTATACCGATTCCAGATGTTGACAAAGGCAAAGGTGATCTCAGGAACATCATTATTCTTCAGAAAAATGACGAAGGTTTATACAAAGTTGGCACCAAACACGGTGTACTTCAGAAACTATATTGCAGGTATTATTTTTTCTCAATTATCTATCTTTCTGGAACATCATTGATATTCTAAAGTAACTAATATGTTTTTTAGATCAGAATTCGGCATTTGCAGTCAAAATTTTTTAGAGGTAGCAGATGTAAACCAAGACTCTGAAATATCGTTGAGGATTGCAGCTACGAAACATTCATTTGGATCAAGCCAAGGTTTTGTAAGATGCAGCTGCAACAAGAACTGTTCCACAAACAGATGCCAGTGCAAGAAGACAATGATACTCTGCAATTCTAAGTGCCACCAAAGCAAACCATGTAAAAATAAATAACAATTTTAATAATTAACATAATACTCGTATGATTATTGCTTCTTAAAAAAAAAACAGTATTATATGTTATAGTGTGATTGTTTGTATTACCAATTATTATCCATAACTTTTAACGACATAACAATTTTAATTTGAGATTTGATTATTGCTTCTATTAAAAAAAAACTTACCTATTATTTGTTAGTTTGCTACATATTATGTAGTATGATTGTTCGTATTATCAATTATCCATAACGACGAATCATTATAGTTTAATAAAGATGATTATTTTTCTAAACACGGAGTATTTTATTTAGTTCATCTATTTATTTTGACTTTTAGATATCTATATGTTTTGACTAGGCTATACCAGTTTATCCTAGAGTGTGCGTACTTATATCAGGATCAACTAGTTTGGCCTAGCCTAAACTAGTCCGTCCTATCGGGCTTAGAACAAATCAGTTTGGACTAGGCTATACTAATTAATCCTATCGCGTATAGGAAGAACTAGTTTAGCCTAGGCAAAACTGGTTTGTCCTGAAATCGGGTTCGGCTGGTAACATATATAAGGCGACCGTCTAATAACGTATATCATAAGAGTATGTTCCTTCCATTTATGCTATTATATTGAGCAAATGCGTTATTAGAAGCTAGACGTATCTTCCTGACCCATATAATAATATCAGCATTATACCTAGCAAGCATAACAGATTGTGTCGCATTAAATCGAAATTCTTTCGAAGCTGGGTCCTGCAAACGTATATAGTATGTCTTATTAAGACATATTAGTCTAACTAAAAACAATATTAAACGGTCGCCTTATATACGATAAACTGTAATGACGGAGCTGGGTCCAGCAAACATATACAGTATGCAGCACTAAGAGGAAATAATAAAGTCTTATGGTATTAGTTTAACCATATACGTTATTAGACGGTTGCCATATATACGATAAGCTGTAATGACGAAGCTGGGTCCAGCAAGCGTATATAGTATGCCGTATTAAGTGGAAAGAATAAACTCTTATGGAATTAGTTTAACCAAATCATTAGGCGGTTGGCCTAGCATACCATAAGCTGGTTCCAGCAAGCATACATAKTAAGCCGTATTAAGTGGAMAAAATAAACTCTTATGSTATTAGTTTAACCAAATACATTAGACGGTCGCCATATATACGATAAGCTGGAATGACAAAGCTGGTTCCAGCAAGCGTCTATAGTATGCTATATTAAGTGGAAAGAATGAACTCTTATGGTATTAGCTTAAACAAATTTGTTATTAGACGGTCGCCTTATATACGAGAAGCTGTAATGACGAAGCTGCGTCCTGCGAGCGTATATAGGATGGCGTATTAAGTGGAAAGAATAAACTCTTATGGTATTAGTTTATCCAAATACGTTATTAGACAGTCGCCCTAACATATCATAAGCTGGGTCCAGCATGCGTATTAGGATGGCGTATTAAGTGGAAAGAATAAACTCTTATGGTATTAGTTTAACCAAATACGTTATTAGACGGTCGCYATRTATACGATAAGCTGTAATGACGAAGCTGGGTTCAGCGAGCGTATATAGTATGCCGTATTAAGTGGAAGGAATAAACTGTTATAGCATTAGTTTAACAAAATACGTTATTAGACGGCCAGCATACCATAAGCTGTAATGATGAAGCTGAGTCCAGCAAGGGTATATAGTATGGCGTATTAAGTGGAAAGAATAAACTCTTATAGTATTAATTTATCCAAATACTTTATTAGACAGTCGCCCTAGAATATCATAGGCTGGGTCCAGCAGGCATATATAGAGTATGCCGTAATAAGTGGAAAGAGTAAGTACTTATGGTATTAGTTTAACCAAATACATTAGACGGTCGCAATATATATGATAAGCTGTAATGATGAAGCTGAGTCCTGCAAGCGTATATAGTATGTCTTATTAAGAGGAAGGAATAAACTCTTATGGTATTAGTTTAACCAAATACGTTATTAAACGGTCGCCTTACATACGATAAACTGTAATGACGAAGCTGAGTCCATCAAGCATATATAGTATGGCGTATTAAGAGGAAGGAATAAACTCTTATTGTATTAGTTTAACCAAATACGTTATTAGACGGTCGCCATATATACGATAAGCTGTAATGACAAAGCTGGGTCCAGCGAGCCTGCATAGTACGGCTTATTAAGTGGAAAGAATTAACTCTTACGGTATTATTTTAATCAAATACGTTTTTAGGCGGTCGCCTTATATATGATAAGCTGTAATGACGAAGCTGGGTCCGGCAAGCGTATATAGTATGCCGTATTAAGTAGAAATAATTAAACTCTTATGGTATTGGTTTAAAAAAATTCGTTATTAGACAATCGCCTTATATACGATAAGCTATAATGACGAAGCTGGATCCAGCAAACGTATATAGTTAGCCGTATTAAGTGGAAAGAATAAACTCTTATGGTATTAATTGAACCAAATACATTATTAGACGGTTGCCCTAACATACTATAAGCTGTAATGGCGAAGCTGGGTGCAGCAAGCGTATATAGGATGCCGTATTAAGTGGAAAGAATAAGCTCTTATGGTATTAGTTTATCCAAATACGTTATTAGACGGTCGCCATATATACGATAAGCTGGAATGACAAAGCTGGGTCCAGCAAGCGTATATAGTATGCCGTTTTAAGTGGAAGGAATAAACTCTTAAAGTATTAGTTTAACCAATTACGTTATTAGACGGTCGGCCTAGCATACCATAAGCTGTAATGACAAAGCTGGATCCAGCAAACGTATATAGTATGCCGTATTAAGTGGAAAGAATAAACTCTTATGGTATTAATTGAACCAAATACGTTATTAGAAGGTTGCCCTAACATACTATAAGCTGTAATGACGAAGCTGGGTGCAGCAAGCATATATAGGATACCGTTTTAAGTGTAAAGAATAAACTCTTATGGTATTAGTTTATCCAAATACGTTATTAGACGGTCGCCATATATACGATAAGCTGTAATGACAAGGCTGGGTTCTGCCAGCGCAGCGTATACAACAAAACAGAATTGTGCCAAAGTGACTATTATTTACAGCTACGGTTTAGAATTGTTTTTAGGTACCTAAATTATAGTGGGTTTGATGCAAAAACTCTTTTAGAGCACTGCTTCTTAGATATGGAACATTTATGATGTATATTTGAGTTTTTGGAAGTGATTAAATACTAGCAATAAGTAAAACACGTGTCTGTGATCCTGCCCCTACACTTTTATTTTTGGCAAATATTCTTCGGTGGACAAGTAGGTATAACTAAATTAAAACGGTAAAAAGGTTCATAACATAAGTATAGATACAATGTGGTGTGTTGTGGAAAAGAAGTTTGTTTATATTACATTTTTGACCTTATTATTGAGATAAGAGGGTTATTTAAAGGCGTCAGATTCCTGTTTAGCAGGTGATTTAAGTTGCCTTTCATATATAATGTGTGTAGCGATTGAAATTTGGCTTTACCAAAAAAAAGTTTGGAAGTAGAATCACAGACACGTGTTCAACTCATTAGCACGAAACATTTATGTTGCTTATTTATAATGTATGTTTATTTTCAGTGCTTAATTATTTTCCATTTTTCTAGGACTTGTTTGTATCACTTGTTAAATTAATATTAAATTATTCTCAGTTGAAATAGGTACCTACTTAATATGCATAAAAATTATTTATAGACAGATGTAGTAAAATCAAATAAAAATAATAAAAAGTTTATTGTGTTTAATATGCGGATCTAAGATTATGGAAATTTCTATTGTTTATATTATAATACACGAATACAGAAAACATTACTTACTCCCGCGCTGTCCAGCGGCTAGCAGTTAAACATACCTACTTTTTTCTGGCATTAATATAATGACCTAAAACTACCATTAATATCGTTTTACAGTTTGTGTTAGTTTTTGCTGAATGTAACAGAGTAGTCAAAATGAGAGACTTAAATCAAATACTGTACTATTATAATAGTAAAGTATTTGGTTAAATTGAGCAGATAATGCATCATGTAAATTTGTTGCAAACTGACTGACCAATCTAAAGTGTAACGTGATCACATTGTATACTGTATATCTGTCTGTTCTTATAAAACAAAAATTACTGATTTAATGTAATATACGTAAGTTGTTTACTAAAATATATAAATGGTTTATTTTTTTTTATTTTAATAAGCATTACATGTTAGTTAATGCCGCGCAAAAAGTGCTTGTATGCGGGCTGACATAATAAAAACGTAGTATATTACATTTTCTATTACCACTGCTAATTCACAGTCTTAGAATACTTTCTTCTAGAACCAAACATCTACATAGCAAAATACAAATGGTCTTTAATTCAAAACAAATTCTCAAATAGGCATCTATTTTCCATAATATACAGTTTGATCTTTTTAATATAGGTTTTAAGTACATTTGTAGTTTTGATTGTATTATTAAGACAATTATATAGCTTTGGAATCGTATGAAAAATTTGACTTCTGTCCTATAACTTTACTAGATTTTCCAAATGCTAGACATTTACCAGTTTTTTGCGTGCGTCGTACTTATGAGCAATATTTGTAAATAAGTTTCTATTCTTAAAATGAAAGATCAACAAGTTTTTTATGTAAAGTTCTCGTACAGTCATGACCCTTGATTTACAATTGTTTTGTGGGATAATCCAAACTCCTACCATACATCGTCTTTAGGAAGCGATTTTGTAGTACTTCTACACTCCTAACATGGGTGTTTGCAATACTACCCCAAGCCACCACACCATATTGAAGGATTGCCTCAATCATTGCATAGAAAAAAGATTTCAATTGTTAGTATTTTTTTAGGTTTTTAAATCTGTAATTGCCGAAGTTTTGTTTCTAATACTCTAGCATGTACATTCCATTTAAGGTTTCGATCAATGTATACACCAAGATATCTGACACTATCAACTCTACCTATGTTATCATTTCCTTGACACGAAATTGCTAAACTACTTAGACTAGGCTGTGTATCATTGTAACATGAGAATGTGATGAACTTTGTCTTAGTAATATTTAGTAATAAAAGTTTATTATCAAACCACAATTTAAACTTTCGAAGGTCAATTTCCATTTTAGTCTAACTTAAGCCAGTCTTTATCTTTATAAATAATTACAGTATCGTCTGCATAAGTAATTGCTGTCCCACAAGAGTCAATATTGTATAGATCATTGATGTAGATGATGAACAGGTTCGGTCCCAATACAGTTCCCTGAGGAACTCCAAATTTCACTTGTCGTTTTGCAGTGGTCGCACTACCCACTCACCATTTATTCACGATCACTCAAATAAGATTTGAACCATTTATTTGCTATGCCCCTTATACCGTTCTCATATAGCACCTCCGGGAGCATGTTGTGGTTGCCAGTGTCGAACGCCTTGGCCAGGTCTACAAAAACTCCAATCGCTACTTCATCATGATCCAAGGCCTGTTGCAACATTGTTGTCACAAGCACTATGGCATCCTGAGTGGTTTTCCTGTTCTGAAACCAAACTGGTTAGCAGATAAGACGTGAATCTCCAGAAAATTCTGAAGTCTATGTTTGATTAATTTTTCCAGTAATTTAGCAATATTTGATATTAATGATATAGGTCTGTAGTTTTGGATTTCCAGCTTGCTACCACTTCCCTTGTATACTGGTGTTACTATTGCTACTTTTAATAACTTAGGGAAGACACCAGTTTCCAAGATTTTGTTGAAGAGAAATAGTAAGGAAACAGCTATGATGGGTGCAACCAATTGTATGTTTCTAACAGTTATTTCATCATGACCAGGTGCTGTTCCTGTTTTGAGGTTTGAAATTGCTTCTTTAATTTCATTTAACTCTATGGGAGCCAAAAAGATAGACTGATTCACTGATTTCTTTGTCTGAAATTGTATTTTTGCAGATAATTTCTGGCCTATTTCACTAAAGTACTCATCAAAAGCTTCTACTATAAGCAATGGATCTTTGGCTGCATTTTTATTGTCTTTGATTTCCGGTATCGCACTGCTCTTTTCTTCTCCATGCATGTTTTTATAGCTTTTCATAATGCTGCTGGAGTTTTTTGTTGTTTATTTTGTTTCTGTGTATGGTTTCTTTTAGACCTTTCCTGCGAAAGGGGGCACACCTGCTTTTTTCGTTTATTTGTTACTTTTTCGACAATCTTCGTCGGAGCCGTTTCCTTGCGGCGCAGTGCAAAGCCTTATTTTGCCCTTGCTCAAATAAGGGTTCTGTTAATTATTATTAACTGTTAAGGGCCCTTAATTTTTTATGCTTTATTCTGGAGCGCCAAAGTATCTGACACTGAAAAGTGTCYTTGTAGAAAATTTGGTGATGATAAACGCTATACTGAAGCTCCAAACAATTTGTACGAAGTTTCCATTCAGTCCTGGGTCACTTTTTCCCAGTTGCGACCATGTGAACGCAAGGTCTAGCTAGCATCGCTAGTGTGTCCTGTGGATGTGGGTAATTAACTTCAGTTATACAAACATGCTAGGGAAAATTTTGATAAATAAATAATTAAAGCAGTAAGCTCACTTCCTGWGGTTTACAAACGTYAGCGTTTTTCTTCCGCTTTCGGTTAGGGGATTCTATAGTYTTAMTGTTTACTGKTTCTAAGTTCACTGTAGTACACTCCGGTTAGCAAGGAGGAAGAATAGCAGGAGGGMGCGCGGCCGTAAGCATCGAGGTATCTGGMGCCGGTGGTTTACATTTTCAAGTGAAAACAACAAATAGTCACAWTCTAATATGGAAWTGGAGGAAWACAGAAACGTACAGTTGACCAGAGCAATACTCAATGCATCGTGTGATTGCCCGTCTTCACGCGCATTAGATGGTCCACTGTACTACAGGTGTTTAGATGTTCTGTATTGTTGTGTAGTGTGGTGTAAATTTTTCGTTAAAAAGAGCTTATTGCGAGCTGTGTAAGAACAAGGCGTATAAAAAATTAATCCAGACAATGGTGCAGATGTATCAAGTATGCAAAAAGGTGGGCTCTAAGGAGAAAACCGTATCATTTCACCGGTAAGCATTGTTTAGGTTATGTTTATATTTGTTGTCATAGGCGTCGTTTGACAGATTTAGCGAAATTAGTTACTTTATAGCGAAATACGTTTATAAAATGTAATGAAGTTGATAGTGAAGGATTAATACATATGGAAAATGATTACTGTTAGTGGTAGACGTTTTAAAAATAAATATTTGTAGGTAGAAGAAGAGAGCCGACGTCTTCGGAGTAAGTACTTCAGTGATGCATGATGCGGATTTTGATTTTATGTATTTCTTTTCATTTGACAATAAATTTCATTTTCGCAGTTTCTGAATTTTTCTTCCTTATATTTCTATGTGAAGAATGACAAATGTTCTCGTTAAGTGTTGATTAATGAATACTAATGCTAGAATTCTGTTGATGCTTTCATTTGGCTAAAACTTTTTTCCCGTTTATAACGAAATTAAATTAGTGTTTGTTGTACAAAAAGACGTTTCTTTGCTTTAACTAACAGATTGTTCGAAATATTATTGATGCACGCTCCGCTTTTGTTTTTAGTTGAAAGTTAAATTATCTCACTGTTGACCCTTTTATAACAGTACGCCAATGTACTTGGAGGAAAACTGTATCTCCCCCTCGTACTCGCGCTCTCCTCACCCTCATTGGTCTTGGCGTCAGTTCCAACCGTATTTATGAATGAGATGTTGTGTCCATCTAATAATATGTCAATGGTGTGATTCAGGTTTCTATTGAACGACCCACATGCTCAGTTCCGGTTTCCAAACGTATGGGCTTTCTATCGAATGTCCTTTCTATCCAGCGACCCGTAGCCATGATAACCAGCTGCCAAATTCGTCGACACCGCATAGTTCATTTAAAAATCAACAGATGTCACTTGGAACTTTAGTGAGGTTTTTCATGGCGCACTCTTTTAATTCAACTTATTATTGACGATGACTTTTGTTACCGTTATCAGTTTGATTATTGATGACATAACAAGACTTGTGTAATGGGCCTATTGCCCCCATTTTTTTATTGCAGAATATGAATCTACATGAAAAAATATAGACCCCTGTTATTTTTATTTTTTGCAAAGCGCTTAGTTAATGCTTAAAAAAAGATTGTTTATGTTTAAAGTTTGAATCTCTAGCGTCAGCGTTCCCTGGCGCGCTAAGTGCGGTGTAACTGTGTGATGTTGCCACGCCATTTTCTGATCCTGGCATTCATGTCGGCCGACATGAAGTTTCTGAAATCGAAGTCGCAGCAGCGTTGCCCTTTTACTCCAAACTCGCAATCTTAATTATGAATTATAAAAACCTACACGCGAATGGATGCGTTAAACGCTATTCGTTGTTAGTCGTTTTCACTGTAAATATTAAAACGTAAAATATATTAAATTAAAATTATAACTTGCAGCGGATATATCGCAAACAGAATTCATTTTATGGCAGCCGAAGGATAAGTGCATATTTCAAGTGATATTAAAACTAGAACAACTATTTATTAAGTAGGTAAACTCGTTTAAACCTGAGTTACAGCATGCATAGCTACCATTACATCATTGTATTCAAGTCGCAACCTTTAAATAGCAAAATCGCCTAATTTGCGTAAAATCGAACGATCTGGCCACACGAGTTTCCATTCATGTAAAATTCGTCAATCATGTGTAAGTCAATTTTTGGTAAATTGTCCCAAGATCCCTTCACATAATCTTGCACAGTCTATGTTTGAACAACAATGTACTAAGTAAATAAAAATAAAACTTTAACGCGTCCTCCGTTCTCAAACCAAAACGTAAACAACGGTATAAAGGCACAGAACCACAGAACATACGCGTGTTCAACAGCGACAAAGGTGTCAAGCATGAAACAGGGCATCCAGCGCATTGGCGCAGTAGCGGAGTGCGTATCCAGGAACGGTGACGTATCACGAAATATTTGAATTTGGCGGTAAACCTTTAAAGGTAAAAGTAAGATACAAAAACATTAAAAATATTTTGTCTATTGCTAGCTTCTAACTTCATTAGTCGCACATGTGTTATAATAACGATTTATTGTCAAGGGCAACAACCCCATTATTGCGAAATATAAATCCCATTTACTTTGCTTATTACCAATATAACACACATAACAATCATGCCGCGCCATTGTGCTGTAGCGTATTGCCGCACGACTACTTCAAGAATGGAGAAWATTAGCTTTCTCATTGTTAAATCTGGGGTAAAGATTGTATTTTCACTTTTTTATTGTTAGTTTAAATTACAAACATTTATATGTAACAGGTCAAATTTCAAAAAGACCTAAATTAAGGGTCGAAACGTGATAATAAAAGTGTTCAATTTAATACAAGCAGGAGACAGAACCTGCAAATAAATTCACTGAGAATAATTAATTCAAAGGACTACAAAACAAACAATATCTAATAAAAATAAGTTTAATAAATAATAAAAAGTGTCATATGTTGTAAAATGGTGATTAAATAAGAAAATAGAACACAGGTATGACCTCTCAAATACATATATAAGAACACTGAACTACTTGTTTTATTTCAATAATTTAGGTAAACATTTTAATTAAGACGGACTGATTTTTGTTTATTTCTTAAAATTTAACAAAGCAGTTGACAATTACACTTTCTAGCTGTTTACTATGGCACTTTAAAAGCTTCGCTGATTTGTCAGCCTAGAAAGAGAAGGTCGGTAAATTTTCTTAAAACTCAATAGAGGGCGAATACTGAATTTTCGAGAGGACGGTTTACCCTTTTAAGATCATGGATTTGTTCGTATTCTCTTTAGTTAAGTTGAGGTAAATTTAACCTGTTAACCATGACAAGACTGTAAAGTGAGGTCAAGGAGCTTTAAAGCTCCTTGAGTGAGGTAGGTGATTGGTAAAGAATGATACTGGTTATTAATATTGAGAATACTAAAACGAACAGGAGAGCGCAGTAGTGGGTGTTGTCGGGCCTGGTTCCCGGAAGGTTCAACACGAAGGAGAGAGGTATGTATGTACAAGGTTACGAAGAATCTCGGCAGACCAAGATCGTCGCTTTTTAGGCTTTTGGCTTCACTCCTAGGAGAGCATCTGCACGCCAGTTGCTTATAGGACATGGAAGGCCTACTATTATTGGGGTGCTAACCGTTTATGCCGAATAAGAGTAGTAAGCAGCGGACTGACCGTAACAGACAAGTGGTGCAATGGATGAATCTAGATTTGGTAAGGGTTTATGGACATGTTGAATGGTAACATAAAAGTGAAGACAGCTTAGGGACTTCACACATTATTTTAGGATAATACGGTACAATTATGTCTGTTAGATATACTTAACTTGACGCCTTCTTTTAAATAAATTGTACATTAATTATCCTAAAATAAAATAGAACTTTTTAAATAAGAGTATCACATTTTTTCACAGCATTTTAACCAACTATTATTACATAGAACAATCCTGTATTTTACAAATATTAAATGTTAGATATATTTTTGTAGTTTTACTTATTACATTTACATAGACATCTGTTTAGGTTTATAGAATACACTTTTTTGGACATCACCATTAAGAACAGTGTGTTCTTAAAAATTATTTTATATTGAACATAAAAATCCATTTTATAAAAAATTGTCAATTTTATTTACATAAAATGTACTTCTTTTTATCCTAGGTTTGAAATAGACTGATAGGTTGCGGCTTACAGTCTAGTTCAAACAAAATATTAGTGGTCATAGCCTTGTGTTGTTTTTTAAAGCACTATTTTGGTAATGAAACTTACAAAAAATGTTTTTATCAATTTCTTAACAATGAAGCGATGTTTTCCTAAAAACATTACAAACACTAAAAGCAGCCACAGTCGCTAATTTTTGCATTTGCTCAAAGTTAGTAAGTAAACAAGTTATTACATAACATACATATATTATTAAACTCTAACAATATAATAGGAAGTACGACAGCTGTGGGGAGAAATATTAAATAGAGGACATAAGACACTCAAACTTGGTGATTCAGTTTGTGAAAAACATTTCCTACCCACTGATATTGTTTTGTATGATGAAACAGTATTGCCAGATGGAACGATCCATCAGAACAAACGATTGAGGCCAACTCTGATTCCAACTCTGTTCCAAAGAGGGCAGGCTTGGAAGGTTATTGTAAGGATAATTTCTTTGAAGCTAAGTGATGTGTGCCAATATGTATTTTAGCTGTAAGTAACAGTTTAGATGACTACTGTTCATCAGTATTTGCCCAGGAAGAAATAAAATGGTAAGAAGTAAAATACTGCATAACAAAATCATATAATTGACATTTACAGACATACATAAATATAAAATAACCACCCATGACACAAGTTTGGAAGAACCACTAGCACAAGCACTGCATTGTGTGTGTGTAATATTCTACGTCACTACATTTTCATTATTTACAAGTACAAAATCATGTAGCTACTTCATGGTCCATTAAAGAAGTTGACCTTTTCTTATTACCTCCTGGATGGCTTCTATGTGACCTACAAACCACCTGGAATAACAGAAACAAAAAAATTATACACTTAGACAAAAGTATTTCCTTTAATACGTGCTCCGAGGCAGAAGTACAACTAGGGGGGCGGGTTGCTTATAAAGTACATCCAACTGTGCAAATCTGTACCCTTGCTGATGCACAAGCTCTGCTGACAAAGATTAACCATTTAAATGTGTGTCATGGCAGTGGATTTCCTGAAAAAAAAGGTCAGTTCACAATGTGCAGGTTGGTTACCATTTAATATTACGTTTTGTATTATCTTATTTACAATACTTACATACTTACAAAAACGACATGCACATGCAGTCTTACTTTTATAAAATGCATTTTTCGATTAATATGTAATTATGATGATTATTATAATAAAATTTTGTTCGTCGTATAAGAAAAAGGAAGCTATCCTTTTTGAAATCTTTTTTTTATAGCCATTTATCTGAGTATGCAGAGCGATTTAAAATACGAAGTGCTTAAAACCAACTCATCCAAAACACTGGAGGAGGTATGGATTAAAGTAAATTTAGGTAAAATTACAATTTTGTTTGGTACATTATACAGGCCGCCTTCAGGGAGCTTTCCTGAGTTTCTCACAAGCTTAGAGGAATCATTAGCTCAGTTTTTGCCAAATTGTAATCAGATAGTTCGTGGTGGTGATGTAAATATTAATATGCTAGATAATGATGATTGCAAAACTATATATTTTATGAACGTAATAAATATTTTTAATTTAAAGCAAATAGTTGCGGAACCAACAAGAATCGTTAAAAACTCGGCAACGCTGATTGATGTAATATTAGTTTCAATGGAAAATGATTCATACGTGTGTGGTACTAAATCTGCATATAAGTCAGATCATCTGCTGGTGTATTGTGAGACGAAGAGTAACCATAACAAAACAGAAATTGTAAAGTTTAAAACACGAAATTTGAGGAATTTTTAGCATGAGGATATTTCTCAATTGGGTATTTGCCATGTATTTATATTTTATTAAATTGCATATTAATAGGTAGCATCTAATCCACAAAACAGCTGTGACAGCTTATAAATTCGATAAAATGGATCGTAAGGTGTATTTTTAATTTAAAAAATGTGAATATTAAAGGGACCGCCAAAACGCGAACATGTTGGCCGTGACGTCAGGTGTCTTGTAAATGGCCGCTTGTTTACATCTGGGGTCAGCGCGTCACGCTGTTGTTTGCGTTCATTTTGTGACAAGCGAATTAAAATACGCCAAGAAAAAGTGAAATACTTAGGAGTTATGACTTATGAAGGCATGTTCATTGTTATGAAATTTGTGTACAGCGACGAGCGGTTCAAAGAGGCGGAGATGAGGAACGTAAAAGCAACAGCATAAGTGAACTTTTTATCAAATTAACATAGCATTGATAATTTGATCACAGTGGGTTGTTGGAAACATATTATTTGTAAACATAAAAATGTAAGAATCAGAAATGCACCCTAAACTTTCCATTTATTTTAGAGGTCAGAATAAATATAAATTGCCATTTATTTTCAGGGCTCTTGCGGCTCGTTTCCAGTTTGGCTAACAGTCGAATATATGGGGAACAACGTCGTTCTTTATTATAACATTTTCCTCTGTCAACTTAAAACGCATATAATTTTTCATTTCCTCTTCAAGCTATTACAAAATGGAAACTGAATGGTAAACACTTATAACCCCAAAAAGAATAATAAAACTTACAGATGATCTTCACGACAGAAAAGCAAATTTGCGATTTCGGCATATCACGTCTAGGGGCCTTAAACAACTTTTTCATACGTTAATAATCTCGAGGAACGGTTACAAAAAATAAGTCAGCTGTACTGACTGAAGTACTTTTATAACCATATACAAAACAACACTTGTTCTGTTTTCCATAGATAATAAATAGATGCTTGTAAAACTACACAAATCACTTTTTGGTGAAACCTCTTACACAATCCTTTCAATAAGCACCACACAAAAGCTTTTCCAAACAACACTGATACTACACCATTAAACAGCACGCTCCTCGGTAATGTTTACGTGACACTTGACGTCACGAGTTGGATAACCTTGGATAGAAGCGTTTTGGCGGTGACTCCTAAGATTCGAATTTCAGACCTGAAATTCTCTACCTACAAATATTTTTTTGTTTGTTATAACATGGCGTACCATATATAAGCAATTCAAGATTCATTTTACGTAATTTTCAACAAAAGTGATAATACCYAATTGCTTGAGAATGATCCGTTTCGGGACATGCTGCTGTTTGTGGATGCAAATGATAAAGTCTCGCCAGTAGAGGAAATAACAAAAAAGAATAGGAGAAATCCACCATGGCTCACTTTTGTTGTGAGAAAGATGATAGAGCAAACAGAACAGGCCTTTAAGCGTTTCAAATGCACCAGATCTCAATCACACTGGGACTTATAAAGAGATGAAAAATACAACTAATGCAATTAGAAGGGAGAAAAAATCTCATATTGAGTATTGCATAAACAAATTTAATGGTGACAGTAGCTCGCTTTGGAGAACTTTAGAGGTTTTAGATATTAATCGAAAAAATAATAATTTTAGTTTGCCCGATTATGTAAACAATCCAGAAGAAATCAATATTTTTTTTTACAAGATGTTCCACCTGAACAACCGCAACATATTGCGAAGTATTATTCCAGCAATATAATGTTTAACTTTGAGGAAGAGTTTTCGTTTGTCATGGTAGATGATATAACTGTTCGTAATTGTTTGTATGAAATAAAATCTAAGGCAGTTGGATCGGACGGAATAAACATAGATATGATTGTTCTTTGTTGTCCCTATGTTTTGCCATATATATATTGTTGTATTCTGGATTGCCAGTTTCCGGTTGCTTGGAAAATTTCAAAAATTTTTCTTTTAAAGAAAGGTAAAGATATTAACAGTTACAATGATCTTAGGCCGGTCTCAATTTTACCAACACTATCCAAACTTCTAGAAAAGATTATGGCTAGGCAGATTCGGAATCATTGCCAGACAAACAGTCAGGTTTTCGATCGGGATTTAGTTGCGCCACTGCTCTTTTAGATGTTGTAGATGACATTCGAGGTGTGGATTAAGGTCGGGCTGCTGCATTGGTTTTGGTAGATTGTTCAAAGGCTTTCGATAAAATAAATCATACAATATTATTGAATATTCTGCATAACATTGGGTTTTCCCACTCTGCTGTTCACTTTATAAAATCTTATTTGACTAACAAAAAGCAGTACATTGAAACAACTAAGGGTGCGTCTATATTGAGTACTATTCATGCTGGTGTTCCGCAAGGGTCTGTTTTATGACCACTACTTTTTTGTTTATATAAAATTTGCATGCAAAATTTCTTCGGCATTGTAAAGCGTATTTTTACGCAGATGACAGTCGGCTACTTTATATATTTTTGCCTTTCGAGGTTGACCTTGCAAACCGACTAGTTAATTCGGACCTCCGTTCATTATTAGACGCATCAAACGATCATCAATTAATAATTAATCCTCAAAAGTCCAAAGTCCTTATATTTGGTAAAAATAGAAACTGTATAAAGGATACAATCAAAATAAAGATTGCTAATCAAATATTGCCTTGTTCTACCTCTGCACGAAATTTGGGTTGGTAATGGACACGGACCTCAGATTTTTTCAGCATATTCAGTTATGTGTAAAGAATTGTTATGAGGCTCTGAGAACGTTATACCCTCATCGACACGTATTGCCAGTAATTTAAAGATCAAACTGACTCGTTAGTGTTGTCAAGACTAAATTTTTGTGACGTAGTTTATGGACCGTGGATAGTGACAGGGTTCAGCGTGTCCAGAAGTCTTGCTTGCGATACATATATGGCATTCGGAAATTTGATCGAATATCTCACAAGTTAGCCAGTACTGGATGGTTAAATACGGAGCAGCGAAGGGAGCTCCATTCGGCGTGTCTGTATCATCACATAATTTTATACAAAAGTCCACCGTACCTTTACAACAAGATAACATTCAGATCGGATGTACACAACTTAAATTTAAGGTTTCAGGGTATATCACCTCCTAAACACATGACCGCTTTTTTTTGTAGATGTTTTTCATTTCAAATATATAAGTTATACAATAAAATTCCATCATACTATAGGCCACTGAAACCTTACACTTTTAAGAAAACAAGAAATATTTGAGAAATGGAACATGAATTCATATTCGCTTGGCCGAGCTGTAACCTCGCATTAATGTATTGCTTAATTAGCTCATGTAAATTTCACACTTTTTGTATTTTTTAGTTTTGTTATAGGATTTTTTCCTCTTTCTGTAAAGTTGCAATAATTCCTTATATAAACCTGTATTGTTATTGATATTCACTTATAAATCGTCGTATAGTAGTTTAGTTAGGGGCTAAAGCATGTATCAGTAGAAATACTGCCCTTTAGTCCTTTTTGCATGCCCATATTGTTGAAGTGCATAACATATATATAGAATGTATATTAAGTTACACGGCATCGCAAATAAACTGGTATTATTATTATTATTATTATTATTATTATTTGTACAAGCAGGTAACTGTTACACCACAGATGATGTGAAAAACATTTATTGTTGCATAATAAAATACTTCTTTATATACTTTTATGGCTCAGGTTATGCTCTTATTATATGGTAAGTAATAAATATTGATTTATTTATGCTATAATGAATTATGTATCTGTTAAAAATTTCAAAATAGTTATGGCTATGGGTAGGTAGGTATATAAACCTTCACTTAGATTTTTTTTTAAGTAACTATTCATATATTTATAATTTATCATGATACCTTAACCTTTTTGTTCCGAGACAAATGTGGAAATTTTATGTACAAAATGCAACATACCTATAATCATAGATTAATTAATCTACGCTACAATGCATACTTAAGAACATGCAACACATTAATTTTTAAATTTGTGTAACTCTGTTGTAGTGTGCACACTTTAATACACATTTCACAGAAAATGGATTAAGATGTGGATCATGTTTAAACGAAAGAAAACGTTTGCAAAGAAAACAAGATTAGCAAAAGTTTATGGTTTCTTCTTGCAGTTTAGTTCTTAAAATATTTGATTGTCAATAACAGGTTAGGAAAGTAATTAAAAATGTTTTGAATGTAGTTAATTTGTAATATAGAATAAGACTAGTGAGTTTTGACCACCGAAACTTCCCTTGCAGAAGGTCTTGCATGTGCAGCCAGTCCAAACATTGTAACCGACTATATGGCACGATATCTTCAAACGGAACGCAACAATACTCCCGGACCAATCGAGTTTATTTGGATTGTTGATGAGACACGGCTGTATCTTCCTTTTTTATCCTCTCAGGCTAAATGACGCTAAAACACCCCCACTCAACCAACTGTTGGCTTTAAGGTGCAGTTACGGTTTTGTACCAGCTTTGCCAATGCAGCATGTTAATTCACCTGTTCCACCTACATCAACGCCAGATCAGCCGGTAACAGCAGACTACCATGCTCTACCTGCTCAGTGATCTAATCAGGAACGAACAGTAAAAAGGAATCAACGCATCAGGAACGGCATAAGAAAGGACGAACTACCTTTTGCAATTCTTAGTCGGTATCTTGAACAATAAGGATGGACAAGCCCACCTTATATAAGGTTCTGCATTTATTGACTATATCCACGTATGTAATATAAGTGACAGAAAAAGCTCCCTGCAATCTAATGCAATTTAAGGGAGCCTCTATTGACTGGGCGGACTAGATCCGTGCCAGCCATTTATGGCTTAGGGTAGGGTCCTACTATGGAAAGAACATAGAAATGATACGAATCATCTTGGATCCAACCCTGAGGAAACTAGAGTTCTGATCGACGCCGGAATCCACGCGAGGGGATGGATTACGTTGACTTCCGTCCTGTTCATTACTCACTGTCTGACGCATCCACGTTACCAATGTCCCTTAAGCTGTATATAGTATAGTATATAGAAGGAAAGCTACCCGCTCAGCGTAATTCAACATTATATTTATTTCTTCCAAAAATTCCCTCTGGAACCACAGATATGAATTTCATATTCCACCTAATATGCTACGTATGCTTCTGAAAGGAGAAGAAATTGATGAGAAGGAAGCAGGAAGCCATGAATGATGTGCTGCCAGAAGACATCTGTTTTACTACATATACTTTTTAGAGAGCACCCCTTTAATGTATTCAACATTTTATGAATTATTATTGGGAATACTATCCAGAAGTAAAGATTATAGATTCATATGCCACAAAATGATTAGAACCTATTTTGTTTACTAAAAGACAGAAAATATTACTAAGTCAGCTATAACGCTGCAAAGAAGCAAGGGAAGAGAAGAAGCGAAGTAAAGAGCCATGAGTGGTTTCTGTAATTTGCAGGAAGCAGTGCATAGTAGGCCATGTTCGACATATTTTTACCGCGAAAACCCTCTTAATAGGTGATATCTATACAAAAAGGCAAAAACCCACGAGTGATGAGTCCATACAATGTACTATATAGTATCCACAAGAAATCGAGTAGCAGCTATTTAATGTAATTTAAGGTTGCTCTATTAGCCTGCTATATCAAAAGATGCGAACAGTAGCAGCACAGAAGACAACGTTAAATTTTAAGTACGAAATGTGCATACGATTTAATGACTAGGAAGGAAGGAAGAGGTGAAAAAAAAGCACATAAAGCTTAGCTATATCTAACTTTAAAACAACTGGGGTGTCATCTGCCGAATAAATAGTCAAAAAATAAACTATTTCAACAAGTGCTTTGGTAAACAACCAAAGAATCTATCCTAAAATTAGATCAGTCTCTAGTCCAATGGAGCATTATGATGGTATCGGCTGTAACAATTGCTTCAATAGCAACTTTAAAGGAAAATGTTTTAAGTGCCTAGTGCCTTGTTTGTTACGATTACGGCCACTGCTCGACGTGCTCTGAAGCGAATGACCCACACTGAACAGCAGCATTCCATGCACTGTATCCTAACAAGGGCGTATTGTAATTTGTACTGCGTTGAAGAACAGCAAAGGGTCATCTTACTCAATTCTGTCCTTTACTTGTCAATTTGGGACGAAATGCGATTGAAGGCAAACAGATTCGTGCATAAGAATTTATCTAAATTGTTAAATAGATCACAGTTACAAAACATACTCGCAATTTAGTAGTTAAAGTATTTATTTGATAATAACAGACGGGTTAGAAAAGTAATCTAAAAAGCTTTCAATGTACTTAATTTTTAACAGTATCGAATCAGTTAAGCGAACACGTGGATTTTGACCATCAAAATTTCTCTTACAATATATTCTGTATGTGCAGCCAGTCCATGAGATCGAAAGTGCGTAATCGACGATAACAATATTCCGGGACTAACCGATTTACCAAGTTTTTGGATTCCGCATTAATGCCGATAAGGCAAGGGCGAACCTACCATTTTTATTTTCTCAGAACAATTTTAATAGACAAAGACCACAACCCTCGGGCAACTCTAGGCTTCAGGGTGCAGTAATGACTGAAACAGATTTGTCATAGTAGCATGTTACTCCATCTTCACCATCACCAGCTCAACCGGTAACAGCAGGCAATCCTGTTGTGATCTAGCCAGGAGTAGAGGGGAGGAAAGAGTCAACGCACCAGAAATGGAAGAAATAAATGAAGAACTTTATTTTACATCTGTCGGTCAGTTTTTCAAAGAAACTGATTGAAAAGGACCATCTTCTATAAGGTTCCGCATTTATTGATTATACTTCATTTATATCTGCCTCACACTGAATACAAGTGAGAGCAATAGCCCGGTCTCGGTAAATTTTCACGAATGAGACAGGCTCGCCTGTGGCTCGTGCAGGCTTGCAAGAACAAGAGCCAATTTGCACGCTATCTAGTTGTTCGGTACTCTATAATTTTAAATTCAAAAATGTTACCGACCCGATCTGTTGCGGCAATGGCCGACTAACATATTGTAGTTTCTTGTACGTGTATCGACAGCAGTCACATCATGTCGCGTATAAAGCTAAATAAAAGTGTTAAAACCATCAAGGTTACATCATTTAAAAATACCTAAGTGTGAACCAGTGAACATCATATCAAGCAAATACATTTTGGTCCTTCGTGAGCCGCATTCACTCAGCAGAAGGTGAAGAACGGCATTCAAAAGGAACAGCGTTCCCGTTGGCGAGCATTCCAGACAGTACGCAACCGCACCAGGTGATTCAGGCTAGCAACACGACAGTCAATGTCAGTCCATTCCAATTTATACTACCGATTTCTTAATCACAGTGAGCTTTACCCATAGCAACGCAATACATTGCTTATCTAGGGGTACGCGTATTTCATCATTTTCAATTCACAACAAAATACGATTCAAATATCACATTCTGGTGGTGTTAATGCGCAAAATTCAAATCATTTGTATGTGTTTTTTTGCGTAAATCATTCAAACATTTATAATCATGGCGGAAATAGAACTAAAACGTTTGATCACACAGAGGTTGTATCAGGGGCAAGCTCGGCTTGACACAATACTCGGTGTTTTAGATTCATTTAATAGTGTTCAAGGTGAAATTGAGTGTATTGACCAAGATCCTCAATCGCAACAAACACATGCTTCTGAAAGAAATGCGTTTGAATCAAAATATTTCAGGCAAATTGCACAAGCAAAAAGATTATTAACAGCTACGCTTAGTCCCCTTTCAGAGCAGGAAACGGACCCTGTTTCAAATGCGTCAAATCTAAAATTGAAGTAAAGTTGCCACAAATACGTTTACCAGAATTCAGTGGTGCTTATGATAAATGGACCCAATACAAGGAAACATTTGAGACCCTTATCAGTAAGAATCAGTCCCTCAGCAAGGTTCAAAAATTTTATTATTTATTATATTAAGTAAATTATGATATAGCATGGCAGTTGCTTTCAGAAAGGTACGACAACAAAAAAGCTATCATAAATGCTCATATAAAAGGTATATTTGACTTACCAACAGTAACACGTGAATCACATACGCAACTACGAAAATTGCTAGACGGTTTTCTTAAACATTATCGTGCTTTGAGTATACTTGATGAAACAGTCAAATACTAGGATACTATTTTGCTTCACATCCTCTCATCCAAATTAGATTCAAATTCCAAGCGTGAGTGGGAAGCATTATTGCGTAACAATGCATCACCAAAAAGTGAAGACTTCAGCAAGCATATAGCACAGCGTTGTCAGGTTTTAGAATCGCTTGATCCAAGCACCATTTCAATCAAAAAACCAGAGTGTAGAACATTAGTTCATTTATCATCAAACAAAATTGTATGTCCCATTTGTAGCGCATCACATTTCATTCATGCATGTAAAAAATTCATAGAGCTTCCAATAAACGAAAGGTGTAACGAATTAAAAAAGCAGAAACTGGGTCACAGCTGTTTACGAGGAGGACATTACATACGCGATTGTAAATCACAGCATAGTTGCAAAATTTGTAAACAAAAACACAATACTTTGTTGCATTTCACGCGTCAACAGGAAGAAAAAGACGCAACGAATAGCAAACCAACACAAAAAGAAGATGCCACTGTTCAAGAAAAAACCACAAACTGCGGATTTATGATGGAAGACAATGAGGTTCTGCTATCAACAGCGATAGTCGATGTACTTAGCAAAGATGGAGAACAAAAAATCACATGCAAGGCGGTTTTAGACTCGGGATCGCAGTCCAATTTCATTACCACTCGATTGTGTAAAAAGCTACAGTTAGAAACAACCCGTGTTACTAAAAGTATTGGGAATCGGACAGGTGGCAACAGAATTTACGTCACTGTGCGAAATAAAAATACAATAAAAAAACACAGCATACTCAGAAATAATCAGCTGTCTAACAATACCAAAGATCACAGATAATCTACCAAGTATTAAATTCAACAAGTCTACAATGAACATACCAAGCAATATCAAGCTGGCAGATGTTAGACTAAACGAACGAGTGAAATCGATATACTTTTGGGTGTAGGATTATTTTACAAACTCATGTGCGTAGGACAAATCAAACTAAACAAATGTGGACTTATAGCACAAAAAACAAACCTAGGATGGGTAATATCAGGTGAAATTCCTACTCCAACATCACGAACCATTAAGTGCAATCTTTCTCAGACGGTGGATATTCAAAAGCAACTCTCAAGGTTCTGGGAAGTAGAAGAGGTGTCTACAGCATTACCATTATCAATCACAAACGTGTGAGGAGCATCTCACAAACACACATACAAGAGATACAGATGGAAGATTTCGGGTATCAATACCACTAAAAGCAGATGTAGAATTGTTACGTGACTCAAGAGAACAGGCAGTTAAATGACTTTTAGAATTAGAAAAACAATTCATTGCAATCCCCAGACTAAAAGAGCAATATGTACAGTTCTTGCGGGAGTATCAAGATTTAGGTCACATGTGTGTAGCAAAAGATCAGGAGAAAAAATATTATTTTCCACATCATGAGATTTTGCGAGAGGACAGTGTATCAACAAAAAAAAGTAGTTTTTGATGGGTCTGCACCTACAACAACTGGCATATCGTTTAATGACATACAAGCAGTGGGGCCAACCATTCAAGACGAACTGTACCATTTTGATCAGATATAGGCAACATCCAATTGTCATATGTGTAGACATCACAAAAATGTACAGGCAAGTGGCTCTAGCAGAAGAATGTAAGTCTTTGCATAGAATACTTTGGAGAGAAAGCCCACAGGAGGAGATAAAGGAGTATCAGCTCGAAACAGTAACCTACGGCACTGCTTCAACACCTTTCCTGGCTGTAAGGTGTTTGAAACAACTCTTCCTTGAAAACGAAGAGAAATATCCAGCAACAGCATCAGTAATCCATCGCGATTTCTATGTTGATGACATGCTAACAGGAGTGTCAACCGTTGAAGAAGGAATATCATTATACCAAGATGTCACACATATATTAGAACAAGGATGTTTTCCTCTGCGCAAGTGGTCATCCAACAGCAAAGAACTATTGCAAGCACTACAACAAATGAATTCCTCATCAGACGACTTATACTTTGCACCAAAAGTAACGTCAAAAACATTAGGATTATTTTGGTCCAGCAGAGAAGATGCATTCTTCTATGAAATCAAGAGGGGTAGGTATCGCAAGAAAATCAATTTCTAAGCGAATCATACTATCTGAAACAGCTCAGGTATTCGATACGTTAGGATTACTAGTGTGGCGGAATCTGCTATATCGGCTCCGTCTTAATCTAATTTTATTTAGCCAGGTGTCAGCATCCGTTCCTCCAGGCCCATCTCTTTTTGCACCTAGAGGAAAAAACCCGACTAACAGGCAATTCGATGTTGAAGTTTGCAGCCTTCGGGTGCTTGTATTGCCAATTAAAATCACTGTGTAATTTTAATAAATACTTACCTGGTGTAAACTGTATTACATCGCGCTACACAAGACTTACCTGTACTCGAGCAATAAAAGAGGAGTTCTCGAACGTTGGTGTTTTTTTGTGCTAAACAACCAGAGAAGATACCTACCCTCCGTTTCGTAACATCTTGGCGCTCAACTTAGGGCTGGTTGTACCAACGCGTGAGTACCCGTTCACTATTAAGAAGCATGCCATTACGTCACACTCCACCTTTGGATGAGAACATGGCCGAGCCACGAAGTACAAGGTCGTCTAGAAAGGCACAAATCCGAATTCAAGATCAGTTGCTACAAACAGAAGCAAATGGCCTTTCCAGTAGTCCATCGACAGGTTCAAAATCACAACTGATCTCATCCGCAGAAGACCATCGCGGGGAAATAAATATGGAAGAAATACTTCGTTCAGTACCTAATGAAGATGGAAGCGGTTTCACGGAATCTCTACAGACTATACCACCACAAGTTAGGAATTTGCTTCAAGTTCCGACCACGGGGGCAGTATCGAAAAAACCAACCCCTACAGTCTGCGGCTTACCACCACCTCCATCAAGGACATCAGCGAAACTTCCGCCATCATCGACATCGGGGAAAATGGAAGGAGAAGCTACATATCCAGAGGAAGCTTTCGGCTATCATCTACCTTCCAATACCATTAGTAGTCCGGATTTGGTAAAATTAGTTAGTGAGATCGTGCAAATGTCTTTAAGACATCAGCAGATCGTAGTAGAACCACCTAAAGTAGAGACTGTTAATTTAACTGCTAATTCGCGAAATAATAATGCAATGGTAAATTGTAATAATTTGGAAAATTTGAAATTCATTCCTATCTTCGATGATAACGGAAGCATACACCCAGTCGATTTTATCCGTCAGGTTGAACAGCTGATAGCACGAACTTTCCGTTAGCTGCTTGTTTTCTGGCTGATAAGTTTAAAGGTCGTGCAAAAACCTGGGCAGATGTTTTCTTATCAACGTTTAACGAATTTGATTCATTTAAAACTGCTTTCTTGGAACAATTTTGGGGACACTCACAACAACTGAAAGTAAAACTACTTTTAGAATCGAATGTTTACAATGAGGGATCTTTTGTTGATTATTTCTTGCATTTTGTAGGAATGGGGAAGCACTTGCAGCCATCATATGAGGAGCGGATGCTGATATCAACAATTTCACGGCATTTTCCGCCTCATATTGCCTCATGTTTGGTGGGAGTTTGTACGGTGAGGGACGCCTTGGATAGATTACGTCATGCAGACCAGTTCTATGGTGTGCGTCCCACCAGGCAGTCTGACCAGGCTAGAGTTTCTTCAAATCCTCAAATTCACAATCATGGTATCGGAAACCGCCCTTACATCAATAGGAAAGATTTCCCCAGAAGTCGGCAAACACCTTCTAAGAATATTTCAGCTGTAATCGCAACAGAAGTTTCAGAAAGTCCCGAGGTCAATAATGACGAATATTTGTCGGAAAACTCAAAAACTCTTACCATGTAAGTCCGGTGGTAAGTAGTATATTGAAACGGGCTAGTTGTAATAATAATTATCCTGCGTCAGATTTGTTGGATGAATGCGACTTCAGACATCACGTTTCTGAGGTGCGATCGCCAATAATTAATATCAATATTCATGGATTTACTTTTCCTTGCTTGATAGATACAGGGAGCGAAATATGCGGAATATCTGATTCGGTTTGGGACCAACTCGAAAATTTCCACAACAATTTTGAGATTTTTCCTGTTAGCGGAATTAGAATTTCGGGGGCATTTAAGATGAAGAAACGCGTTGTTAAAAAGCAGATTAATTTACATATTACAATTAAAAATAGGCCTTACACTTTTGTATTTCTCTTAATACCTGATTTGAGTTATCCGTTAATATTGGGAGTTGATTTTCTACGTCATTCTAACGCAGTTATAAATTTAAATCAGAAAAATTTAACTTTTTCGGGCGGTGATCACACGTTTAGCGTTAGTGAAGTAAATACATATCATGAATTGGCAACTTTACCTCCTGTTAATTTAAATATCTCGCGTATCAGGACATCTCAATTGGCAGACCTTAACCAAGAACAAGAACATAAAATAATTGTTATTCCAGAGATTCTGAGTAAACTTAATTTAACTGAACACGAAAAACGAGATTTTGGGCGAGTTCTGGAGAGAAATGTTGCAATATTTTCCGAAAAACCAGGCTTAGTACAGGGATATGAGCATAATATTATCCTGACCGATTCATCACCTTTTTTTCAAAAGCAGTATTCGACTCCTTTTGCGCATAGGGAAGCAGTTCAAAAAGAGATAGATAAAATGGAGGCATGGGGTGTCATAGAACGTGCTTCTACCCCATACATAAGTCCTCTAGTAACAAGTATAAAAAAGAATGGATCAGTTAGGGTTTGTTTGGATCTTAGACGCTTAAATAAAGTTGTAGAAAAGGATCATGAGCAACCAAAGCCAATTTCTGAAACCCTAATGTCTTTAAATAACGTTGTTTTTATGACGACATTAGATTTAACTCATGGCTATTGGCAAATCAGATTGAAGGAGGATGTCAAGAAGTACACTGGCTTTCTACATGGCACTAAAAGTTATCAATTTAAAACCCTTCCCTTTGGTTTGTCGACGGCAGTATCGTCGTTTACCAGGTGCATTGACAAAAATTTTAGGCCCAGAGTTTTCTATGTTCACTGTAGTCTACCTTGATGATATACTCATTTTCTCTAGCAGCTTTGAAGAACATTTGCTACATTTAGATATGGTCTTGAAGAAATTAGGGGATTCAGGTCTAACTTTACGGCTAGAAAAATGTTTTTTGAAAAAAGAACTAAAATATTTGGGGTACATTCTTAGTTCTCAAGGCGTTCGTCCGGATCCCGACCGCGTTGAAGTCATAAAATCATTCAAAGAACCGAGAAATAGGGCAGAATTACAAACCTTTTTAGGATTATGCATGTATGACAGGACATTCTGTCAAAATCTAGCAACTTCTACAGAGCATCTGACGTGTCTTTTGCGCAAGGGCAATCCGTGGATTTGGGGCGAGTTGCAAAATAACGCTTTCAACGAAATAAAACAAAAAATATGCGAAGCCACGCTACTGTATCATCCAGACCCTAATCAGACTTTTTATATACAATGTGACAGCAGCGATTTTGGTTTGGGAGCTCAATTATTTCAGCGTACTTAATAATGAAAAACGTGTCATCGCTTATGCTAGTAGGTTACTACTTCCGCGAGAAAGAGCATATAGCGTTTGTGAAAAGGAAGCGTTGTCTCTAATTTATGCGGTTCAAAAATGGCGCATCTATATATTAGGGAGACATTTTAACATACTAACCGATCATCGTGCCTTATCTTACCTTAATACGTGTCGTTTATCTCCGCGTATTACTAGGTGGGTTATGGTTTTATTGGAGTATGATTTTAACATCGAATATGTACCCGGTAAAAATAATGTAATTGCAGATTGCCTGTCTAGAAGTGCGTCTCGTTTACCTGTACCCGAGGATCGGTGTTTTAAAATATTTATGGTAAAAATTCCACATAAACTTAAAGAAATCTTAAACGAAATTAAAAATTTGCAAAAGACTGATCCTAAACTAAGAGCCATTATTGAGAATACTGATTTGAATAATCAACGGTTTGTGATGCACGGTGATTGTTTATACTGTCGTAACACTAATGAGGATCCGTACCTCTTATGCATTCCTAGGGCGTTAGTAGAAGAGGTTGTTACTATTTACCATGAATATTGGGGTCATTACGGGGTCTACAAAACATGGGATGCACTGAAACGTGATGTCTGGTGGCAGAACCAACATCGTGATGTAAAGAGGGTGGTTAGAGCTTGTCAAATTTGTCAGAAATCGAAAGTGTCTATAATACATTCGCCTCCTTTGGAGTCTATAGTCACTAATTCCCCAAATGAAATACATTCTTTGGATCTATATGGTCCTTTGCCGAGGTCCCGAGGAGGAGTTGCTTATTTGCTTGTATGTTTGGACTTGTTTTCTAAATTGGTCTCTTTATATCCTTTAAAAAAGGCTACATCTAAATCCATCATTAATGCATTGTTTAAATACCATTTCCCTAGAGTTGGAGTACCAGCTGCTATTCTAAGCGATCATGGTACCCAATTTATTTCTGCATCCTGGAATAATTTCCTAGGGAAGCACAATATTAAGAGTATAAAAAGCTCTGTTCGACATCCCTCTTCGAACCCCGTGGAAAGGGTGATGCGCGAGTTAGGGCGACTATTTCGTACTTTCTGCTCTGACAATCATAAGAAATGGGCAAACGAAATTATAAACTTTGAATTTTTCATTAATTCAGTAAGGCATGAAACTACTGGTTTTACCCCACTCGAATTACATTTTGGGAAAGAATCACCCACACTTTTCCGTAAACTTCTTGATTATCCACAGGGAAATAGTGAAGGGCTAACCATTAACAGTAAGATTACTCTTGCCAGAGAGTCACTACTGGGAAAATCTTCCAGAATGATGGTGAACCACCCCAAACGTCCATACCGAACGTATGAAGTGGGCGAGTTGGTATTATTGAGGGATAATCCTGTCTCCTCTGTTTTAGCGGGTGAGACAAAAAAATTTATGCTTTTATTTGAAGGTCCTTATAGAATTAAAAAGAAAATCTTTTCTAATACTTATATCTTGTCGGACCTTGAGTCTTCCACAGAGAGAGGCATGTTTCACACTTGTCATTTAAAGCCCTATATTTCTACAGGTAAAATTTCATCTGGTTGTCCTCAAGTCAATCCTCCAGCCAGATCGGGGGCAGATGTGGCGGAATCTGCTATATCGGCTCCGTCTTAATCTAATTTTATTTAGCCAGGTGTCAGCATCCGTTCCTCCAGGCCCATCTCTTTTTGCACCTAGAGGAAAAAACCCGACTAACAGGCAATTCGATGTTGAAGTTTGCAGCCTTCGGGTGCTTGTATTGCCAATTAAAATCACTGTGTAATTTTAATAAATACTTACCTGGTGTAAACTGTATTACATCGCGCTACACAAGACTTACCTGTACTCGAGCAATAAAAGAGGAGTTCTCGAACGTTGGTATTTTTTTGTGCTAAACAACCAGAGAAGATACCTACCCTCCGTTTCGTAACACTAGGACCTTGTACAGTGATCGCAAAGCTTCTATTGCAACAACTTTGGATTTTAAAACTGGGACGAATCAGTACCTAACGAAGTATACACCCAATGGAATCATTTAAGAAACACTGCATATGTTAATTCAAGTGAAGACACGAAGATATGTACTCTGTACAAATCCCACCGACATACAAATTCACGGATTTGTAGATGCATCTCAACATGCGTATGGAGCATGCATCTATGTTAGGAGCGTCGGTCGGGAGGGTGAAGTGTTTGTTCATTTACTATGTGCTAAGAGTAGAGTATCACCAATTAAAATGCTTAGTATTCTAAGATTAGAGCTGTGTGCAGCATTATTGCTCACAAGACTACTTATCAAAGTAAAGGACGCAACAGGATTAAATTGTGCCATACATCTATGGAGCGATTCAACTATAGTCCTCAACTGGATAAATACAATCCCAAATCGTCTTCAAACGTTTGTTGGGAACCATGTTGCAGAAATTCAGCGTTCAACAAATACTCAAATGAGTGAAACAAGTGAAAACCCGGCAGATATGCTTTCAAGAGGAGCACAACCAAATGAATTATGTAACATGGAAATTTGGTGGAACGGACCTACATGATTAGTGCAAGAAAATCATGAGTGGCCATCATATACTCCAACAGAACATGAAATACCAGAACTGAAAACGACGCAAGTAAAAGTTCTCACAATAAATAAAGGTATTTCGTTTGAATTTGAAAGATTTTCAAGCTTCACTCATTTAGGTAGAACTCTAGCATACATTAAGCGGTTTATTCACAATTGTAAACGTGTAGATGACATAAAAAGTGGATCTTTAAGTCTTGAAGAATTAAACAAAGCTCGTACTCATTTGATTAAAATCAGTCAAAATCAGTCATTCACAAATGACATCAAATATTTGAAAAAACATCATTGTGTCAATCCGAAGAGTAAAATTTGTTGTTTTACACCGTTTCTCGATAATGAAGAAACTGTTCGAGTAGGAGGCATATTTCGTCATTCAAAATTTGATTTCAACAACTTTGTGGTAAACATCATTTATCAAAATTAATATTTAGATACGAAGACATTCGCCAGTTACATGCTGGTCCCCAATTGTTACTTTATACTGTCAGGTAAATTTATTGGGTAACAATGCACGAAATATTTCCAGACAAATTGTTCATACATGCATTAAGTGTTTTAAACACAATGCACAACCTCAATCTGTAATCATGGGTAACTTACCACAATCAAGACCAAATCACATATCCTTTCTTTGTCACAGGCGTGGATTACGCAGGTCCTTTCATTAAAAAGATAGAAAGGGCAGAGGTACAAAGACAGGTAAAGCATACATATCTCTCTTTATTTGCTTCTCAACAAAAGCTTTACATTTAGAACTTGTTACTGACCTCACAACACAATGTTACTTAGATTGTTATAAGCGTTTTGTAGCAAGACGTGGCGAACCACAACACATTTATAGTGACAACGGCACAAATTTTAGAGGTGCAGCATCTCAGTTAAAATTAATGGGAGATTTCTTACATAAAAACGCAAGAACTATAACAAATAGAGTAAATTTTGAAGGAACCGAGTGGCATTTTATTCCTTCGCATAGCCCTCATTTTGGAGGATTATGGGAGGCCGGTGTTAAGTCCATAAAACACCACCTGAAACGTGTTATTTACAATACTCCATTAACATATGAAGAATTTTAAACATTACTTAGCCGTATAGAAGCAATCTTAAATTCCCGTCCGTTGTACCCAATGTCATCAGCCCCAAATGACCTAGAAGTATTGACATCAGCTCATTTCCTCATTGGTCGTCCATTGACATCCGTAGCCGAAAGGGATGTAAGCGACCTGAAAATAAACAGATTAACAAGATATCAACATCTGCAACAAATGGTTCAGCACATTTGGTCAAGATGGGCCAAAGAATGTTTCCGAGCTTCAGCAGCGAACCAAGTGGCGAACTTCCGGAACAAACATCAAGGCCGGCACGATGGTAATCATCAAGGATGACAACAAATCCCCATCCAGATGGCAGCTTGGACGAGTCATTGACATCCACCCAGGCTCAGATGGCGTCGTTAGAGTGGTTGCTGTGAAAACAGCAAGTGGTGTTCTAAAGCGGGCAGTGATGAAAGTGTACGCTTTACCTATCGAAAATGACTAATACCTGACTGAGATAACCATAAATTGAAAGACTGTTGAAGCCTTTCAAGGCCCGGGGGCATGTTTGGTACTCTATAAATTTAAATTCGAAAATGCTACCGCCATTTCACCGATGGTGGCTCGATCTGTTGCGGCAATAGCCGACTAACATATTGTAGTTTCATGTACGTGTATCGACAGCAGTCACATGTCACGTATAAAGCTAAATAAAAGTGTTAAAACCATCAAGGTTACATCATTTAAAAATACTCAAGTGTGAACCAGTGAACATCATATCAAGCAAATACACTAACTAGTTCTTTTATTCCATCGTCATCAATATAAAAAGAAGAAAGAAACATGGAGTGGTCTACAGACAAAACGTTTCAGTGTATTGAAGAACTCTAACAACTTGAAGTTATTTGGAATAAGCAAACACAGACAGAAACTCTTTGAAGCCCTCAAAACAACCGTACAATCGGATGCAGCCTTCAACTAACAAAAATGATAGACTATACTATTCACAGATCTATACATATAGGTAAAATTGAAAGGGATGGACTAAAATGATCAGGAAATTGCAATGCATGAAATTGATAACTTCGCGTTTCATTTGACACATTCCCAGTTCGCTGTTATTATGAGGTAGAAATTTCAGGATATAAAATAGCACTATAGATTAATACATTTTTGTTTTTTCAGGATACTGGGTACCAGCAGCATAATATCACTAGCTCAGTTCGAATTCCACCAGCATCACCAGACTCATTACACATCACTTGAAACTAATACTAGTGACGTTTAAAAAACATTAAAAAAATGGTAAACTCACATGTATTATTTAGTTTTTAGGTTTGTTTGTGAATTGACCCTGTCACTTAATCAAGTCAAATGAGATTTGCAAAAACACATGATCACGTGACAGATTCTTTTCACTTCAGAGGAATTGTAATACTAAAGCTTAACAATAAAGCGCATTACAAAGTAAAAATTGTATGTGTATTTAACTGTATTTCACCTTTAAGTGATTTAATTAGATTTTTGACAGTTTGTCTCTAGGATTTAAATACAAATCCTAAGCGTATGAACAAAGCAAGGATAATATGTACTCGAACATGCTGAAATATGCACAAAAAATTCTCAAAATATGCAAGTTGTTGAAGAAGTTTTTCCTATAATTTCGCATTTGAAATAAACTCAGTAACGTTTCTTTATTTGTTATAAACACAAATACAAAATGCCCACCTACATACATCATAAATCATAATATGCATAAAGCAAACTAAACATGACTTGTTTTTAATAATTTTTGGAACTGGAGACGGTTTTCTTAATATCATCTTTATTTGTTATTGAATTACAGCAACCGATAACAAAAAGTTATAGTAATTGGTTAGAAAAAGACTTAATCAGTTCAAAAACAGGGTGCTTCAAACATGTATACACACTGCCAGAAAATTTAGTTTCCGTTATCCAAAGCTCAGTTTTTGAAAATAACTTTGTATACTTCCATACTTTTTGAAAATGGGAAGTTTAAAATATAATTCGAAAAATAAATTTATCGTAATGTAATTTTTCTTGAGTTAGTTACTTTCAAAATGGAAAGCTCAGTAAGTTTACGTTTACGCCAGACAAATTCACGGCCTTTTTTAGATGTATTGTGAGGATTATCTTCAACCCAGTACAAACATTTGTGTCTATGGACACTTCCTTTAAGTTTGAATTGAGTACCTTGGTGCGATGGACGATGGTGGTGACTCGTACTCAGAATTGTATTGATGCTGAAGGCCACCATTTTGAACAATTCATCCATTTTTACCAAAAAGTTAAATTATTGTTCAAATTCGACTTCAATATGCCTATATATTGTGCAGTACATTTTCAAGCTACATATCGCAGATTGATGAATTTTCGACACATTTCTGCAGCACTAACGGATAAAGCTTCTTCCAAGACCGTAAAACTGGAAACGTTCGTTTTCGTATTCATGAAGAGTAAGTACAAGTAAGTGTCTTGGATATGACTGATATCCAAAAAGTTAATTCATTCCATCGACAAGCACCTGCGACTCCCATGATCGTTGCAACCTGTAGTATTCAAACTAAAAAGTTAAATATATAGATTTAAATAATAACATCGTGTACTTCCTACCTTATCTTGTAAATATTCCTCCTTAAGTGTTTTTACAAAAAATTTTCGATTTGGTTGCTCTCCAGTATCTTTTCACTTCAAGATTACCGGTTATGCCCGTTGTCGTGAATAAAACGTTGAATTATATTCGAGAATTAACATTAATCCGCTCGTGGATTAATGACTTATTTATTCTTTTATATAATTAATAAGTATAAGCACTGTGATGTAAACAAATCGTGTCAGTTAACACTTAATAGCGAGGTTATTTCAAGCGTTGTGCAGCTGTTTAATTGTGTGCTACAGGCTTCGATCGAACGACCCACTTGATCACTTCCTGGATTCAAACGTACAGGCTTGAGATGGAATAGCCTTTCGATCGTATAACCCGTCACGCCCTATGTGTATATCTAGGGACTTTATCTAGATCGATATTTCTACGCGATCTATCCATTTAATAAGGGAAATGCAGCGCTGGTCTATAGATGACACTGATGGCAGTCACGTCACCTTCCGATTCGTAACTATAATCAATACCATTTCAACTTGAGCTATTACTGTAGGAATATTAAAATTTGCATTTCCAGAAATTTTACTTTGTAGAAAGAATAAAGTTTTTGACACTTCAAAGTGTGTATGCATTTTTGGAACACCTTGTAGTTTTGGTGTAGGGCTCACTTCACTTTATTTATAATAGGGATATGAATTAGTATCAAAACTGCCCAATAGGAATATTTGACTTGTCATTAAATGTTTTCTGCAGAATGCATTTGATCATTGGGCGTCTGTGGGCGCGAGATTCAATGACAACTATTGGGATTCAGCTCAATATCCGTAGATCAGGTATTACCACGAATTTGGACTTGTATGTACATCGTACTATCCAATAAAGTGAACACACGAAGTGCCTGCAATGTGTTCAAAGCTAGGTCTATGGCGGGTGGCGGTTACGGTGAAAAATAAAACTAGTGTGCCCTGTGACCCATATATCAAGCAAGATACCTGTTCGAAATATGACATGCAGGATTTTGATTGTTTACGCCAACTTTGTGCGTCACCAAATGGTCCATTTCGGAGAAAATATGTTTAAATATCTCTTGATGAAATTTTATGCACAAGAGTTGAAATATTCAAAACATGCAAAAATTAATCGGAATAATTAAACTCTAGTTGCCGAGATACACGCAGATCCAATAGCTCAGACCACACATATTATTAATTAATGTCTCCTGCGGCCAAAAATCTTAGTCATAGCCAAGCGCTATTATGTAGCTGTAAAACAATATGTTCATTAGACAATTGATTTAATCAATGATAGTGTAATTTAAATTACACAAATTTAGTTACCGTTTTCTGTTTTTTTCTATGCGACCCCACCTACTATATTCTACCTTTTTTAAATTTATTACGTTGCAATAGCAGAGCACTTCCATACATAACGCATAGGGACGCAGCTGAAGAACAACTTGCTTTCTTGAACTCGTCTTGTCTACTGACATTATTTCATAATAAAAATAATAGTTGTGCTCACCCAAACTGGCGCAATGTTTTAGGAAACAAGGCGTTTGTAAAACTAGAAACCGTGTAACCTCCCTAGTGTAGAAACTGTTGTGTCCCGAACTAAATTCGTGGATTCGCAAAAATGGTGCATATAATTTTCGGCTTAACTATGATCAACATGAACTTTTTCAAAAAATTATTCAAAAGTTATCTGGTAAAACATGTCCATTGGGGCAACCTATTGAACAATTTAAAGTTTTATTTGGGAAGAATGTCAAGAAAAAGCCTTTAGAGAATTAAATAAACATTTTGATGTATAACGTTAGGCTTCAGTATTATAACTCGAATGAACTACATCTGGAAGGCCATGTGTGCCTCGTTGAACAAAATTTAACACTTAGTGATGAATTACTTCGTAACTGAAACAGAGAGGCAAAAATGCAACAAATTAAAATGTATTTAAAAAACGGGTGATCTTACACCATCAAAAAGGTTCGTTCCATCAGAACTAAAGTCTTATTGCAAAACTCGAGATTTACTAACTCAATATACAGGTGGGAACATGGCATTATTATTTCACTATCTTTACGTAGCAAAATCTTAAGGTTTTTGCTTACAGGTCATTTTGGTGTAACAAATACACTCAAAGGGAACAAAATACTGTTTATTGGCCTAACATCACTGCACATATTGAAGTAAGTAAATGTGGCGTAGTTAGAACACCTCTTGCACTACCCCCAAAGGCCAACACAAAGGAGGCATATTATCTTGCCGAACAATAACCACCGTGCCAGTTTTTACTGGACAGGATGGGGTGTTCCATTTTTGACGAACTTGTAAGCTATTTAGATATTCTAAACTCCATCGTTTCCAGTAGGACTGGACAACTTGATCAAGCAATTGTTTGCCTGACAATCGATTTATTAGAACCTGCGTTACGTCAGCAGCTGGCAAGTGTTTCAAAGGCGTTAAAGTCAAAAAATGCGCGGGCGTTAACGGAAGGGATTCAGAAGGGTCCGAACTCAACCAAAAAAGAGGTCTGGAGTTCAGCGAAGCTTCTATTGGAGACAGCAAAGTAGCAAACTCCTCGTACGATAAAATTTGAGTCCCTAGGACCTTATGCAGGTGCGATTTTACGGATTTTATTCCCGCTTCCCATATTCCACCGAAATGGGGAGCGGATGGAGGATTAAACTTCCATTCAATGCGGTTTTCCGCTAACTCATTTTTTAGAGGATTTTGAAATTCATCAGAATTGACAAATTTGTAAATTGAATCTAACTCGGTTTTAGCCCCTTGAAAATTAGTGCCACAGTCTGAGTACATTACAGCACAAAGACCACGACGTGCTAAAAAGCGTTTGAACGCTGCTACAAACGTATGTATCCGTTGATAAGTCCGACGCTACTTCTAAATGCAAGGCTCGCGTTTCAAGACAAACAAACAAACAAATATAAACCTTTTGACTTTTTGCTCCTCTTTTTCGAGCAATCTGTCATCACGGGAACATTCGAACTGGGTTTAGTCCTAAAGCATAAATTGCATTTACTCAAGCGTTTTCTAATCGCACCTCGGGCTGATAAAATCTAATAGTTTTGTCTAATTAGCGATAAAAGTAAGTGTAGACCAGCATGCATGTTTTTCTTGCGATAAAAATCGATTAGCGAAAACACGAGAGCACAAGACTTTGGCAACAAAATTGGGTGTTTTTGATCAAAATTTAAAGCATTATTAGAAAGTCGTCCTCCGACTCTAATCAAACCCTCGGAATCTATAAAAAGGCGTAAATATTTTAAATTAGGCGGACTGCAGTTTTCTTTTTTCAATATATCAAATTCAGAGCGAAAAAAATCAACTGAATCGTTCGAGTTAAGACTGATTCAGCAATATTAAAATCATTCGCGAAAAAGCATTTTTCGAGAGGTAAAATTTTCACAAACCTGAGAATATAAACCATGATTGCAATTAATTTTTTTAAACTCGAAACTCTATTTGTCAAATCTAAAATAGAGTTACTTATTTGTTTCTCTGTTGCACAAAAATTAGTAGAAGCTCGTTCTAATTCAATCGCATCATCCTTTACAAATGCTTTAATAGGCCACAAACTTTCATCAGCGACTGGTCTGGTCCATTTAACCAATCGCGATTATTTAGAAACTGATTACCCTCTAGAAAGACAATCTGAAGGATTTTCTTGACCTTTTATGTGAAACCAGTTCGAAGATGAAACTAACGATTGAATTTTTTAAACTCTATTGGCCACAAAATGTTTCCAACGAGACGATGGCGCGTGAATCCAGTGAAGCGTTACCATGGAATCCGAAAAGGCAAATAGTTTATAAATAGTTATTCGCGACTCATATGTTACAAAAACCAAGTTCAATGMTTTAGCCAACAATAATGCAGCACAAATCTCCAGTCTAGGAATCGAAATAGTTTTAATAGGACTGACTTTAGATATGGCACAAACGAGATTAACTTTCACTGAATTATCTGGAAATAAGACTTACAAAAACGATAGCTCCATAACCTTCCTTGCTTGCGTCAGCAAAACCTAAACATAAACCAACAATTGTCGTGGAACCCGATAATCAGCAAGCAAATGTAATTTTGCAAAGAAACGCATCCGTAGCGACACTAAGTGCGGTGGAGGATCGGCATCCCAATCCAATCTATATTTCCAAAATTCTTTTATAATGAGCTTGGCATACAAAATAACAGGAGCCAAGAACCCTAAAGGGTCATAAATACGAGCAATGGTCGACAAAACATTTCGTTTTGAACACTTACTGTCAGGCGTGACAAATTTAAAGACAAAATAATCGCCAATTGAATGCCATTGTAGGCCTAGAACCTTAGAACTATTATCGTCAAAGTTAATGGTTTGGGCTAAACGATTTTCTTTTGGTATTTCTTTTAGTAACTCTGAACAATTCGAGTACCATTTTACCGAAACTACCTGATTTAAATAGTTGCACGAGCTGTTCATACAAATCTAAAGCGTGTYCTACATCTCTCACAGAAGATATAAGTCGTCCATATAAGGTGTCACGCAACACTACTTGAGCAGCGAMAGGAAAAGATTGCTATTCAACAGCAGCTGGTTGCCTAATAGTGCGCAAAGCTATGTAAGGCGAAGATTTTAACCCAAACGCAATTCGATTTAATTGATAAGTAGCATTATTTATTAATTACGCATTCTAGGTAAATATACCAACAGCGAGAATGCAGTCAACTGTCGAGTAGCACCAGTACGCATCCGTATAAAAATGCCTAATTATAATTATTATTTTTTTTAGTAAAGTAGGTTATAGAACCCCTCTAGTATGTTTCACCATATAGATGAAATAGAAGTAATGGAAACAAAAATCCATGAGTTATGTGCTATTCAGATTACATATGTCGTTGGTAGTCCTTACACAAAGTGAAAGTGTACTCTGCATTTTTTCGCATTTATTCTAAAGTTTATTAGTGTTTTGCATCAAAATATAACTCAAATTTTGCTGTAAAATAATAATAAATTCTACCTGTGACATAATGTTCACACGCTAAGTTGCTTTACTTACTGATTCTGTGTATTATTAGTGCGATATTCTATCACCTCATGCTTATCTGCTAGGTTTTAGCATTCATTGGTCTTTCTACTGTCTCTGTTGCAGTACCCATCCGTTACCTTGTTAACCTTGTGTGTTTATTTAAAAAGTCGCTGCGACGGGCACCGCTAGCGTGAAGTTTGTGTCCATGTCCTTTCCTCTTTTCTTTGAAGTTACAAACTTACATTCAAAATGAGTTGTCTTAAATTTTTATCACTAATTAATGAAAATCACTTGGGACCTACCGAGCTAAAATGTCTCGAACTGAGGCCGAATGCTAATAAGGCGTTTCAAATGTATTTGTGTTGAATATGAACAAGGCGTTCACCAATTACCTAAACCTCTGTCGCTAATTCTCGGTCTTAAAAATTAAATCAATAGATTAAATGAAAAAAATTCAAAGCAWTTCCAATCCTGGATCTGTTTCTTCCGCTAACACTTTCTCGTCACTTTGGATGGAGGAAGTTATTCACGAGATTTCTGAACGAAATAAAAGKGCAATCAAAATAGTAATTTTTAGAGCGATAGAATCTGGTAAAACTAAAAAGGAGCAATTGGTTTCCGATATTGAGCTTGTCACTGGGTTGGTTTCTGATTCAGGTTTGAATGTTGGGCATATTGAGCCGGTTAGGATGGGAAGATTTGATGGCAGTAACGCTTCAAGAAAACGCGCTATTAAAGTAAACCTTTATTCATTAGACGCCGTATACACCATTTCTCGAAAATTCAAGCCTTAGAACTATCCAGCAATACTCAGCTCTGTCTGTTTCGTATGATCGCATTGAACTCTATAAATCAGTAAAACTGGAAATGAACGCACGCATTGAATCTGGAGAATCAAATTTGAAAATTAGATACCGTAATGGTATTCCAGTTATTATTGTGCAGTAGTCACACGTCACAGTCGGAAAACTAGATCTGTCCAACGATGCAACAATGTCCATTGAAATCTATTATCAGAACGCTAGAGGTTTAAATTCAAAAATCAGTCAATTGCATTCTACATGCTGCGTTTTATATTACGATATAATTCTTATTTTTGAAACTTGGTTAAATGATTCAGTTTTGAATGGTAAACTGTTACCGTCCCAATATGATAAGCAATGATCGAAAATTTTCTGTTGTAAAACGTTCTAGAAGGAGTGGTGTGCTTATTGTTACTAAAACTAAATTTACCTGTGTTCAAATGGATACTTCATTACTTACTCGCTTTGTACCTTTAATTGACATTGTTCTTTGTAAATGCTATCTTGATTCAAAAAGTATTATTCTAGGAGTTTTTTATGTTCCCCCCGAAGTTTCTGCAGACGATATTGGGTAACACGACGTTGCAACAACGTACCTTTGCATAAACATGTAATTCAAAAATTGCGACGTTGCGTCAACATCCGACTCACACGATACAATCGTCTGTGAAGCATTATAATAGCCAACACAAAATTTTAACTATTTACAGTTGGTCCAACTGATTTATGTGTTAGAACTACCTTTGTTTAAGCATACGAACTATCACTGACAGAAGACGTTTATCACCACAATTTAGAGGTTATACCAATTATTTTCGCTGGTTCTGGTTGGGTATACTTACGCATAGTAAGGGGAAAAAAATGTTTTTAACACTWGGTTTGTTGTACTGGAGGGAAMAGTTGGAATTTCTGTAATTGGGATGTAGRATAGAAAAATGTTTGTAATAGATAGTATTTGAAATATCTACGTATCCCTTTTTCAGTTTTTCTAGTTTGTTAGTATTACGTCTGAATTCTTATTGTTATATTTTGGTATCGATCTGAGATGACCAGGCGTTCGGAACGCTCTTAAGTGGACATGAAGCAGATTCATTTCAGTTTCATTCACGGGTTACTTAGGCTTACTTAAGTTTATTTCGATAGCTAATCCAACTATATGCTATATATATATATATATATATATTTGAAATTTTCTGAATATATATATAATATAAGGTATATATATATATATATATATATATAAGGTTCCATATAGTTTGTTGTATTAATTAAGTTGAATTGTAGATGCTCTGAAGAAGAATTTAAATAAATTCGAAAGCTTAGCTAAAGAAAAAAGAGTACTCTTTTACGTGTAGCTTACAGGTCGACATACCCTGAATCACTTGATCTATATATATATATATATATATATATATATATATATATATATATATATATATATATTAGCACACTTATCTTTCACTTTCAAACTAGAGTAGGCATACTTTATTACAATTTTTTATGTACAATTTACAACAAATTTATTAGAACTAGGTACCTATAAAACTGTTTATAAAAAATTAAAGTCAAATGACATAAATCCATCACCCTTACGCTTCAGAAAAGCAGTTAGCTTGTGATATTACAGTTCTCCTTCATATATTAAAAGTGGCTTTCAACATTGAATAAATACACCATAGAGTAGATTTCTTGGCTTTAAATTGCTCATAAAAATACGCCAAAAAAACATTCTCATCGTAGATAGTCGTAGTGACCTTTGCTCGGCACAAGTCCAAAAACTGACTGAGGGCAAGCTCATATCATTCCTGCGACTCCTCTAGTAATAAATCTAATGTTGCTGCTTTTGCATCTTCTTCTCTTTCAGATAAGAAGCCAGGTTCTTCCATGCAATCTTCAAATATTCTTAAGTACTTTCGACCGGCTGGCAGTTTTTGTGAGAATTATAAAAAATAAGTTTTATCCATAATCACTTTATAATTAAAGTTTTATCCACACTTAAGAACTGTATAAGTACCATAATTACAATCTTTAATCAGTCACATTTTATTTATTTATTATTAACATTAATATTTATATTTATAAACATATGTTATCAAATATTACTTTTTCAGGATCGAGTACTTCGACCACATGGATAAATCGCATACTTCTTCAAATTTAAGAAATATGATAGCAGTACTTCGTCATTTATGCCAGGTACACCCTGTTTTTCATTCAATTCGTTAAATTAGGAAAATACCTTTTCATAATGTTCCTTGGACTTCACAGGCAATACTTGTAGAGTTGCTTCCGCAGATTCCTTCAGGATTATACCAGGAACACTTTCTTTCCATTTCTCATCAACTTAACAAATTTTTACAAATGGAGTCGATAAACAATCGAAAATAAATAGCAACAATTCAACACTTTCCATTACTTTTCTTTAGTTAAGTTTCTTTCTTTCTTTCTTTCTTGACCTTTTGCTTCTTTTAGCATATAGCCACTCCTGTTTTTCTTTTTTTTCCTTAGTGCTTCGAACAGGGTGTGTCCAGGAAGACACGTCTAGAAGATTTTCTATGCCCTGTCCGCTTGTTTCTTAAATTAATTGTAGTTAACTTCTATGGGTCGGTTCCTGTTCTCTTTGTTAAAGTTGATGTTAGCTAAAATCAACCCAGTAAACATGACAACACCTTAAATTGTGGTATGTGATTGGTTTAGATTTTAAAAACAGAGTTGTTTTTAGCTTAAAATAGAGAAGAGAAACCGGCCTTATGATTTTTGGGGTGGCAGCCGCTGTCACAGCGAAGTGTCAAATTATTTTTTTTATTCATCAAACATATAGTAAATGCAAGATTTTTAAACTGAAAGCATCGCTTTTCCTGCGAATCATTGTGTTTGTTGAATAAAAATGTTTCTTGATAATTTTAATCGTCGCTGTGGTTAGCATATATTGCGTGAATTAAAACAGGTATATGTAAACTTGGCAACTATTCCAATGCGATAGAAAGTGTGCACACTTTACGGCATTTTTCGACCTTTGGGCAAAGAGAAGAAATCCCTTCGCTTTGCTTTGGGTATGCTTTGAGGTTAGATTCTGTCGCATGGTTGCCATATTTATATTCTGTTAGTTCATCCACTGGCCACCGACTTTAGTGATGAATTAAAATTATCAACAAACAATAATTCGCAGGAAAAATGATGTTTTCAGTTTAAAAATCTTCTATTTAAGTATATGTTTGATGAATAAAAATGTTACTCGAATAAAAATGTTTGTTAACCGCAGTTAAAATTCGAAGTAGGTAACTATTAATGCTTGTTGCATAACAAACAAAAATTGTTTCATATAAATTCAAAAACCATTTAAAATGAAGGTTTTAAATTGTTTATTATTTGGAATGTTACATGAAAAGATTTGCTAATATTAAAACGCCGTTCCATACTGCACCGCCTACGTCAAATTTGTGCACTATAGTGGACGGAAACTTTGGCTATTTCCCGTCAAGTCAGTAAACCGCGATTGTGTTTGAACACTAAGCAGTTGGCTTTTATTTATTGTGTGGTAATTGTAAGCTCATTTACAGTAATTTTATTGTGAAAATGGATAAAATAACGGGGGTTCACAGTAACAGCGTGTATTATGTAGACGCCGAACATTTTCTGTATAAAAAAAAACAAACGAACGCCTAGGAAAACGATATTATTCGTGTAAGAATTCTACATGCCATGCGCGAGCCGTAACCTATGACAGGATCTTGAGCATTTTAAATCCACACAATCMCGTTGCCGACGAAAGCGATTACAAAAAACTTCGTTTTTTGGAGCGTTTGCGGCGAAAAGCAGCAAGTGAAAATACTCCTCTCCACGGCATTTACTTATAAGAGGAAGTTTTCTATCATGATGCCGCCATTGCATTGGGGGGGTATAACTGTAAAACGAATTATGCAGCGCGGTAGAAATAGCGTTACTCCTGGTGTGCCCAACACCTTACAAGACGCAGATCGGTTCCTAAGGGATGTTAGGTAAGTGAACCTTTTATTATATTTAAAAAAAAAATTTGCTTGAACTAAATCCCCTTCATTTTTTACTTTCCACGTTTAAAAATACACGTTATTCTTTAGAAACTAGTGATGTCTAATTTTTACTGTTAAATATGTGTACATAATAAGGTATACAGCACGATGGACCAAGGAATTGGCTAATATGCTCTATTTTTTATCACCAACTGTAATAGAAGTGATGGAGGAGCTGTCAAGAAGTGGTCAAACAATAGATGTCCATATGGATGCAACATTTAACATTGTGCCACGTGCAGGTGGTGCTCGCCAATTATTTATCATACATCTGCATTTTCAGTCCATGGTAAGTAGTTACTTATATATAARAGAAAACTTTTATTCGGAAAATTATTTATTAATTTTAATTCGGTTTGTATTTTCAGATATTTCCGTTCATTTACTGTTTGATGACTTCAAAGTGTACGGCAGCATATTGTGCTCTATTCAATGAGCTACTGCGCTCGGTGCTTAGCAGTAAGTATTCTAAGCAATACATATAGACTACAACTAAATTATAATATTTTGAAGGGGTACATATTGAAAACGTGATGGCTGACTATGAAGCAGGACTTCGTTTGGCTATTCGTACCAAATTTCCTGCAGCCAGATTGCATGGGTGTTGGTTCCATTTTGCCAGAGCAGTGTACTTAAAGGTATGTATAATGAATTGAAATAGTGTTAGGATTTTTTATATTTTTTTTCTGCAGGTCGGCAAATGGGATTGGTGGGAAGACAGAATGTAGCTAAGCATATTGCCCAAGGTGTCAGAATGGCAATGTGTCTTCCGTTACTGTCCTCAAACTTATTTATTCAGGGCTGCGAAGCAGTAGAACAACACTTTCATCTTGAACCAGTGGCCAATGAAGGTACAGTGCAACAGTTCAACAATTATTTGAGGCGTCAGTGGAGTAGAGCAAATATATCAGTATAACGTTTGGGAACCAGAAGCAACAATGCTGTTGAGGGTTTCCACAGTATACTGAAACGAACCATTGGTCGTTCCCACCCAAATTTTTGGGTATTCCTGGGTGAACTGCAGAAGCTGGAACATGGTCGGGCTTGTGATATTTTACGACTCCAACAGGGGCTGCAAAGAAGAGAAAGGCCCCGACGGGCATACAGGAACCTCGACAGAAGAATAGGTAAGGGAAACAAATAATGCAGTAGCTGTAGCAAAAGATTAAGAAATTTTAGTTTTTGCTATAGTAGCTGTTAATAATTTTTTAATAGCAACTGCCCCAGACCGTTTGGATGAAGATGGTGATGTGGCTCATTTTCTTCGCCATTTGAGTCACACCATGGGTGCATTACAAAGACAGTTTGATCTAAGAGGTTTGTACATATTAATAGCTTATCATAATTTTGACCTTTTAAATAAAATATTTATTGGTAGTACCTGTGGAACATCGAGTTGAGGACATAGATATAGATGACATGCTGCCAAGTAAGAAAAATTCTTCCACATATTATGTTTATTTTAGTAATTTTTTACCCTTCTAGATGATGATCTTCAACATATTCCTCATCCACTTGCAGATGAAAGAGTACATGCAGCAGAGATACAAGCAGGTAAGTAATTTACTTCAAAATACTTACAAATGCTCTTCTGTTGCATTACACGATATGAAAATATTTATGACTCATTGTGATTATGAGATATTTATTATCTACCATAGCACATGGAAATACGCGCAACCAACCACCACCCACCCAGTTTAATATCGACAGCGACAGAAGTGATGATAACGGTGAAGAGAATGACTTACTGCATTGTAAGACAAAATGCCTATATTAGGTTTTATAGTTGCTTTCACCTAATGTGCTCTTTTTAGGGGACGACTTTGATCAGAGGTACCCGCATGCACTACCGCATGAAGAAAATGCACTTGGTAAATATGAAATATAAACAAATGATTCACCTATTAATATTGATTAAAGACACATACATTTATTTATACATAATTTGTGTTTCCTGTAGAACATTGGACTGCCCCCTGAAAACAGAATAAATGATAAAATGAGCAAAAAAATTATGTATAAGTACCGGTGATTACAACTGCTCATATATCAAAAATTGTGTTGTCAGCACATACAATAAGTAACAGTTACATTAGTACAGGCTTTGACTGTACCTATAGAATGTAATTGCATTCTAGATCAAAGGTATAAGTAATTTATTGATTAGGATACGTATCTCATGGCATGTACATGTTGACAACAAGATACCTAGGCCCCGTTGCACAAAGCGTGGTTAATCAGACCCTCTGGTTAACACACGGTCAACAGACTGTTGTCATGGAAACATTTCATTTTCATTGGTGCTGCCCGTGGCAATGGCTGGTTAACCGTGTGTTAACCACTGGGTCTGGTTAACCACGCTTTGTGCAACTGGGCCCTAGTGAATCAAGCCTGATAAACAGTGTAATTATATCATGTCACTGGTGTATTCTATACTATTTACATAGCATACTACATATAATGTAACAAGCGATTCGTTTTCGTTATATACGTCTGTTTCTTGTTTTACATATAAACTGTATTTTTCACTCATAAGAGCATCGCTAGTAACATGAATATGTGAGTAACAAATAATTACTACAGTTTTTTCAATTAGACAGATAACTAGTGCTATATGTAAATTGTAACCACCTAAAATCATATAAATCATTATTACTTGTATTATGTATTAAACATTAATTTCATTTAAGTACATATAATAACGTAATTTTATTTGTTTTTAAGAGTTTCATTTGCCGGAAGATGATTTTGAAGATGATTGGGTAGATGATAATTCTAATAATGATGAAAGAATTCAATTGGGTAGATGATAATTCTAATAATGATGAAAGAATTCAAGTGCGCCATTGGGACATTGTTCAAGAAGACACCGGTAATAAATAATACTCCGATTGATTACATAAAATTAACATTAAGAGTGCTCTACAGTCAACATGCATGTATGTTAGTGAATTTAGATGTTTCATGTAATATTTTCGTTCATATTCACTTTTCGCAACAAAACTAAATGTAGCTCCGTAAACTATTTATATCTTAATGTATTGCCAAAATCTCAACAAATTTTCCCTGTAAGTAAACAAGTAGCATGGCAATTTACCCCTCTCTTGGWAAAKCCATGWTACTCGTTTCTTTTTTTAGGGAATATTTGTTGAAATTTTGTGAATACATCAAGACATAAATAGTCTATGCAGCTACATTAAGTTTTGTTGCGAAAAGTGGACATGAACGAAAATATTACATGAAACATCTAAATTCACTAATACACATGCATGTTGACTGTGGAGCGCTCTTAACACTTTTAACTTTCTTATTAAATCCTATTATTCACAGAGGAGCCTGATGGTCTTATGCAATGCAAAGCATGCAGAGTGAACCGAGTAAGGTATACTTTACATTGCGGACATTTACTCTGTGGGCTCTGTGCAGATACTATCTGCAATTTCAGTGTAACTCCAAAATGCCCTATCTGCAGAGGTCCAATCGAATATCCTCCAATATTCATGTTTCATAGATAAATATGCAGTTATTTATTATGCTAACATATTATACATATCTGTACATATTTGTGCAATAAAAATTTATATATGAACTTTGTTTTGCTACGTACCTTTTCACCAATCATTTCGCTTCTGCAGCTCACTAATTCCGTCTGTTTTGTTTGTAATTAATCTTATTCATAAGTGCTTTTAACAAAAATAGATTAAGTTTTTATTAACTAGTCAGACTGGTCTGTTTTGTTTTGCAACGCTTTGTACAAGATCAGACTATCATATGTGTTTAAATAATGTATTTTCAACTTCCATTACACACATGAATTCTAAAATATATAAATGAACTAATACACTTTGGCTAAGCGTGTAAAAGTATGGTGTTATTCCTACTTTATGTCGAAAACCTAAAATAGTATAATAAAAATACGAGATTATTGTTTGACGTTACTAAAAACCAATCAAAAAATTTAGTTTCGGTCAATTGTCATTTTGAACAAATTCAAACACTGTTATAGTGTGAATTTTCACAAGAGTAAATTCTCGCTGGAATAATTTAAGGTAGGTTTTGCATGACAACAAAAATTGTTGGCTCTACGTCTGTAATTAAACTTAACTAAAAATGAGTGGAACAAGATTTAATATATCTTCACTCGATAAGATAATGAAAATATATGTAAAAACACGTTAAAATATAATCCTTCGAATACCACTCGAGAGTTCGATAAATTTAAAGATTATTTTCCATTTCTGTTGCCCTTCGGCTCAGTGCCTGTTTCTGGGGCAACGTGTTGTCGAATTTCTGTCAAATTATTTTCAATTTATTCTCATCACCCTCTTGTGATATTATATTGCCGAAAATCATATGGTAGTACCTATAAAAATAAGAATGAGCTCTATATCCCTTTATTAGACCAACGACCTTAAATCGATTATTACTTTATACTTAATCAATTATGCATTGTACCTTTATTTGTTTGCACAAGTATATGGTAGAAGCCTAGAAGTTTTACAATTACTTCCCGTCCATCCATAAAAAAGTGTGATTTAAGTGGTTAAAGTATAAATGCATATCTATGGGTCCGTGATTAACATAAGAAACATTTTACTGCATTGTAAAATGTGCATGCAGAGCTGATAAAGCCAGTTTAAAATTCTGATTTCAAAATATCTGTACTGCCAAACTTTTGTCCACTTTGTTTCATTTGATATTTTGTGTAAAAACTTACCGTTAGAACCCAGTAACTTGTAAAGTAAACACTTAATCGAAAAATCTCCATAAAGCACTAATATGCAATCCATTATTTACAATGCTTCCATGCCCACCTCGTCCTATACTCTAATGGCGTGGTCTGAATATTATTCGCATATAAAAAAACTGACAGCGACAACGATAATAGGTTTAGCAAAAATGCTTGCGTGTCGCTCGTACCTGAGCGCGCGTCCGGATATACTGGGTAATATACGTAGGTAGGAAGTCTAGGAAGTGCATCAGTATTATCAGGAGTACCTATATGAACTATAAATCTTTAATAGACATTTTTAATCTAAAAAGGATGCGTTTTAGGACTTTTAATAAGAATTACTTTTTTCGTGTTATTTTCAACCAATTAGAACGTTCAATTTAATAGAGGTACCTCGTATAATTTCGATTATTTCCTTCCTGTCAATTTTTACCAATCAGTGACAAGAATTCGTTACCTACCTATATTTAATTTTCAAGTGGGAAATTATGTTGACATTAGCTGTCCGCAGTTTTGCCGGAAAAAAAATCGGATTTAATGTCGTCCAAATTTAACAATACAAAACTATACATTGTCTCAATTTTTCTCCAGTGCAGTGCTCTAAAATTTGACTCGTGAATTGGCATTAATAATTTTAGGCACTTTAAACAGCGATACCTTTTAACTTGTACTACTATAGCCTGTGGATTATTTAAGGCTGAGATCCTGGAGAGATAGAAAGATATATTCGAGCAAGAAATTATAAAACAGCACTACCTAAAAACTATTAATTGAATATTTAGAGATAAATGAATGCTTATCTGAAAGATAAAAGATTCAGCTAGACCTTAAGGTATTTCTCAAACCAATATAATTAATATTTTTTGCTAAAATAATCGCTAATTGCGAGGTCTTCCTTTCAAATTATTTTTTACCTACACTTCTAGGAATTTTTATATATCTTTGAAGAGAAATCATGATTATTTCTATCAGGTAATTACAAATAATATGCACAAGTGACGTATATTTTTGTGTGTACAAATTTTTTTACAGATACAAGGGCAGCTKGCCATATGTAACAGAGAAAAATGTTACTTTATAGTTTATTCGGGTGATAGTTAACCCTCTATATGTACAAGTAATAGTACGTGACAAGGAAGTTTGGAACATGATGCTTCCAAAACTGGTTTCTTTTTGCAGAGAATGTGTTGGACCAGAAATAATTTTAAATCAGAGGAGTAAAGATTTAAAGTGTGACAGACACCCGCTACAATAATTTGCCTGATGTAACCTGAGGCCAAATTCATACACAACAGTGTGTTTTTTTAATCTATTTACTGCACTTCATTTTATTTTATTTATATTATTTATAATATATTTATGTTATTTATATTTAAATAGATTAAAATTTTGTGGATGGGATCCAAAATTCAGTTTTTTGGAAATATTTCGAAAATGACAATTTTTTTGAAAAAAATTTTAAAACACTTTTTGTGAGAAATTCTATTTCCTATCTGTTGGTATTTACACGTTTTGAATATATTAAGTATTTTCGGACATATTTTCTTGCTAATATCTTCTAAACCGTTTGCTGCACCGAAAATTTATAGGGACGCATAATACTCGCAATAATACTACTAATTACATACATACTAAAACAAAAATTTGCAAAATAGGTAGTTTATTACTACTATTACTACTTACCCCAAAAACTAGGTCGCTTTGGGTACCTACTTGAGATTTATATGTACCTATGCCAAATTTCAAGTTGATTTTACTGCAACACTACATCCCTGTACCTACTAATCTAAGTTATTAGTGGCATGCAGACGCTCAGTGTCTTGACTTTCGTTAATGTTCCGTGCATTTTGGAACGCAAATTCGATGCTACAGATGTACAGGATCTTCTCACAGGCCAAAAGCGGGGTAACAATTTGCAGAAATTAAAAATATAAAAACAAATATATTCCTGGCTTTAACTTTACCATTTTTCATTACATGTTTAAAGTACCTATAGGGCCTAACAGATTAAAATAGTACATACATAATACATAAACGATTACTGTTACTGTTCACCTGAAGTTGAAAAACCGCTGCAAATTGAATCAATACTTCCACATCCAATTGTCAAAATGACATTTACGTTTTTATTTCTTATGCTATACGATTATTAATCAGATTTTGAGCATTTKGTCTCTCTAGACATTTTTCTAAGACAAAGTCCTCGTGATATTAGCAAAAATATATACATTTTAAAATCGGTTTTTTCCAAATATCCCGAAAATTATTAACTTAACAAAAAATTACAAGAGTGCTTTCTGATCAGAAATTTGATTTTATATTTAATACCAAAATTTAAAAAAAATCGTACGAGCAGGGACCAAAATAGGTTTTTTGCAAATATTTCGAAAATGTCAAAATTTTGAATAAATTTTCTAAAAAACTTTTTGAGAAATTTTATTTCCTATCTGATGGCATTTTCATTTTTTGAATATATTAAGTATATTCGGAGATATTTAGGAAAAACCGTTTTCTTTAAGTGACGCTTTTTTGCTAATATATTCTAAACAGTTTGCTGCACCGAAAATTTATAAGAATGAATACTACTCGCAGTAATACTACTAATCACATACTAAAACCAAAAAAATAAAAAKTTGCAGAAAGGGTAGTTACCCCTCAGTTTTGCCCCCTTCCCGATACCGTACTTACCTCACAAWCAATAGGTCGCTTTGGGTAGTTGAGATTTATAMGTTTGCCAAATTTCAAGTTCATATATTAAGTATTTCGAAAGTGACCGGGTATACAAACAAAMCCACAGACACMGACACAAAGACTCAGACACACAGACACGAAATTTTGTTTTGCTCAAATTTTGTTCTTTTGCGTTTTCGACCATTTTTAAAGCGAATGAGCAAATAAAAATTTTCGAACATTTTTTTCGCGATACAATACTTCCCATGTTCCCATCCGTTGGATGTGGAAGTAAAATTTATATTCAATAGTCAAAGTTCAAAGGTCGTACGGCACTCTTCCCTCCTTAGCACATGCAACAACCTAATCTCCTTATTGACCTGACCTGACCTGACCTGACCTGACCTTATTGACGTTGCCGATTTGGTGATAAATGACTTCCTTCAAAACAGGAAATCTAAAAAGATACCGTATAGTCTGTAACGAAATAGGAACCAATATAAAGGTAAGGAATTGGGCATTTACGTATGCTAAAACTTCTTTTGAATAGTACATCAGAATTCAAAGTAATCGACAAGCAAGTGTTCCCGCCATAGGTAAAATTTTACGCAATATTTACGCTGTTACTATATTAAATATATAGCAATTATAAACTTAACAAATAGCTCACGCGAAGCATCAATTCTTCTTATTGTTAAGGATCACTTCGTATTTCTAATAGAATGAGTAATTTTTTACATTTCCCGTTTTGTAGCGGTGTATGTCGTCCATGTATTAGCTTACGGCGATACCCCAACCTTAAGTGCTTCTCTTCTTCTAACTATTAATAACAAGAAGAAAATCTTTTGTCCATTAGCGAAGGTAACTTCTCTCTAGACTTTAATATAGCTTTTATGCGATTCTACTATACATGGTGATAACTAGACGTTATCAAATTCTACAACTTTCAAACCACTACAACTTAATTTTTTTAAAGGAACACCCTATATTTTTTTTATTTAATCGTAATCTCCTTTTGTTTTGAGTATGCATTTTGTATACCTGGGGTTAACGGTCTTTGAAATATTAATTATATTTTATAAATATACTCGATATTCAATTTCAAACCACTATAACTTGATTTTTTTAAATTGAACACCCTATATTTTTTTATTTAATCATAATCCACTTTTAATTCTCTTTATGTTGAGTATGCATTTTCTATAACAAATTCTGTATAACAGTAAGCTGCGAAACAATGCATATTATGTTCATTTACATTTATAAAATTTCCTTGTGATTATTTTATTAAAAAAAAAAGATCAAAAGCCGATCTAAAACATTCGTATAAAAGTAAAGTTAACTGTTATTAACAGAATTTATTGACGTAAAATATAGAGTATATTTATAAAAAATAATTAATATTTCAAAAACTGTTAATCCCAGCTAAACAAAATGCATACTCAAAATAAAGAAAACCAAATAAAAAATATAGGGTGGTCGATTTAAAAAAACAAGTTATAGTGGTTTGAAATTAAATATGGAGTATATTAAAAAAATAATTAATATTTCAAAAACTGTTAATCTCAGGTATACAAAATCACTCAAAAGAAAGAGAATTAAAAGTAGATTAATTTTAAGCATATTCATGGGAAACCAGTTCTGTATTTTTTTAAATTAAATGTTCATCTGTAACGTCAACTCTTTCTTCAATAGTACATTTAATTTTAAAGTGCAAACTGTAATACAGCAGTGAAAGAACACTAAGCAAACCATATGTTTATCCATAGCCAACTAAGGCAATGCCTACTATCCTAAATCAACAACTGTCAATAAAAACCCGTTTTTATGGAACGTATTAAGTGTTACATATTGCTGAGCTCAGAAAAAAATCTTATAAAATGCCAAAAGTGAAGTAATTGTAATTGTAAACGGTAAGTATTGCGATGCAAATTCTCTTAGAAGAAACGTTGAAAATTTCTACACCAGAATTCAGAAAATGTAGCAAATGGCCATCAAGTTCACAAAAATAGTTTAGGTAGTATTACCAAACAATAAACAGTAACATATCTGTTAGGCGAACAAATATTACTCCGTCTCAATAGCACCACCCTGTGGTGAAAAACGTTAGCTAGTTTCAAGAGCTTCGCTCCGAACCCAGAGAATAAGCTCTCCCAGGTCGTTTAATTTCAAAGTCCCCGACTGACTGACGCTAGGTAACATAATAATAAAAACCGTCAACGTTATTTATCTCGTTATTTATTCAACGCAAATTAAGAGAAAAACGTGCTTAGTGCTAGAATACTTTAATAAGTTATTTGTTCTGCACGAGTGTCAGGGTAACTAAATTGCTCCACCTTGTTTCCCTTTCTGATCAAAGCTAGCACTGCACGTTTTTCTCTCATTTTGCGTAAATTTTGAATAAATAACGAGATAAATAACGTTGACGGTTTTAACTTTAACAAGTTATTTGTTCTGCACGAGTGTCAGAGTAACTAAATTACTCCACTTTATTTCTATTTCTGATCATAGTTAAACATGTCTTTTTACTGCTTTTTTATACTATTATTATATGTATCATGTATGCTTGTATCATATGCGGCAATAAAATATATTATTATTATTGTTATTGTTAGATAATAGTTTAATTAATTATTGGCTAGTTTCGTGGATTTTTTATTTTGTCCACTTCTTCAGACTAAAAAAACAAGACACTTTAATTAAAGGCTAACACATAAACACTTACCATAACAACCTTTTTCACAACAAACATCGAGGTGCTCGTCGATGAGTATGCATATAATAACCATAAAATAACACTTTAATAGAAAGAAAAGGCCAATGCTTCTGTCCTGTCCCAACATCATTTTCGCGATCGCGCCATCTGTGGGTCGAAACTTGCGTAAATTAGCGCCAAATTTGAATATCTAGGATCATTATTTTCGTTATTAAAGGTGGTTTTTGGTAGATCATTCGAACTTTTCCAAATAAAATTTCATTGAATACAATGTATACATTGAATACAATGAAATTTCACTTGGAAAGGTGCGAACAACCTAACAAATATAATTATAAATGAAAGAACAAATAAAAGTTAAAGTATATTAATACAGTTTTCGCATTAACTATAAACTAGTGAATAAATATTGATTGGAAATTTGTGTTGTGAACATAGTTCATTTGTAACAAGCAATGCAGACAATATCAAAAATATATGAACAAATTAAAGAGCTAAATTAAAAACTGTCCTATTAATTTTTGATATTGCCTTAAACAAAAGTATGCCTTATCATTCAAAAGTAGGTTTACAATAAAAAGTACACTTTAAACAATAGTACCGATAACTTGGAACAATAAACATGACAAACAGTGTCAGTTATAGTGGTTCACCTTCTTTATAACCAGTGTTGTTCAAAGTTTTTAAAATATATTTAAATATTGTAGGTAAATATTAAGAAAAATGTAACTACTGAAATTGAATCACTAATACTACAGAAAAATTTAAATGAGTATTTAAATACATGAAAAGTAAATTAACTACATTTCCAACCACTTGTAGTTAAATACTTAACAGAAACGGTAACAATACAGTAAGCTGAAGTAACTGATGTTAACATTGACAAAACATTCTGAAAAATATGAGTGTAAGAGCATTTGAATAATATTCGTATAACTGAAAGTGACTTTGTAAAAACAAAAATGAAGAATTTAGATATGTAATAATAATAATTTGTTTTTATGGTTTTACAACTCCAATATTTAAACTATCTTCTTATCCACCAACCAGAAATGAAATTAGAAATCAAAGAACATACTAATAACCTACACCAATTGCATCGTCTTTAAATACACTTTTTAAATTAATGAATGAAGACGTAATTTACATTATTATAAGACCAGTAAATCAAGTATAACAGCCTGGGATGTAAGTTAGTAAGTTACAAGTTATGGGTTACAGTAATTATTTACCATTTTGATAATTTGCTACTACACATCAGCACACTAGGATTTATTCGTTATAATTGTTATATACCCAATTCTGTAAAGATGTTCATGAGATAAATCCTTAAAGCTAGGATTGTTGATTACTTGTTTCCACTTGCTGCACATGTTCCCTCTTCTTGGGTTTGGAAACCTGAATATCGGCTTTTGATTTTTTTATTTCTTGTTAAGTATTACTTAGTGACGCACCTAAACAAATTGACTCGAAACGTGGATATTTTTTTCGTGGTACTACGTTATATATAAGTTTTCTGTCATGTTACGTAACGAATGAACATTGAACTATTGACATTGAAAATATATTTAATTTTCTTTATGTTAGTTATTTTTGTGCTCAGAAATATAACAACTTTAGTTCTTTTCTAGTGTATTTCTCTTACGCGTGTATATTTTAAATGCTAGTTTCGGTTACGTTAATTAGGTTTAATTAGTCTTAGTTGACTTAAGTTAGAAAATTCCGATTGCTATATCCGGTTTATTATTTTTTTCCTCATTTTTGGGTTTACTACCTGTAGGATTACAATCTATTAATTAGTAGTAAGGTTAACTAGATAGGCTGGTTCATTTGCTTTTCTATATTGGTTTCGCACGATCGTTTTTTATTTGTATTTAGAGCTTTCGCTCTCTTTTTGGGGGAGGGGTGAGAGTGAAGTCACTTCTAAATTATCTATTATTACATTTAGTTGGAATTGGTTAGGGATTAGTATTAGAGATAGTTACTAGTAAATACTTACCTGCAATTACGTCAACGATTCATATTTCGAGATGGACGTGTATAGGCTTCTTAGTGACGAACTTAAATATGAACTGATTATTCGACAACAAGCAATAGGCAATACGGTAGAGGAGAAAAGAAGAACTTTGCGAGAAGCAATTCCCGCAAATTGTGAAATTATATTACCAAACTTGGACCCTGAAATAGAAATCCATATTTGTGCCAATAAATTAGATGAGCTGTGTGGAGCTATCCAGGAATTCGAGGGCAAAAATGATTACTTAAGAATTAGATCGCGTTTATTGTATGTCGGTGAACGGATAAAACGCATTAATCCTTCTTCCGATGTAGGTGCGCAGAAATGCTCTGAGTTGCAAAAATTAAGTCGCGAATTATTTAGAACGCTTGAAGAAATTTACTCCGGTACTCTTCGAGGGCAGTTAAGTCAAGGGCAGCAAATAGGAGAACAATCTCTAATTGACTTGGGTGATGATCAAGCTTGTGCTGCGGCAAATAATATTGAACATCAATCGACTCCATCTGGTCCTGATCGTCGGGAAGGGCTTGCTTTGGAAGAGAGAAATGTTGGCTCTGATTATCATCAAGTGTTGTTAACCTCTACCAGAAGAGTGGCGGATAGATTGGGTGAATTGTCAGTTGTTGAAAATCGATCTCGAATAAATAATGTAATTCCATCTGTGTCTAGTGCAGCAAAGATAATCCCGGTTAATAAGTGGAATATTAAATTTAATGGAGAAGTTAGCGTTACTTTATTTCTAGAACGAGTAGAAGAACTTAGAATCTCGCGTGTTTTTTCGAAACATCAACTTTTACAGTCGGCCGTAGAATTTTTCGTTGGTGATGCTTTAATATGGTTTCGTGCAATTAGAAATACCGTTACTAGTTGGGATGATTTAGTACTAAAATTACGAGAACTTTTCTTCCCCATGATTATGACGAAGCGCTTTGGAACGAGATTCGGAATCGCACGCAACATCCTTCGGAAAAAATTGCAGTTTACGTTGCTGTGATGGAAAATCTTTTTAGACGTTTACCACATTTTCCCTCGGAACAGACTCGCTTATCAATTATTAAACGTAACTTGGCACCATACTTGCTTCCTCATAGCACTTCAGCCCATATTTAATGTAGCCGATCTTATTAATGTAGGTCGCGCAATCGAGGATGCTAGGTTGTCATCTATGCAGTTTAAACTTCCTCCTTCATCAGGCTTGCACTTGGTGGAGCCAGAACTCTCCTGCAAAAGCTTTCGTAATCGGACTTCGGCTTGTAGTGTAAATATAGCAGCTGGTACTCAGCCTGATAACCCATTTGATCTTTCGGAACTTGCAACCGAACAACATTCTTCAACTGCATTAAATGCTACTGCAACTAACATTACCTGCTGGAATTGTAGAGCTGTCGGTCACAGAGCTCGTGATTGCTTACAACCCAAAACCATACACTGTTATCGATGTGGGCATCCAAATGTCACCTCGCGTTCGTGTCCTAAATGTGTGGGAAAAGAGCAACCGAGTCACTAAACGACCGCAAAGTGAACTCGGGTACATTGTGTTCGGCGGTCCAAAACTCTAATTGTCAAACTTTAGTAACGTTCAACCAGTGTTAGATTTTATCTTTGCCCATTGTGATGGTGACGATCGAGAGGTTGAAATATTAGGCATCAAAATAACTGGTTTGCTTGATAGTGGAGCCACCAGAAGCTTTCTAAATCTGAAGGCCTTTCAAATGTTAAAAGACATTGGGGTTAGGATGGAGGCATCATCAATCTCGACCTGTACCGTAGCTAATCAGTCGACGTTAGCTATATCCGGAGCAATAGATGTACCCATAAAACTCGAAAATGAAGTAGCCATATTAGAATTACTTGTAGTTCCGCAATTAAGTCACGATTTGGTTCTCGGGATAGACTTCTGGAAGACCATGAATTTAATTCCTAATCTAAGAAGTACATGTTGGACCTTCAGTTCGACGCCGCCGGTTATCAAAAACAACATTGGTTCCATAACTGCTCACGAAAATTTGTCGGATCACCAACGCCAACAAATGAGTGAAGTAATGAATAAATTTCAGAAATTGATGGAGGATAGACTGGGCTGCACCGATTTAGTTGAACATAAAATAGAGGTTACTGTCAATGAACCTATTAAGCAAAGATCATATCGAGTTTCGCCCGCGATGCAGCATAAGATTGACGATGAAGTTAGTAAAATGTTAGAAATGGACGTGATAGAACCCTCCAATTCTGCGTGGAGTTCTCCCGCCTTGATGGTACCAAAGAAAGACGGATCATTTCGGTTTTGTATTGATTTTCGTCAGTTAAACCGTTCATGGTTTCAATTTTAGATAGATTGCGCAACGCAAAATATCTTAGTACCATAGATATAAAATCCGCCTATTGGCAGGTGCCCATTGATAAAGGTTCTAGGGAGTTTACGGCTTTTCCTGTTCCCGGTCGTGGCCTATTCCAATTTAAACGCTTAGCATTCGGCTTGACTAATGCTCCAGCCACCTTCCAGCGATTAGTGGATCGTCTTTTAGGGCCTAAATTTGACCAAAACGTTTTTGTTTATTTAGACGACATTATTATTGTCACAGACACTTTTGAAAAACACTTGGACATATTAAGCGGTGTTTTCGAACAATTGGAACATGCGGGATTTACGGTTTCTAAGGACAAATGTCATCTGTGCGTGCCAGAATTAAAATATTTGGGCTACGTCGTCGACAAACGCGGCTTGCACGTTGATCCGGAAAAGGTCGAAGCAATTTTAAACATACAAATACCTCAGAATGTTAAAGATATTCGCAGATTAATCGGCATAGCATCATGGTATAGACGATTTATCCCAAATTTCGCGTCTTTAGTTGCTCCCATTACGTGATTGTTACATAAAAAGTCCCCATGGCGATGGTCGGAAGACTGTGACCAGGCGTTTAAGGCCATTAAGGTTTCTTTGGCATCAGCCCCTATTCTCAGCTGTCCAGATTTCAGTTTACCATTTTTTGTACAAACTGACGCTTCTTCCCATGGCATTGGTGCGGTCCTTTCCCAAAAGCATGATGATGGTGTAGAACACCCAATTTGCTATGTCAGCCGCTCCCTTACAAAAACGGAATAAAATTATTCCACGACTGAACGCGAATGTTAGGCAGTAATCTTCGCAATTGAAAAATTACGACCATATCTCGAAGGATATGACTTCACGGTCGTAACCGATCATCATTCGTTGCTCTGGCTCCATAACTTGAGAGAACCCACTGGTCGTTTAGCACGATGGGCTTTACGCCTGCAGCAATTCAATTTCAAGATTGTGCACAGGAAAGGCAAGGATCATGTAGTACCCGACTTCTTGTCTCGATCCGTACCCGTTATAAATCTAGTAGATGAAAAACTTGTTTCAGCTGATAGGTGGTATCTTTCTATGATCAATAAAATTGTAGCTAACCCTTTGCATTACCCTTTATGGCGAGTTTCAAACGGTAAGCTCTACAAATACTTACCCGGATCGTTTTCGGCACTAAAAGAAGAGGAAAATTGGAAGGAAGTAGTAGATAAAGAACATCGCGAACGTCTTCTTAAAAATTATTACGACTCTGTTACTGCATGTCATCCTGGAGTGTTTAAAACCTACGATCGTCTACGTAGACAATATTACTGGCCAAAAATGCGGTCAGATGTTGCCAGATATGTAAGGAAATGTCAAGTATGCCTGTCCGTTAAATCAGATTTGCGACCCCCTGCTGGCCTAATGGGACAGCACCCTCGAGTAACTCGTCCCTGGCAAATGGTTAGTGTAGATTTGTGTGGGCCTTTACCGCGGTCCACATCGGGACATCGGTATATCCTAGTTGTTCAGGATTATTTTAGCAAATTTGTATTACTTCATCCTTTGCGTGATGCTTCCGCTTCAGTTTGCGTCAAGTACTTAGAAGAGCAGGTTTCCTAATGTTTTCAGTACCTCAATTTCTGATTGCTGATAACGGGACTCATTTTAGGAGTGGTGCTTTTCTGCGTATGTGTAACGCTATAATTTAGAAAAAGTTATAATCATTCATTGGTATATGTATTGGTTTAATAGAACAGGTCGTTGCTTCGCGTACTTCGTGGTTTACCTCGACCGGTCCTGTTCGAGAGTTTCTTGCTCCATTCTTTTTTGTATCTTGATAAGAATCGCGTTCTCAGCTGGAAAAATCTATCATTAAACGGCGATACGTTCTCGTGTTAACTTGGAAATAAATCGCAATCGAGTGAAAGCTTCGTAGCTAGGTTCCATTTTGAGTGGTTATAGTGTACTCACCGATTTTCGGGATTATTTGGACTAGTTACACGTATATTTGCTGGAATTTCGCACGTTAGTTTGGTTTTTGTGCGTTAGTAAATGTTGCCCGAGCTAGGGGATTCGGAAGCCTACTCGATCGTTTGTGTGGAAGTTTAATCACATTTTCTACGCCGATTCTGCATTGTGATTACCCTCGACCAGCTGAGGTTACTTGTAAGTTTCATTTAAAATGCTCTCTAGCTAAAGAACCTGATATTCTAGGGTTTTACTGTCGGTTATAATAGTGCCGAATAGTATTTACAACGCTGAGGTACTGTCGTTCTTTGTCGAGGAGTTTCTTCAAGGGCCTGCTATCTCTGGTGATATCGCGGGGCACGGGATTCCATATACAGCCGTTCGCCGTTAGCCTTAGCCTAAGGGAGCCTATCGTCATCGCACCTATTTACTTTTGATGTTCACCAGTTCCTTKTGACCTGAAGAGATCGMCCCGAACTTAAGCTATGTATACTACTTGTTATTTTAATATTTCGTTGAGATACACGTTCATTCATTGTATATAAATCAATTCATTTTGTATTGTACTTTCAAATCTCTTTCTAATTGTCAAGTAATCGAGTATTATTTAACATTAACTTCAATCTTTTGACTAGTTTCGTTAATATTTTGCATTAATGTTTTGCCTTTATAGTTTTGTTTCTATTACAACGGTAGAGTTATGCTTTGATTGTTCAATAGTGTTATAATTTTTAAATTCAATTCGTTTCGGGTCACGATACCCGAAACAGCCTTTTTGTAATTAATTTTCAGATATTTCAGTGGATACCTCGTTATACGTATACCGAGGACACCGCTGGATGCATGTAAGTACTTGGGTTGTTTTTTTGTTGAATAGAATTTGTTGAACAATCGTTGGATTTTTTTGGTTGAGATATTCCTGTTAGATCACAGAATTTTTGACATCTTTCACCCGCGGTTCGTGATTGGCGGATATTCGCTTAGCGGTTCAATCACGTGGCGCCCTTGTTTTTTACTATCAGTTAATACCCCGCCCATCTCCACTAAAGCTGGCAGCCCGCTTAAGCGCACATATTAATTGATCTTTCGGGTTATATTTTTTCATTAATTGTCACTTAGTTTGTTTTCTTGATTTTTTTTCCTTGTTTTGAAAAAAACGCCACATATGTGCGAAAGTTATAAAGTAAAAATCTTAAATACTGCAGTGTATCATCCACAGGCCAATCCGGTAGAGCGCGTGAATGGCATTGTTAAGACAATGTTGACTGCTTATGTGGCCCAAACCCAAAGAAAATGGGAAGAAATGTTGCAGAAAGTTGCTTGCTCCATCAGGACTCAAATCCATGAGACTATAGGAGCCACTCCTTATTTTGTTAATTTTGGCAGAGAACATGTTTCAAACGCTGAAACCTATAACCGACCTAATTTCAGTCTTAATCACTCCAATACTACTGAAAAGACGGAAGAAATACAAAAATTATATGATTTCGTACGCAAACGTTTGGATTCTTCTCATATTCGTACAAAAGGCCGATACGATTTACGTCGACGCCCAAGGGAATACACTGTTGGAGAAAGAGTTCATTATAAATCCCGTATACTCTCAGATGCCGCCAATTATATTACCTCAAAATTATCTCCTCGATATGTAGGACCCTTTATCATAAAAAGAAAGCTATCGGCGCTGGCATATGAACTGATGGATGAAAAAGGGAAAAGTAAAGGGGTATATCATGTGCAGGACTTGAAGCAGCATCCTTATGATAACATTGAWAGTGAAGTGGGTTAGTAGTTAGTTCGGTAGGTTAGTGTGTAAGCTAGGATTAAAGTTTATTTCTAGATAGGTGTACCTGTAGGAGTTAATGCGTAAACCGCGGGGAAATATTGAGAAAATTTCCGGGAAATTTTCTGAAATTGAGGGGGGCGTGTTACATGCACGTTTTAACAATAAAACATTTTTAATAAACATCGTTAATGGAGCATGAAATGCCATCTGTTTACGTACAGCAGTAATTCTCCTTAAACTCAGAAGAGCACTTTCCTGAAACGAAAAACCACGGTGATTGCTTTTTGTGGCAAAACCTCTTTTTTCGATGGCACTCACCTTTGCTATCTGTATTTGATCGTTGAAATTAATGGTCGCGTATTGTGATGCATTTAATGATTTTGTGAAATCATCTCTTCGGAGGATCAACATCGTAATACGAAACTTAGTCCAATAGTTGGTGAAACCTTGTAGTTTATTGGTTGCGTAATATTTGTTGGACCAAGTTCCTTTAAGAGGGATTTTTGTGTGACCATACGTTTCTCTGGGGTACAGTTCCCAAAAAAACCATTGATCAACCCTCCAACCACCTGAGGTATGTGACTTTCTCTGGAATGGCAATTGTAAAGGTTGTTTGTAACTTTTTAGGGTGCTTAGCACAATCTGAGCAAAAATTCAGTCATAGTTCTGCCACCTTTTGGAAGACCTCGTATTGCGCAGTTTGTTCACAAAAACTTTGCCAATTACTCTGTTATGGGCTCGCTGAATTTAGGACAAGTCCCGTTTTGCACTGTTCCGTGGCATTGGCATCTTCTGTCGGAAATCCTGTTAGGAGAACATTATCTGGGGTTGGAAGCTTGCAGAATCTTGCAGAATCAAGGGGTAACTTACCTGTGAAGCAGCCAGCAAACAAGGTCAGACGTTTCCATTTCTTTAGTGCGTTGCGGTTATAGTAAACCTCTCAGAAGCCTGTGCGGTTTGCGTCATTTCTTTCATTCTACGTAGCGGTATTTTTCGTGTCGTACCTGTAAATTTCACTGTTAGGGTTAAATGAATAGTTTATAGCTAGTCTGTAGTGTTTTGGCATACTCACCTATATTTTAAGTGCATTAGAGCTCATTTGAACCTTAGGTACTAGTAATTTCGTTCGTAAATTTAGTTGTTGCTAGCATAATAGCATTAATTACTTTTTTTGTTCCCGGATGATACCTGTRAATAATACAGTTAGTGGTTGAAAAATTAGTAAATAGCGAGTATTTTATAGATAATATACTTACCGTGTTTTAGTTGTGTAATTATTTTATTGTCGTATATCTCGGAACCTTCAGTTCCCATCTCATGTTTTCACTTTCAACTTCTGCTTTGCACTATTGTACGATTATTAATTAGTAATAATCACAATTGCACCAGCCGTGAAACGTATATCGCTCTGGCCAGTCGCGGTTGCGGGCACGCTGACGACTTCATTGAAGAAGTCATTGTTGTTAGAATTTCAAGCAAAGTTGCATTACTGCTTTATGTCAATAAATTTACAGAATATATACTATAGCGTTTTATTATCGTGGGCTAGCTAATTATTCTAAAGATACTAGTTAGGAGTTGGTGGTATCTGGGTTTGTTATCGTGTAGTGATGGGTTTTCAACTTCTTGGCGCCCTATGATTTACTATTCTCTATTTTTTTTTTGTGTGTTGAATACCGAACCACGCCCAGCCGACTAGAGCTGGTGGTACCATCATATACTATAAAGTTACCCCGTTCGGCGGTGGTAACACCATCACAAACAAAAACACGAAAATGGAGAAGACGCAAGCGCAACACGCAATGGAGCAACTGTCACCGGTGTCAGTTGTGAGATTTCAGTTGATATTATTGTCGTTCCCTATTTTCAAATTACCACTTGACTGTAATAAAATTATATACTGATTGGCGCCATCTGACGGTGGAAACATGTATAACCCCCCCTTACCCTCCATGCCATAACTTTCAAAAGGGAACACGTAGCGCCATTCAAGATGAACCGTCCTGCTTAGGAACCACAATAAGCAGCCTGCCACACGCCTCGACTAGGCCGTTTCATTATGCCTAAGTGACTACTTGTTTCAACGATTTGACAGTACATGTTAGTTTTTGGTGTTTGCTTATCAAACTTTACAATGAATGAAAGTAGTTATTCAAACAAAATCATATTCTGCATGGAGTTTCAACAGGTTATAGCAAAGGAACTTACAGAAAGCTCTTGCTGACGTCACAGTTCGTATCACGTGTTCCGCGCGGCATGCAAAACATCAAACAGCAGAAACAATAAAGCCATAGATAACGGTTGATTGTTGGTTTGGTTTCGCATTCCGCTTCTACTTGTTTGTGTTTGGCACTGGTAAATTCTTGTTTTCGTATGTAATTCGATTTGCAAAAGCCGCGTTGTAGAATTTACCGTTTGACATGATGGTTTAGTTTTTGTGTATAATGGTCGTCACAGCAGAAAAAACAGTTTTAGAAGCCGTCTTCTCATATTTTTCAGCATTAAACAACATTAATCTCTTTCTTTTTCCTTTGGCACAGCAACAAATTTCTTACTAGAAGGTGTTTTTGCATCTAGGGACAAAACGCCACTTATTTTCAGTTTCGGTGTCGTTATATTGAGTACAGCGCGATATTATTCAATCTTACTCCTTTCTAACAGTCTAACACCCGGCACTTACTCGGATACTCGGGAGAATTTATTTTATCCTAAACCACAGAAATCTACGAAAACAAATCAGCAAATGCGTCAATGTGTCAGCAGGGTTGCCAGATTTGTACGAATAATCGTCTCTAACTAAACTTCTCCCAAAAATGTCGCCCATATGTTGGCAATTACCAACATGACTTCGCTACCATACGCTATTTCCATAAGAGCACTGATATATATTTGATCAAAAAATTTGTCATTTATTTAAAAATGTATGTTTATATCATATGGTGCAAACAACAAATTTTCTTTTGGGAATCCAGCTAGGCCGCTCATTACAACAGGTCGGCATGTAGCGCTATCTCTCTCGACGCCTACGTCACAAAATCGGTCCGCTTAGCACAGAACTCCCATATACTCTTTTAGTAGCCATACGCACTTATTACGAGAGAATGGTAGGAAACTGCTGAAACCGCTCATTGAGCACTGTTCTACATTTAATAATTGTTTTGTACTCTATATCACGATGAAAAATTAAAACGTCATCGTGGTGATGTTTCCCTGGCTTATTATTAAAAATGACGAATTTAGAACACGTTCGCAGGTATCAAAAGTTAAAATAGTAGCTAATCTATCAAGTTTTCTTATATTTTATATAAATTGTGAAATATTGAGCAACCGCTAGCTTTACAAGTCATGTGAATAATGAATAGGCAACTAAAATATACATGCCAAAGTGCCTCGTTTGTAATGTTCAAATTTCTTAATTTTACCCTTTCCTTAGTAGCATCAATATAATTTAAAATAAGAAGTCCGTATTTAGCTTTTGGTCTTTACGTTGTCTAGAATCTCAATACTAAATTTTATTTCAATCACTTGAAACTCTACTGAAGAAATAAAAAAATTCTTAGGGCGTAAGAAGCATTGTGGTACCCATATACATAGAGTTGAGACTGAAAATGTTGGGAGACTTATAAATATCTACATCCTTTCTAAATAACTATATTTTCCAAAATATCAATATTTATGCACTTCTGTTTCATTTTAGCCCATATTTTAAAGACGCTACTGTCTGCACTTTATCCGTCTGGATGTCTGCCTCATAACTTAACGGCTTAACGGATCAGGATCGTCGGATATGTCTTGGCCTATCGATGATGAACATGTATTTATGTTTTTGGTTTCTAAATATAAGAAATGAAATGAAATACATCTGGACGATACAAGTTATGTGCTAAATTTTCGCCGAAATAGCTTTTTTAATCTTGTTTAATATTACCAGTTACATTTTTATGCTCTGCATTTTATTTTTGTTTTCTTAAATATCTGGGTTATGTTAAGTCTATACATATGTACCTGTTTTTATTAAAAAAGTATATTTAATTATTGTATAAAAGTTTTTTAAATTTTATTTGTCTGTTACATTATCTACATTGATCCGATAATATAGGTATTTATGTACCATAATATGTAATGTTACGTGCTTCCAAATTAAACAACTGATGGGTTGGATTCACTTTGACATACGACTTATGTCACTAAAGTCGCTATTTCAGTACGAGCTCTTTAACCAGTCAATCAAGAGTGGTACTATACACTAAGGTCAAAGATTCGTATGATGTTGATAATAGTTTTTGTACTTGAGCATTTTAGCACGAGATCTTGGATTGTAACGGTACCTATCTATTTTATTTATTCATTTAAACATCTGTCCCAATAAAACACGGTTACTTTGAAGCAATCTCTATGATGTTAGTTGCTTAATTTGTTTTACGTGTGAGGTACACACACCGAATCTTAATTTTGGATTGGTATATTCATGAATTACACGTTCTTTAAAATAGCCTCATTTGTTATGACATAGGTAACTACAAATTATTTACAATTTCGCATCTGCAACTATTATTATCAAGGATTTTGTGCGATCGGCAGCCACGTTTAAACGTTTCACGTCATAACTAGATTCAAATGCAAATTGCTATTCCGTCCGTTTTTCGCCGTACGAGAAGACACAAGTCAAGTGATGTTTTTCTTGAAACGTTAAGCAATGTTACGTTTATTTATTAAATAGCTGCTGAAACAATCGTGCAGATGCTTCTTTTTAAGGAAATGCCAGACATATTATATAAGGAATGTCTCGCTTAGTAGAGATAAGCTTGAATTCTTCGCAAATGTAGACATTTTTTATAGATATTTTTATTTTGAATCCAGTAGCATACTCAGAATTTTTTAGGGGGTCACATTTTAGAAATGCAACACAAACTTGCGTTTTTTAAAATAGAAACCATAGTTGTCTTTGCTATGGTTGAAAGGACCTATTTTTTCTAATTAAGAACATATATGCATTGTTAGGTATATTTTTACTAATTCTAGTATTATTCCAATTACTTCAACTTCCAACAGATGGCTATTGTATGGCGAGAAAGAAACAAAATTTGAGCAAAAAAATTTCTTGTCTGTGTCTGTCGGTGTGTGTGTGGACGCGATAACTTTCAAAAGACAACATATGGACTCAAAATTTGGAATAGATATAAATCTCAACTACCCAAAACGACCTATTGTTTTAGGGTTAGTAGGGTATAGAGAAGAGGGTGAAATTGTGGGGTAGCTACCTTTTACGCAAAGTTTTATTTTTTCCTTTTAGTATATGTAGTAGTACAATTGCGAGTATTTTTCATCCCTATATATTTTCGGTGCAGCAAACGGTTTAGAAGATATTAGCAAAAAACCGTCACTTAAAAAAGCCGGTTTTTCCTAAATATCTCCGAAGACACTTAATATATTAAAAAATGAAAATACCATCAGATGGGATATAAAATTTTTTAAAAAATGTGCAAAATTTTGACGTTTTCTAAATATTTACAAAAAATGAATTTTGTACCCCGTTCACATCATTTTTTTTAATTTGGCTATTATATAGAAAATCATATTTCTGATCAAAAAGCAATGTCGCAAATTTTGTTAAGTTAATAATTTCATAGTTTTTTAGAAAAAAACTTAAAAAATGGATTTTTGCTAATATCACGAGAACCGTTTGTAGTAGGAAAAAAGTGTAGAGCGAAAAAATGCTCAAATTTGATCGTATAATATAAAAAATTAAAGCGTAAATTTCATTTTGATAATTTGATGTGGAAGTATTTATTCCTTTTGCAGCAGTATTTATGTAATAATTGAATGAAATATTACGTTTTTGTCAAAATGAATGTAAATAATCAACGATAACCAATGCATAGATATTTATCTCCAAATAAACAATCATATCCATGGCCTCCTAGATTACAGATAAAAACTGCATGAGCGCTCTTAGGAGTCGTATGCATGTATTCAAATATGCATATATTATTTTTAAAGGATCAAAATTTTTTACTTAATAATATAAATTATATCATGTGTTTTCTTATTCCATAGCCTCCTGGATGTAAACATAAAATTTGAGAAATTCGAAAATGAGTAAAAATGAACCTAACAATGTATACATCTTATTAATTACAAATTAAACGGTTTTATGTTAAACATACATTGCAATGTTTAAGATAAATGTACTAAAAACCAAAAAATAATAAAATAGATACAGTCGTGGGAGTTATAAACATATGCATAGACTAGACTAAAATAAAACCGTGGGGCACGTCCATCGTTGTCGGTTGAACAACTGCCTAATTATAGTGTAACATTACAATACAAACATTTTAATCAACGATTGTAGACAATTGACGTGCCCCACGGTTTTATTTTAGTCTAGTCTATGCATATGTTTATAATTCCCACGACTGTATCTATTTTATTATTTTTTGGTTTTTAGTACATTTATCTTAAACATTGCAATGTATGTTTAACATAAAACCGTTTAACTTAAAAAGTTTTTTTACCTATTTTTAGTTTAGTTTTTAGTTTTTATTTCGCATTCTGTTTAATTCATTTAGTGCTTCATTATTGCAAGGTTTCTTGCCCGTTAGTTTATTGCAGTCCAACTCCTCTATACGTAGTCCCTGCAAAGATCTTACTCTACTAAGAGCCACGTAGGCTTGACCTTCTTCAAACAGTTTCGCACCTAAGTATACGACTGCGTGATCCACAGTGCTGCCCTGCATTTTATGTATTGTAGAAGCCCATGATAGTATTAAAGGCAACATTCTTCTTTCAGCCGTCCCGTAATTGTACTTAGCTGGAAACTGTATGGCTTTCGGGTGTATAATATGTACTCCGTCTCTTGCGAAATCAATTCGGACGGAAGGTACATCTGTTGCATACACCTGAGTTCGACGAAATTGAGACCAAACGATTTCGTTGATGTAGCCTATAGCGCCATTTACTAATCCCTTTGAAACGTCAATATTGGACCGTAGCATGACTTTTGCCCCCACAAATATTTCCAGTTGCGCTGGTAAACCCCCAGTTTTTTGATACCCATATTGGTGGGATTGATAAAAAATTGTTATCAGCCATTTGGTAGCGGCTGCCATCTTAGATTTCAATTTTGCATAGTAAATTGTATTCTACTTGTTGAGACCTTTCATTTGATACCTATGTTGATGGGATTGATAAAACCTAAGTTATCCGCCATTTTGTAGAGGCCGCCATCTTGGATTTTAATTTTATATAGTACATTGTATTCTACTGGTTGAGCACTTTCATTTGATACCCATRTTGATGGGATTGATAAAACCTACGTTATCCGCCATTTTGTAGCGGCCGCCATCTTGGATTTCAATTTTTTATAGTATATTGTATTCTGCTTGTTGAGCCCTTTCATTTGATACCCATGTTGATGGGATTGATAAAACCTACGTTATCCGCCATTTTGTAGCGGCCGCGATCTTGGATTTCAATTTTTTATAGTATATTGTATTCTGCTTGTTGAGCCTTTCATTTGATACCCATATTGATGGGATTAATAAAACATAAATTATCCCCCATTTTGTAGCGGCGGCCATCTTGAATTTATAATGATAATGAATAAACATAATTGTATTGTCACCAAAATCCAAAGTGTATACAAAATTTCAGATTAATCGGTTGACAGGAAGAGGGTGAAATTTGAATTACTAAATTTGACCCAAGAATAAATAATAAATAAAACAAACGGGCTGAGCTAAATAAAACCGTTTAAAAATAGCAAAGCCAACTATGGTTTCCATTTAAAGACATGCAAGATAGTATTTAATTTCAAAAATGTGACTCCCTAGTACGCCACTGGATTCAAAATAAACAATTTTTTATATTTAATTTTTTAGTTTTTTTTGTGTCTACATACCCAAGCGAGATATTAAGAACTGAAGAAATGTTACATTTTTCAAAAGTTAGCTATAACTTTAAAACAAAAGACGATACAAAAATGGCGATGGTACAGCTCAACTCACACCAAAAAAAGTAATACAGTAATGTCGAAACCGCAACGCTCTAGCATTAATAGTTACCGAGATACTCTACAATTACAACGAAAATGGRATGCCCTGTACTTATACCATTTTTTGAAGCCGTGGAAAAGGTATAAATCCCAAAACAGTATAATGTTGAGTCAATTTATCGCTGAGGCTCAAATGCCTAAAGCTTCCCAATTTAATTCACAAAATTTCAATGCTTTTCAGTTTTAAATTTGAAGTTACGAAGTTTTAAATGTCTTGATTGGTGCGAAGACTGAAAATAGTAAAAACCCGAGAAACTACTGTAGATAGGTATGGGGATATATTAATAAAAAGTGTTTAAAACTAACTATTGTTGAATAACATCTGAATGAGCAAGTCGGCAAGATTGAGAAGAAACAGAAATTGTTTTAGTAGCTTGATAGAATGTCGTTTAAATTACCAGTTTGCAGCGGTGCATGCGTGATTTGTCGATAGGGTTAGTGTCATTGAAGGTATAGATAAATGTTTTTTGACCGAATTACTTCTTCCGGCGCAGCACATTGGCTCGCTAGGTTGTGCTTATTAGAGCTCCTTGTGATTTAAAACACATTGTATGTATGCAGTGCAGTGAGGGGTGAGTTAAGGGGTGCTTTTGTCCCCACAATTTAGTACTTCGTTTTAGGCTCTAAATCTAGATCTATACCTATATCTACTACTAGTCAATCATTAAGGGATTAAACATACAACCGCACGTAAACGTCTATGGGAAAGCTCATTGCAAGGGAAATTGTCAACAATTGATGCAGTTATTAATAACGATTCAGGAACAACCAGAATCGAGGTTCCGTACATCCCGAGGGTGCGAGAGAGAACAACTGCCATTGATGCGATAGCTTGCTGACAAAAACGAGTATAAAGAACAAGATAAGTAGCGCTGGAGGTGTCGTTCGTTCATATTGCAATATTTAAATGTTTTACAATTATTTGTGTTATATCTCGAGATAGATTAAATGTTAAACGGGGGTACTTGATCAAGTAACTTACGTATATTGCGGTATATTGTGTTTATTGAATGTTCTATATTATATTTACCTATCTGTTCTTTAATTGGGTTTGCATTTTCATAAACAAACGATTTAGTAAAACCACCACTGTTTGCATATATATTTAATTATCATTTAATAGTCCAGTGTCACATATTAACACATTAAATTGAAACAGAAATTATTTATACAGCGTTTAGATTTTATTATTTATATATATTCTTTCAAATTTATATTACCTTGAATTATACTTACCAGTATTTATTGTTAATATCGACTTGTATGCCACTGCATGTGTTACCTGTTACGTTTTTGTTATTATATTCTTATTTATGTAACGTGTGTATTTAATACTCACCCGGTCCGTTACATAAAATGGCGCCCGAGTAAATATTCATATTTTTCTTGTTTTCGATGTGTTTGCATATAATTTATAGATTGCTTAGTAGATTTCTGAATATTGCATGAGTATAATAACTTTACAATTATGGCTACGGCAAATGATAGGAATTTAAGGTCAAATATAAAAAGCAATAATAGGCAAAAGGTATTTAACGAGAATAGAAACTTGGGAGATCTAGAAATTGAGGATTTAGGCATTCAACGTGAAGGTGAGGATAGAGAGTACGATACAAGAGATTTGGGAGCTGTGGAAAAGGTTGTAAAACAATTTACGGAAGTGGAACAAGCTACAGGAGCAATCAAGAAAAGTTACCAGTTAAAAATTAACAATTATGGAGAAATGGCGGGAGAAGATATGAAAAGCAAGGATGAACCGAAGAAGAAACTTGAGCCACGAACGACATCTGATAGAGATTATGAACGTTATCAACGAGCGACTTTTCAACCTACAGAAAGTGATTATTTCAGAGCTTTTCAATGGCGTATCGATACTAGCGATTTACCAATTTTTAACGGCAGAAATGCATCACCAACTGAATTCATTGAATCATTGGAGAATTGGCTGGAAGAAAAATGGATACCCAGGGAGCAACGTTTGTCATTTGCTAAGAGAAGTTTGAAAGGAGATGCGGCTATATGGTTCGAAATATTTGCAGGAAATTCAGGATCGTTTGAGGAATTTCGTCACAAATTCATGCAGCGTTATTGGGATGCTCAAAAGCAACAAGAGGCATTGCTGCGTATTATGAAAGGAAAATACGAAGATAGAGGTTCGTCAAATATGGCTGAATACTTTCTGAAGATATACAAGAAGATAAAAACTATTAAATACCTTAATCAAGATGATGTTGTTGACGTAATTGCAGCACATTTTTCCATTGATGTAGCAAGAATTTTAGTAAGTACTAATCCAAAATCAATTGAAAATATATACAAGACTCTAGAGAGACTGGACACCATAGAAAACAAACAACGAAATGAACGACATAATTATTCAAGACATAACAGCTACCAGAAGAACTATTACAATGGTTATGAACAACACTACGCTGGGTACAATCATATAAACTCACCAAACGAAGAATACGTCAACAAAGGACAAGTATACCAAAGGAAGTATGAAGAAAATTTACCAAAGTATAGAGACAGACCAGAGTACCGCTCACCTAATAACTACAGGAAAGCAGAAAATACTCCTAGGTATGGATATCGCACAGATGACAGAGAAAATTACAACAGAAGAGACGGAGCTAACAAATGGCAGGACAGGAGGCAGGATAAGGCTAGCAACTGGCGTATACGAGAAGACAAAGATCTAAATACCGCCCAGATTAAAGAGAACCGGGGAAGGATGAAAGAAAAACTACGAGAAAATCATTACGTAAGGACAGTAAACGTTGAAGAGTATTCAGATGACGAAACGATACAACCAAGAAGTTTCAAAACCAAAGCGGAAGTGTACTCAAGAAATGAAGACGAAATTCAGGAAGAACAACGAAAAATAAACCCAAGTAGACTGGACCAGCAATATCACTGTAACACTATTCTAACTGATAACAAACTTCAACTTAAAAACGATAATAAAGTTCCATTTATACAAGGTAAGATAGAAGGCTTATTCACTGACATACTTGTAGATTCTGGTTGCATGCACTCATGTATATCAAAAGACTTCTATATTTTGTTGCAAAAGCAGTGTACTAATATAAAATCTATACCTGTAAGTGGAGTTACGATAGTAACCGCCACCGGAAATGCTAGCAAAACTGTTAAAGAGCAAATTTATGTAAAACTGCTAATTGACAAAAGCTGTTTTCATATTGTCTTTCTGGTTGTGGAAAATTTAATTCATAATGTAATAATAGGCACAGACTTTTTAACTAAATTTAACGCTGTAATTGATTTTGAAAAATCACTTGTAGTAATCGCTGAACATGGTCTTACAATATCATTCCTTAAGAAATGCAACACACTACAAGAACTGGAGGTGGAGATAGAGCACATAACAATGGAAAAAGAAGAGAAGGAAGAGAAATGTGAAAAGAAGGACTTAAAAGAAGTGCAGAGTCTTATTGAGAAATTCTCAAATGTATTTTCCAATAAACCAGGTCTTACTAATGCTTATAAGCATAAAATAAAACTGAATGACAACAAGCCATTGCACAGAAAAAGTTACCTATACCATTTAAGTATCAGGAAGCAGTGAATAACAAGATAGAGGAGATGGTAGAAGAGGGAATAATTGAAAGATCAGATACACAATACATAAGTCCAATAGTTCCAGTAATAAAAAAAGATGGCACCGTCAGAATTTGTTTGGATGCGAGAGAATTGAATAAGAAGATAGTAATGGATTATAATTGTTCACCACCACCTGAGCATATTCTCTATAGATATCAATCTTGTTGTTGTATTTCTACAATAGATTTAACGAGTAGTTTTTGGCAAATACCAGTTGAGGAAGCACATCAAAAGTATTTGGGTTTTATGGTTGGTAGTAAAGTATTTGTTTTCAAAAGGGTACCATTCGGAATAAAAACATCAGTAGCGGCTTTAACATGTTGTTTAGACAAGGTATTTGGGGAAAATAAGGAGTTTATAACACCATACATTGATGACATACTAATTACGTCACAAAATTCAAAAGAACATTTAGAACATCTTGAATACGTGTTTCAGAAATTGAAGAATGCTAACATGACTGCAAATTTATCCAAGTGTAATTTTTTCAGAAAAGAGGTAAAGTTTCTTGGTATGATTTTGTCAACACAGGGTATTAGAGTAGATCCAGACAAAATAACGGCAATCACAAAATATCCAAGACCAAAGAATGTCAAACAATTAAGAGCATTTCTAGGAATTTGTAATTATAACAGAAAATTTTGTGAACAGTATGCAAACATTTTACTTCCATTATTTCATTTGTTGCAAAAAGACGTTAAGTGGTGTTGGAATAAACAAAGTGATCAAGCTTTTATCAAAATTAAAGAGGTATTGACATCAGCTCCTATGTTACATCATCCAGAGTTAAATAAATGTTTCTTTGTACAGACTGATGCGTCAAACATAGGTATAGGTGGTAGATTATTTCAATATGGGATAGACGGTACAGAAAATAACATTGCTTTTGCAAGTAGAAAACTTAACGCAGCAGAAATTAATTACACAACAAGTGAAAGAGAAATGTTGAGCATTGTTTGGTGTTTAAAAAAGTGGGAAACCATTATTTAGGATGTAAGGTAAAGGTTATTAACGATCATAAAGCATTATCATTCATGCTCAGTTGTAAATTATTAAACAGTAGGATTGCTAGGTGGATACTCACAATTCAGCAATTTGTTGTTGATATTCAACACTGTTCAGGTAAAAACAATATCATTGCCGATTCACTGTCCAGAAATCCTGCAGAAGATGGTTTTGAAGCGGGTGATTCCAGAAATGTGTTTATAACAGTAGTAAACATAAAACTTGGCCCTGATAATCTTAAAAAGTTAAAAGACATTGCAAAATTTCAAGATTAGATCCGGCTATACGAAAGATTAAATGTTTATTGACATTAGATATATCACAACGTATAGGATATATGGAATACGTGACATTTAATAACATTTTGTTTGCAAGAATACGTGAAAACGATACTTGGAGAATATTCATACCAACTAATATGCAAGAAGAATTAATTAAAGATTATCATGAAATTTATGGTCATTATGGAACTTGGAAGTGTTATGGTGTAATAACTCAAAACTTTATTTGGAATAATATTAGGAGATCAATTGCCAAAGTTATAGCTAGATGTACCTTATGCCAGCAAGCCAAAGTTCCGAACCAAATATTACAAGCACACATGAAATCTATAATACCTCAAGATATAGATGATCTACTAGCAATAGATATTTTTGGTCCTTTGCCTTCATCTATAAGGGGTGTAAAATATATTTTGGTTGTTTTGAATGTATTTTCAAAGTATGTCAAATTATATACGTTGCGGAAAGCAAATACTAAATCAATTGTAAACAAACTAAATAGTTATTTTAACTCTGTTACTAAACCAAAAAAGATCTTGTCTGATAATGCCACGTATTTCACTGGAAAATTGTGGAAAGAATTTTTGCAGTCAAACGGTATCACGGAACTGCACTCATCAAAATATTATCCTCAAGGTAACCCCAGTGAAAGGGTGATGAGAGAAATAGGGCGTTTACTCCGAACATACTGCCATGGTAAGCATTCATCATGGGGAACATATGTAGAGAAAATTGAGATGTGGATCAACTGTTGTGTACACGAAAGCACTGGAGTAGCACCAATACAGCTACAGGAAGGTATTCACCCGGAAGAATACATAAGAAAAATAATCGAGTTTCCAGAAAATGGTAACTCGCAACCTAAAATAACAATACAGCTAGTAAAAGATAGACTACTAGGAAAAGCGGAGAAAAGACAAGCAAAACACAACAAGAGATCAAAATTTTCTAAATTTGAAGTCGAAGATATAGTGTGGGTTAAAGCAAATCAGCTTTCTTCATCCGAGGATAAAGAAATAAAGAAACTGTTTCTGATCTACGAGGGTCCATTTAAAATTTCAGCTAAGAAAGGGGACAATGCCTATGAATTGCAGGATACAAAAACAGGAGAAACAAAAGGAATATTTAATATAACAAAATTAAAGCCATATATTGTTTAGTTATAAATTAGCTGTTCTTTAAGTATTTGAGTAGTCTGTAGTTAAGTAATGATAAGATAATATTAATGTTGTTGCAATTTAATAATTTTCGGGTATTGACAGGACTATGGGAGTTGATCGAATAAATAATCGTTTACTTATTATTCAATCAACTGGCAGGACTATGCAGCGGTGCATGCGTGATTTGTCGATAGGGTTAGTGTCATTGAAGGTATAGATAAATGTTTTTTGACCGAATTACTTCTTCCGGCGCAGCACATTGGCTCGCTAGGTTGTGCTTATTAGAGCTCCTTGTGATTTAAAACACATTGTATGTATGCAGTGCAGTGAGGGGTGAGTTAAGGGGTGCTTTTGTCCCCACAATTTAGTACTTCGTTTTAGGCTCTAAATCTAGATCTATACCTATATCTACTACTAGTCAATCATTAAGGGATTAAACATACAACCGCACGTAAACGTCTATGGGAAAGCTCATTGCAAGGGAAATTGTCAACAATTGATGCAGTTATTAATAACGATTCAGGAACAACCAGAATCGAGGTTCCGTACATCCCGAGGGTGCGAGAGAGAACAACTGCCATTGATGCGATAGCTTGCTGACAAAAACGAGTATAAAAGAACAAGATAAGTAGCGCTGGAGGKGTCGTTCGKTCATATTGCAATATTTAAATGTTTTACAATTATTTGTGTTATATCTCGAGATAGATTAAATGTTAAACGGGGGTACTTGATCAAGTAACTTACGTATATTGCGGTATATTGTGTTTATTGAATGTTCTATATTATATTTACCTATCTGTTCTTTAATTGGGTTTGCATTTTCATAAACAAACGATTTAGTAAAACCACCACTGTTTGCATATATATTTAATTATCATTTAATAGTCCAGTGTCACATATTAACACATTAAATTGAAACAGAAATTATTTATACAGCGTTTAGATTTTATTATTTATATATATTCTTTCAAATTTATATTACCTTGAATTATACTTACCAGTATTTATTGTTAATATCGACTTGTATGCCACTGCATGTGTTACCTGTTACGTTTTTGTTATTATATTCTTATTTATGTAACGTGTGTATTTAATACTCACCCGGTCCGTTACACAGTTTAAATATTACATTCTACAAAAATGAATAATCAAGACATGATCACGCAGATGTATGCAATTTAATCAATGGATTAATGTAATGGTGGTCTTTGTATCATGTATACCTTTGCCTGATGAAGTAACACTTATGTTTGAGAGCATAAATAATACTAGGAACTACCATGGAAGATCAGTCTAAAATTAATCGCACAAGGGGATTAATATTAATGGTAAATTGTTCTAAAGCTAGTTTCTTAAAACAGCTGTAAAGGACAGCATTTGAGAAATTGTAACGCTTTCTGCAATTTCTCAAAAAAAAAATTAAATAGGACAATGTACTTTTTCACTTCGTTTTGCAGGCTGTAGAGTGGTGAAAACACAAGGCGAGTGTTATTTTTATTTTGAATTTATTGCCAACATAGTGTACACATGACAAAATAAAAAAGAATTTTTGTTCACTTTATTTTGTAAGTTATTGTTTAAGAAAAACTATGGTAAAAACCTGAGATTAATAGTTTTTTTTGTTTTAAAGTTATTGCCAAAATAGTAGTAGTATATGAACAACACAGCCAAATAAATGATCTAATAATCAATTTTTAATTTGCACTTCCAACGACTAGTATAATGCTACTGCAAATTGAATCAATATTTCCACATCCAATTGTCAAAATGACATTTACGCTTTCATTTCTTATACTATACGATTAGTAATCAGGTTTGGAGCATTATTTTCTCTCTGCATATTTTTTCTAAGACAAACAGTCCTCGTGATATTAGCAACAATATATAAATTTTAAAATCGTTTTTTTCCAAATAACTCGAAAATTATTAACTTAACAAAAAAATTACAAGAACKCTTTCTGATCAGAAATTTGATTTTCTATACAATACCAAAAACTAAAAAARTCGKACGAGCAGGGTCCAAAAWAGGTATTTTGGAAATATTTCGACAATGTCAAAATTTTGAATAAATTTTCTAAGACAGTTTTTYTCAKAATTTTTATTTCCTATCTGATGATATTTCCACTTTTTGAATATATTMAATATATTCGAAAATATTTAGGAAAATCCGCTTTCTTTAAGTGACGCTTTTTTGTTAATATCTTCTAAACAGTTTGCTGCGCCGAAAATTTATAAGAACGAATAATACTCGCAGTTATACTACTAATTACATACTGAAACGAAAAAAAAATAAAAAAAAAATAATTTGCAAAGAGGGTAGTTATCCCCCAATTTTACCCCCTTCCCGATACCCTACTTATCCCGCTTTAGGTAGTTGAGATTTATACGTTTGCCAAATTTCAAGTTCATATATTAAGTCTTTCGAAAGTTATCGAGTCCACAAACAAAACCACAGACACAGACACAGACAAGAAATTTGTTTTTGCTCAAATTTTGTTTTTTTGCGTTTTCGACCATTTTAAAGCGAATGAGCAAATGAAAATTTTTGAAATTTTTGTTCGCGATACAATACTTTCCATCCGTTGGATGTGGAAGTAACTAACATACAGGGTCCGCCACTTAAAACTCCCCAGGCTCGTAGTTTCTTTATTTTTTTACGTACAATCTTAAGTTATATGTCAAATTGTAGGTCTTTTTGCACTCTTTAAAAATAGCTTGGTGGGTGTCCAAACAAATTTTTTGCAGATTATCATGTTTTGTGTTTAAAGTTATTTTTTGTAAATATTTTTTAATCTTACCTCGTATAATAAATATTGCTTCACAGTTGAATGCCGACTTTTGTCTTCTTCAATATGTGTCATTACCATGTACGCGTAATTTTTACTCCTTCTTAGTGAAAAACAAGAAAATTTAGTCACCGCCATGTTCTTTAAATAGGGTTGTTCAGAATCTTTAAGTGTTAGTTTAGCAGCTTATTACGGTACAAATTGTGCCTACATACCCATCGCTGCACACGAAACCTAAAAATTTTAAGTAAACTTTAAATAAATCAAGTACAAAGTTCGTTCTAAAGAGAGAGAGGCTAGGAAATGAAACCCCGTGACTAGGCCAGTAGGCGATGTAGAAAACCAAACTAGCTTCATCGCAGGGTTTCGCTTTCTAGCCTTTCTCTCTTTAGAACGAACTTTGTACTTGATTTATTTAAAAGTTACTTAAAATTTTGGGGTTTTGTTTTCAGCGATGGGTATGTAGGCATAATTTGTACCATAATAAGCTACTAAACTAACACTTAAAAAAATTTGAACGGCCCTATAACAGAACATGGCGGCGACTAGTTTTTCTTGTTTTTCACTAAGAAGGAGTAAAAATTACGCATACATGGTAATGACACAAATTGAAGAAGACAAAAATCGGCATCCAACTATGAAGCAATATTTATTATACGGGGTAAAGTTAAAAAATATTTACAAAAATTAACTTTATTTGCGCAAATATCACAATATGCAAAAAAAAATTTGGACTCTCACTATGCTATTTTTAAAGAGTTCAAAAAGACCTACAATTTGACATATAACATAAGGATGTACCTAAAAAAACAAAGAAAATACGAGCCTGGGGAGTTTTAGGTGGCGGACCCTGTAATAGGTATACTTATTCATTCTTAAGAATCAGTTTGCTCAATTAAACTTGATTTCAAGCAAGAAAAGGGTTAAAGGCAGTGGCGGCTCCTCGGGGTAGGCAAGGTAGGCATCGCCTACGCTAAACTCTGTATGGACTCGGGCTATTCGCATTGCGAAAGAGAGCGATAGAGGTTTTAAATAACACCGGTAGATGGTAGCAACTTGCAAGTGTAAGATTTTTACATTTTTTATCGTCTTATTCAAAATGAAACACCATAATAATCATGCAATAGGAAGACGTGACATAGGAATATGTTATATAAACTTTCAATATGCTCTGAACAGTTACTACACGGATAAGATTAGGTGCTCTATTATTTAAATTAAGTACTGTTTCACAAGTTTCGTTTACTTTTTTTAGCGTTTTTGAGCTTATTATAGTTTGAGTTTTGCTAATTATTTTTGTTTAACTTTCGATTTGGAGAAATTTAAGGTCGCTTAGAGCAGAAAACAAATAAATGTGCGGTGTTATACAAATAAAAATAAATGATTGGCATGACCATTAAAATAAACATATTAAAAGATCGAAGAAATAATTATAATTGGTTATACTATATACGAGTATAAGGTGTCGCCTACCCTACTTGGAAGGTCACGGGCCGCCACTGGTTAAAGGAACAAAAAACACTTACCCCAGTTAACAAGTTAATTACAGGTCCAACATATTGATGTAGTTCACTGGTATTTGTTGAAATTTGTAAATATAACGAAATGATGATCCCATGCACTTGTTTAGTACCCAATAAAGGTATTATTAGCCTCTTGATGGAGTGATAGAAACTTCAAATTTTATATAAAAACAAATGGAAAACTAGCTGCTTGCCGAAAGTATTTAAAACTGTTGTCAGCATGTGTGTTGTTATTATAGGAAAATTCTAATCCAAAATTCTCCAATTTCTAACTTTAATGAAACATTATCGATGTGCTCATATTTGAGTTTCAAAGGCTGTCATTAGGCGCTTTATAAATTTTTAGTATGTATATCTATAGCTAAAAACAGGAAAAAAAATCATCAATCGAAATATAGCCTATTTTACAAAATCAGGTTAATTGAACGTAAGGCAATATCTACATGTGTAATAATTGATACTGTGTATTTAATTGCTAATGCCTGCATATTTCAGTAGTCAAAGATATTCCGTAAATTTTTTTGCCATACTAAGCCTTATTTTATATTTCGATTACAGTCAGCAGAATGATTATAATATATAAAAAGATCTTATCGGCCTGACAACAATAACAAATGGTGGGTTTAAAATTATGCAGCTATTTGAGTAAAACTTAAGTCAGTAAAAGACCATAAATTTAATGTCGATTTGGGTGTTTGCCGAGTTGACCCATGATACTGAGTTTATAGTTTAGTTAAGTTTTACTAAGCTTAACTAAACCAGTAGCTTAAATCATTACAGTTCTAATTATTAATTCATGACCAGATTACACTGCGAAAAATGCTTTCTACTTGATATCTGAATTCACATTTCCATATGCACAGATCTGCATACTATTTGTGACAGCAAAGCACTTTATTAATATTATTAAATTTGTTTTGCTAGAACGTGTTAATAAAGACTAGAYCTCAGCATAAGCATATTGTCACATACGTACGAACCTTGCCACTTAAGTGTAAGTATCGCGGAGTACGCCACTGTATAAAAAATGCGTACTTAATCATTATTAAGCATCGAGGTGGAAAAAATGAGGGATTGACGCTCTCTCCGATCAACCGTCTTCGTGGGTAGGTGACACGTTCGCTCCGTCCAAGAAAAATGTAAGTACCTCATTTTATTCTCTTGTAACTATAAGTTAGTAAATAGATCTTTTGGCAACGTTATGTTAACTTTCTTTCCTAAAAGCCTACAAAATTAACACATTTTCTAACAGAAAAGTGAGTAAGGTAAGTCCATTTTTAAATCTTTTGATGTCGCTGCTCTACCATCTTTGGATAGATGCGATATGGCCTTCAGATGCCCTATTGAGGGTAGGCCGCTACGGCAGCTCGAATTTCGGCAGCAACGGGCGGGGGTTCTGAGACGGGTCTCGATTTTTACTTTAAGTTTTAGGCAATAGAAATTTGAAATAGGTAAAATTAATTAAATAAAAATAGGGCGCCACCAGCTTTTTACATTATAAGTAAATTTAATAAAAATAGGCCGAAAACTGGAAATGCCTCGTTATAATAAAACTATGGTTTGGAGGGAGATTATCTCTATTTGAAAATATAAGGTTGAAATTGAATTGTGTACATTGATTCTAAACATTAATAAAGTCAAGTTAGCGGAATGAAAATTTTACAACTTTTATAGTGAGGCCTTGCCGCAAAGCTTTGCTTCAGTTCACAGAATATATAAGAATATATATGAAATATGTAGGTATAGAATTTTATGTAAATGAAGTGTTATGTGCAATAGAATTTAAATGCAGTTTAAATATGAAGATTGAAATTTATACACTTAGCTGTACACGCCAGCGGCCGAGGAGGACGGACTCTGTGCTCTTTCAGCTACTTCGATGTTGAAATTTATCCCGGTCTCCTTCAGTGAGATGAAACGGCGTTCCCTTTTTAGGTACACAGGAGCTGGTTCGAAACGTGGCGGCTTAGAGGGAATTGGCTTGACGGTAGTATGTATATGTGGAAATCCCACCATAGAACCCTAACGTGTATATGAAATTTGCATTAATTAATTATAAATAAAAATAAAATTTAGGCAATACCTCGTTGTTATTGAGGGTATCTTCTGATTCGGCGTCAAGGCTGGTGTGCACAGAAATAAGTTTACTAGCTGAATTAATGAATAACAGGTAAGTATTGCACGCACGAAGCTAGTGCCTTCTCAAACGATTCTTCCAGAATGCCTCATGCGCGCTGGAGTGCTAAATTTTATCGGGCTACAAAAAACTGTTGAAGGATTTCTCCACGATAAATATACTGAATGTTGTGCGTTTCATTTAGCTTTAAGGATATATTCAATGAGAAAGTCCCGCATACTACCGTTTTGGATAAATTTGTATTATAAAAAAAAAACGTTACACTACCCCCCTCCAAAAAGATGACGGTGTACCGTCATAAAAATCTAGCTTAATTTCGGATTAATTACCTAACTTACTATCTGACTAGTTATATAACTTATCTATCTTATTATCTGGCCAGAATTCTAACATTTAACATCTAGTCTTACACTAACAGTCCTTATCCCGCTATGAATCCTTACCAGTAGCCTATAGTACTCGTAAACTATCTATACTATTTAACTTTGACTAGCAATAATCCTTATTCTACCCTATACTACTTATGATAAAAAGATCAACCGACGGATACATCAGAATTTGACCCGTAGTATGGTTTAAGATCTTTAATATGCCAATTACCCGCTTCAGAACCGTCTGCGTTTTCCAACGAGTAAACCAATTTTGACAGACGCGCTCGTACTTTACTGAAAACAAAACGTGGAGCTAGTTTGGACGAAAAATGACGGGTTGCGTCAGACAGAACCTTGTTTTTCCGCCAAACTCTATCTCCAACACTAAATTGAACATCCCTTTTCCTAAAATCGTACTGCCGCTTATTGGACTCATATGCCTTATGCAACCGGGTTTTTACGTCTTCATATATTCGACATATACCCTTTAAATCTGAAACGTAATTATCACGAGACGCAGCTAATAATTGCTGGTCTTCCGTAGACGAAACATTACCATAATAATTTCCCGACATCGGAACGACTCTACCAAAGTTTACAAAAGAGGGTGTATAACCTGTAACTTCGTGTTTTGCTGAATTAATCGCGCTTTGAATATGAAAGATGTGATCATCCCACTTACGCTGATCTTTGTCTATATAGCTACGAATAGCGGTACCTATCGTCCTATTTATTCTTTCAACGTAGTTGCATTGAGGGTGGTATCGGGCATTAAACCAAATTTTCTGCACATTGTACTTATTCGCGAGTTTTCTAAATTCTGAGCCTGCAAAAACGCTACCGTTGTCACATATAATAAACTGCGGTACTCCATAAACAAGAAATACATAATTTTCCATAAATTTTACAATAGTAGACGCAATTGCCCTTCTCATAGGGAGAAGGAGAGTAAATTTAGAAAACCAATCGGCCACGACAAGCAGGTATGCATTTCCACGCCCGGATCTGGGGAAGGGCCCCATAATATCTACAGCTATTATTTGCCATGGGTACTGAACCCTTTTCTCTGTTCCCATTAGACCCATTCGCGACCTATTTTCGGATTTTTGTTGGCTACAAACACGACATGAACGCACGTACTGCAAAACATCCCTTCGCATCTTTGGCCAATAGTATTCATCTTGAACGCGGGTTAATGTTTTTTGAAAACCACCATGAGCACAAGTTGGAGAATCATGGCATAATGATATAACTGATTTTCTTTGCGAGTTAGGAACAAGAATTTTCCACTCAATAATATTTGAAGCCAATGGCGACTTGGACGGAACGTTCTTAAAAAGTACATTATTCGAAATTTTCCATTGCGGGTACTTATCGGGAAACTTCTTAATATTTTCCTGCATACTGATATACCATTTATCCACGTTATTAAGGTCTATCTGGATAGTACTTAGTTTATCATCGGCGGAAGGTATCCTACTCAATGCGTCAGGCACGATATTAAGCTTTCCTTTACGGTGACATAACTCGAACGAATATTGTTGCAGCTTGACTGCCCACCTGGCGAGTTTTCCAGTCGGTTCTTTAAGATTATTTAGCCATAGTAACGAATAATGGTCCGTAATGACCCGAAATCGCGTTCCTTCAATATAAGKCCTAAATTTTTCTATACAAAACAGTAAGGATAGCAATTCTCTCTGCGTAACAGAATAGTTTCGCTCGGTGCGAGATAGAGACCTTGAACAAAACGCTATTACTACTTCTTGACCATCTAATTCCTGTGTTAATACACCACCAAGTCCTACGTCGCTCGCGTCGCACTGAATAGTAAACATTTTAGAGAAATCAGGACTTCTTAATACAGGAGCTGATACTAACGCTTGTTTGATACTCAAAAATGCAGATTCGGCTTCGGAAGTCCATTCCATAGATTGATTCTTTCGTTTGCCTTTTAACAAATCATTGAGAGGAGCAACTAGAGTTGAAAAATGAGAAATGAAACGCCTATACCACGAGCACATTCCTATAAAGCGCTTAATTTCCGTGATTGTTGTTGGACGCGGGTAATTGACCATTGCTGAAATCTTATCTGGATTTGTTCTCAAACCGTTACCGTCCACTATATAACCCAGATAATTTAAGGAGCTTTTGAAAAATTCGCATTTTGACAAATTTACAGTCAAATTTGCTTCTTTTAAACGTTCACGTACAGTCTCTAAAAGATGAACGTGTTCTTCGAATGTACCGGACGTTACAATTATATCGTCCAAATAACAGAAAACCTTCGGTTCGAGTTCCGGTCCGAAAATGGTATCCATAAGCCGTTGTAGAGTCTGCGCAGAACAAGATAAACCAAACGGCATGACAGTAAATTGGAACATTCCCCTACCCGGTATGCAAAAACCCGTCTTCTCCTTGGATTCGTCATCAAGCGGTATTTGCCAAAATGCACTTCTAAGATCTATTGAAGACATATACCTAGCATCACGCAACATATTTAAGATGCGGTCGACCCGCGGTAACGGATATCGGTCGGGTTTTGTAACGGAGTTAAGTTTTCGACCATCAAAACAGAAACGAAACTCATCATTTTTCTTTTTCACGAGTAACACTGCTGAACTCCACGCTCCATGTGAAGGTTCGATAACACCTTGTTTGAGCATTGTATCTAATTCAGAATTTAAATGTGATTGCATGTAGGGTGACATAAGGTACTGTCTCTGTCTAAACGGTGGAGTATCCCCAGTATCGATATGATGCTTCAATTTATGTGTCCGACCTAACCTATCATCCAAACTGGCGATTTCCCGGTAAGACTCCTTAATCGCAGCGATTCGCTTAAGTTCGGTGTCAGAAAATTTTACTATAATGCCTTTTGGCTCAGACAAGTTACTTTCTTGATCTTTATTTACCGCTGCTATAGTCAAACTACCTATTTGTATATCCCAGGATTTTTGTTTATAATCCATTATTAATTGAAATTGCTTACAAAAGTTACTACCTAAGATAATGCCCTGATTTAATGATGGAACCACAAAAAAATTAATAATTTCGCAAGAATGTTTTATGCAAATAGGTATATCGATATTTCCAGATACTCTTTGTCTTCTACCATCCGCTGTAGAAACAAATTTATCAATATTTTTATCCAAACGTAATTTGAATCTGTTTAAAATCCATAGTGCAGTGTTACCTATAACAGAATGGGAAGCACCGGAATCTAACAGCGCGGGAAATACTGTGCCATAAAGTTCTATATTAATGTAAGGACGGTCGTCATTTACTCGCGATGTAAACAAAGGCGCTAAGTTCGCGTTTCTATTTCGAAAAGTCCGCGAATGAAAATCGGTTTTTAATTGTTCGGCCCTTTTGCTGTTACTAAAGGATAAACGTCGGCCGCATACACGCATCCTCGAATCTAGTTTTTTGAACAACAACAAGTTTTTGACGTAAATCCTGGCTTTCCACAACGATAACAAAAAACATTACGTACCGCCTTACAGTCACGGTGAGTATGATTTAACTGGTTGCAATTCCAGCATGTAACTTGTCTAGAAACACTCTTACGTGAGTTGCTTGAGCCTGGTAGGCTTGAACGATAGTTACTGTTACTACTGACATTTTCTTTGCGATTTTGGCTTCCAGAAGTTTCAAAATTTAGATCATTTTCGGGACGTCCGATACTAGTTATTACTCTATTAACTGATGTTCGACTGTTTCGTGATGTAATAATTGTTTCTTCTATTTTCTTACATTGAGCAGAAAGTTCTCTTACTGAATTTATTGGAAATAACGCTAATTGTTGCACATAAGGAGGAAGTAAATTCTTTTTAATATATTTTACTTTAGTGGATTCTGCTACGTATTGTCCTAACTGTGTAAACAAGTTTTCCATACTTGCAATATAAATATGAACGGGCTCTGACGTCATCTGGACTCGATTTCTAATTTTTTCCCATATGTGGTCGACGTAATCGGTAGGCAAAAAATTCACTTTTTAGTAAAGCTACTAATGAATCCCAGTCTTGAACAGTAGATCTTATCGAACGAAACCACAATAAAGCATTGCCCGAAAAAAGTTCAACAGCTGATTCGAAAAGTTCTTTTTTTTCGAGATGTCGCGACGCACGGAGTTCTTCGACGCGGTCCAGAAAAGCAATTAAATCAGAATTTCTATCACCACTGAAATGGATGTTCCATTTATATACCGGTACGGTTCTAAAAGTAGGCTGAACAATGGTGTTTACTATAGGCTGATTATGAGACTGATTATTGAATACGGACATGTCTACTAAAGGAGCTTCCTTCGAAATTTTTTCGTCCAAAAGAACTTCCAATACGRGACAATTAGCTAACGATTCATTTTTAAATTCRGTTACTCGCGGAGCATCATCGTTATCGGGAATCTGTATCCGCTTTACTCTATCAGTTACATGTATTATTCGCGATCTAATCCTTTTACACGTAGAATCCGATTCCGGTCCCTCAAAATCAGCAATAACCGTTTTTATAGATTCTGTCGTCGCGTCAATCACTTGTACTTCGTTATCAAAATTGTATTCGGGGTCAGTTAGGGCCATTCCTTCACGTCCGCGATCTTTTTCCAAAATTTTTGCCAACATTTTACGTTTTTGACTAGCGTCTTTCCGGCCGGTCACGATTCCTCGTATCCGCAGTTCATAATCTAATTCAGACATAAGCAAATGGTTCGGCTTCATAGCATTAGCGTTCGTATTCATTGTGCGGGACAATATGATTTATAGACAATATTCAAATATAAACAAATATCAAAACGAGTTCAATAAACTCTTACAATCCGTAAATAAACGCTTTAACGAAATAATACGTAAATAATACACACAACGAACAAATATTCAATAAATACGGACAAGACCATCTGGAAGAAGAAAAACTTATCTCGCAAAAACTTATCTCGCTTGAACGTTTCTGTGCACATCAGAGAGCTTCGTTTTAAATTTAAAGACATTAAATTTATAATACAGGTACTACAATAGTGCAATATCTACCTATTTATTTTTATCGGGCCCCACGTTAAGGGCGACAAATTCGTATGGCCTTCAGATGCCCTATTGAGGGTAGGCCGCTACGGCAGCTCGAATTTCGGCAGCAACGGGCGGGGGTTCTGAGACGGGTCTCGATTTTTACTTTAAGTTTTAGGCAATAGAAATTTGAAATAGGTAAAATTAATTAAATAAAAATAGGGCGCCACCAGCTTTTTACATTATAAGTAAATTTAATAAAAATAGGCCGAAAACTGGAAATGCCTCGTTATAATAAAACTATGGTTTGGAGGGAGATTATCTCTATTTGAAAATATAAGGTTGAAATTGAATTGTGTACATTGATTCTAAACATTAATAAAGTCAAGTTAGCGGAATGAAAATTTTACAACTTTTATAGTGAGGCCTTGCCGCAAAGCTTTGCTTCAGTTCACAGAATATATAAGAATATATATGAAATATGTAGGTATAGAATTTTATGTAAATGAAGTGTTATGTGCAATAGAATTTAAATGCAGTTTAAATATGAAGATTGAAATTTATACACTTAGCTGTACACGCCAGCGGCCGAGGAGGACGGACTCTGTGCTCTTTCAGCTACTTCGATGTTGAAATTTATCCCGGTCTCCTTCAGTGAGATGAAACGGCGTTCCCTTTTTAGGTACACAGGAGCTGGTTCGAAACGTGGCGGCTTAGAGGGAATTGGCTTGACGGTAGTATGTATATGTGGAAATCCCACCATAGAACCCTAACGTGTATATGAAATTTGCATTAATTAATTATAAATAAAATAAAATTTAGGCAATACCTCGTTGTTATTGAGGGTATCTTCTGATTCGGCGTCAAGGCTGGTGTGCACAGAAATAAGTTTACTAGCTGAATTAATGAATAACAGGTAAGTATTGCACGCACGAAGCTAGTGCCTTCTCAAACGATTCTTCCAGAATGCCTCATGCGCGCTGGAGTGCTAAATTTTATCGGGCTACAAAAAACTGTTGAAGGATTTCTCCACGATAAATATACTGAATGTTGTGCGTTTCATTTAGCTTTAAGGATATATTCAATGAGAAAGTCCCGCATACTACCGTTTTGGATAAATTTGTATTATAAAAAAAAAACGTTACAGCGACACAATGTATAATACATCAGCGGTATTGCTATTGGTAGGCATAGATTCTATATAGTAAATGTTGTAATAMAATAAACTGCACTGTTTGTTTGACTTTATACAAACGTACCATACGTACTGTACAGGGTGAGCAAATAAGAGAGGAGGCCGGTCATATCTCATAAACCAGTAGCCCTAGAGCTTTGAGGTAAAAAATTTCTTAAGTAAAGTGGCCAAGAGAAATTTCTGGAAAATATTTTTGAGTTTGTAAAGTGACCGCTAGAGGCCGATTTAAACCAACGAGGTGTCATTTTTAAGAACTTATGTGTATAAAAAGCAGTTTTCTGAAGTTACTACCTAAATATCAATTTTTCTCGAAATTTTTAAATGCAAAGATATAAGGTTATTTGCTTCATTAAAAGAACAATTGAATATAGACTAAAATGGTGAAAACCAAACCATTTAAAAATTTAGACAAAAATCGATTTTAGGTAGTAATTCCAGTAAACGCCCTCTTGCGGTCAACACACAAATTCTGAAACTTAAAATTTTTTTTATAAAGACACATAAGCTCTTGAAAACGACACCTCGTTGGTTGAAATCGGTCAAGCCAACCTGAAATATTAGCGATTTTCTATATTAATATTCACCCGCCCCCACTCCTTTATTTGACATTTAACAAAAAAATGTTCTAAACAAAAATGGTAGATTTCAGTCCAAGCAATCTTAAAATGTTTAATACGGCAGACATTTATTAGGCTAAAAATGATATTAACATTAACTTTGTAATTTGTAGGTTCTACAGCGTCTCCTAGAGGTCACTTTACCAACTCGAAAATATTTTATAGCCATTAAGATTTGTTGGACTAAAATCTACTACCATTTTTGTTTAGAACATTTTATTCTTAAATGTCAAATAAAGGTGTGGGGCCGGTGAATATTAATATATAAATTGTTCATTTAATAAAATAAATAGCCTTATAACTTTGCATTTAAAAATTTCGAGAAAAATTGATATTTAAGTAGTAACTTCAAAAAACGCTCTCTTGCGGTCAACACACAAACTATGTTGTGACACTTAAAATTGCTTTTTAATAGGGCACATAAGCTCTTGAAAACGACACCTCATCGGTTGAAATCAATAAAGCCAAATCTGAAATATTAGCGATTTTCTATATTAATATTCATCCGCCCCCTACTCCTTTATTTGACATTTAACAAAAAAATATTCTAAGCAAAAATGGTAGATTTTAGTCCAAACAATCATAAAATGTTTAATACCGCATACATTTATTAGGCTAAAAGTGACGCAAACATTAATTTTGTAATTTGGAGGTACCACAGCGCCCTCTAGCGGTCACTTTACAAACTCGAAAATATTTTCTAGCAATTTCTTTTGGCCACTTTACTTAAGAAATTTTTTACCTCAAAGCCCTAGGGCTACTGGTTTATGAGATATAACCGGCCACCTCTCTTACTTGCTCACCCTACATACGATTCAATAGAGCTTATAGGAACGGTTATTAGTAATATAAACAAATGTTTAATACATCTTACTGCACTGCTTGCTTGATTTTATACAAATTTATCATACCTTCTATATATGTGATTCAAAAGAGCTTATTAGAGCAGGTGTACTAAGGTTATTAGTAAAGTAATAATCACTTGAATACTACCATACATAAGATTAAATAAAATAATTAGTAAATTTTCAATATTTTATTAATGAAAAAATAAGCAATACAAACAAAAATATTATTCCCAATAGGTACAAAATATAAATGTGATAGTTGTACAAAAGTAACATAAACAACTTCCTTTAAATACATAAACACGTAGTATACAACATATTATCAACAAACATTAATGTTAACAAAAAAGGAAATAAAAAAATCAACAGTTCTTAATAAATAATACTTGAACCAAAACATTTGATTGTGTAAAACATAATTATACAAATAAATATATCTATCTGTAGCCTAATGTACATAACTTGTAAGTAATCTCTTGTAATGAAGATATGTTTTTTAGAGGACCAATTTTGTTTATTATCATGTGATAGAGTAAGGTAGGTGATGATGCTTTGGTTTTAAAGGCTCTGAGAAAAGTTCCACATATAAATGATTATGTTTCGCAATTAAATTCTTTAAAGTAGTGGATTCTAGTTTTGAAACGGATTTACTTAGAATCAGTGAAACCTTAGGATGGTAAGCAATTTCCAATGCAGGTTATTTTCTGGTATAAATTCACCAATAATAACACCTATAAAACACAAAAATGTTTTCATTTCAGATGAATTCATTCTTAATACTTTTTTTCCTTAAATTAGCTTTTCCAAATTTAAATATGTTAACCTTGAATTTATTGTGTCAGTTGAAAAAAAAATTATCCACAAAAATAAATTGTTTAAGTACCCTAGTGAAATCATAAACAGCTAAACCTTAAAATACATCATGCATAAAATCGACAAAAAAATTTTCTGTTACATGAAATAATGACAAATTATTCCACAAACATTTTTCCTTAATGGCCGTTAAACTACAGCTTCCTGTTCGTAATTTTCTTTATTTCGCAAAGAATCATCATTTTGTTCGTATAAGTAGCCAATGTCAGTTTTATTTCGTTTACAAAATCTACAAGGAAAATTTGACGAAAAGCTTTCTGTAAAACCCAACATTGTGCGCACTCCTAAATGTAAATTAACCTGTAATTAAACATAGTTTAAAGTATAAGTTATAAAACTTGCAGTCCACAGAAATCTTAATTCCTGCAACTTCAAGTAAACGAAGTTCTTCCAACAATTTTGAAAATACAGCTGCGCTGCCAAATTGTTTTAAATCTGCAGAATGAAAAAGGAGTGCAAGAAAGATATTTTCTGTAGCCGCATGGTATACAAAAGGAATGCATGAAACTGATGCGTAAACAGCACCAATTTTATGAATTCCGCTATGAGAACCTAAAGGGTTTCCTACTTCATACTCATCAAAATAAATGTTTAGGAGAAACACAATTGTTTTTCCATCAATATTAACAGTAGTAGCCAATTTGTCCTTCCAAAAAAGTGATGCAACTATATTGTTACAGTAAAGTCCAACGTTTCAATGTATTTTAAAGTTTTCTGGAAAACGTGGTAATTCAAAAAAAATTTTAAGTTTTTCATAAAGGAATAAAATGAGCTGTTACAGGTTTAGGTTTTACTTTATTTCCTTTTAAAACTTCAAAACGTTGGACAATAACATATTCTTCAGAACAGATGAAACAACCAATGCTTTTGAGCAACTTAAATCGTTTAAACTCTGTTTGAAAATCATTCAACAAATTTTGCCATAACTCGAAGTATGAATTAATTTCATTTATGTGGTGTAATGATATATTATAAAGTTTAGTAATTTGTTAAACTATGTTTCAAAGCAGGAAAAATTTGTGTTAGCAACTGAGAAATGTCATCTATTGTAGTTTGAATATTTTCTATTTAATGTGCTGTTAGCATAAAGTTTAGAAAAGAAAGATATACATTAAGTATTCTAGAAAATTCTTGTAAATGAGTTGCACGTGTTTCTTCAGCTTCACATTTTTGATTTGTTTGAAACTTGTGACCTTTCAGAATTGCTAAGCAAGTTAGTATTAACTGGATTTGAAAAAAAAATGCTGCATCTAAATCATGTACTTTCATATGTTTTTTAAATAAATTTAGGTTTCAAAATTTTCTACAACAATACCACAACTGTGTATCTCAGTTATAGGTTTGTTATGCACAAGTTTAAAATGACTTATTACGGGAGGAAAGTGTCTAATTGCTGGTGATTTTAATATACCTGAATATTAAGACTGCTGCAGTGGGACGCGGGATCCAAAACCACTGTTTGATATTATATGGTCATTTTTAAGTTTTAATAATCTAATTCAGAGCAACAAAATCACAAACTGTTCTGGCAGAACTTTGGACGTTGTTGTATCAACTGATGATTCACACTGCTTTGTAACTCGGCATTATATATAGATACTTTTCATCCAACCTTATTAATAGAAGTTACTACTGATGTGGCAGAGATTGATGATTGTGATGAACCGGCTTCTGCATCCACAAAGGACTTTTTTTATGACTTCAAAAAAGGAGATTATTTGAACTTATATGCTAACTTAGCAGTAAAAGACTGGACAAACTTCTTTGACATTGGCAACCCCATAACAGCGGCTTCTGTACTTGAAGAAGAAATATCAGCTTTATTTGACAGCCATGTTTCAAAGAAAAAACCTTGCTCGCCTAATTATGCCCCTTGAATAAAGAGAAAAACTATTGCTGATATAAAGCTCCGAGACAAATATTGGAAAATGTTCAAACACTATAAGATGCAACGTTACAAAGATTTAGCTAAACGTTTAAGTTTAAAGATTAGAAATGACAGCAGAGTTACCATAAAGAATTCATAATAACAGCAGAAAGTAAGATCACGTCGGACCCAAAGCAAATCTGGTCCTATATGAAATTAAAGAATAAAAATAGCTGCATCCCTACTACAATGAAGTACAATAACAAACAACTGGCCAATATGCAAGCTATTGTGAATGGTTTTGCTGAATATTTCAGCAGTGTCTTTAATAGTGCAGATGTAGTTCCGGATTGTGGTAGTGGGTGTGGTGCTGATGCAAATACAGTTGGTGTTTTCAACCCCATATTTAATGACAACATCCTTAACGTGACTGATCTCCAATGTGTAAACGTGCTTCACAACTTTGTCATAAATTCGTCAGATGTTATAACAGCAGTGAAAAAACTAAAAGCTAATTTTGTGATGGGCGTAGATAACATCCCAGCATTCTTTATCAGGGACTGCATAACATGTTTGGCTGATCCACTAGTGCATTTGTACAACTTGATCTTAAAAAAACATATTTATCCCAGTGCTTGGAAAATTACAAAAATATTTCCTGTCTACAAGTCAGGTCCCAAAGACAATGTTACTAACTACAGACCAGTTGCAATCGAAGTTAATTTTGCTAAAATTTATGAGAGCATTGTAACAGCAAAAATTTATAGCCATATTGCACCAACAATTATTGGTAATCAACACGGCTTTGTCAGGAACAGGTCAACCTGTACTAACTTATGTAGCTTTACCCAGAAGATTTCAGCATTTTTAGATAAAAATGTACAAGTAGATGTTATATATGCAGATTTTACAAAAGCATTCGACAAGGTAAATCATAAAGTACTACTGCACAAACTAGCAATTTTGGCATAAATAACAATCTGATAAAAATTTTGAAGTCCATGTTGTCTAATTGTTCGCAATTTGTGGAATATAAGAATACAAAATCGGTCACCTTCCCTGTTAACAGTGGGGTTTGTCAAGGGTCAAATTTAGGGCCTTTACTTTTCATTATGTATGTCAATGACATCACTAAATGTATAAGTCCACACTGTATTGTTTACTTGTATGCGGATGACATGAAAATTATTAAATCCAATTAGCAATAATAATGATTGTCTAGTTTTGCAAAGCTGTTTAAATTCTTTAGATTCCTGGTGTTTATGGAATCAAATTGGTATAAATATTGAAAAATGTAAGATAGTAACATTCTCGCGTAAGTTGTCAAATATTGATTTCCAGTACTGTATTTCTGGTCAAATTTTAGATAGATGTGAAGTAATAAGAGATCTAGGTGTAATGATGGATTCATCGTTATCATTTGTTCATCACATTAACTTTGTATGCCAAGAGGCGTTGAATTTTCTAGGTTTTTTTTTTGTGCGTAGTACTGCAGATTTCAGCAATGCTGAATGCTTGATCAGGTTGTATGGTGCATATGTAAGAACCAAATTAGAATATTGTATGTGTTGTATGGTCACCATTCTATCACGTTCATATAGATAGAATGAAACGCACTCAACGCAAATTTTCTTAATATGTATATTATAAGAAGTACGGAGTTTATCCTGAACAACGTTATGCGCATAATCAATTGTTATCTGAATTAAAGATAAGTTCCCTCTATGTAAGACATCAATTTTCAGGCTTATTGTTCTTGTATGACATAATTCATGGAATTGTTTATTGCCCAGAGCTCTTGAAATTTGTTATGTTTAATGTGCCTAAAGGAGGATCACGTAACTCACGAACCTTTTTTATTAGCACTACACGCACGTCACAGCACTATCATTCCCCGTTGTTTAGTATATGTCGCTGTTATAATATAAATCAGAATTTCCTTGATATATTTGATAGCAAGGCTGCCTTCATCTCTGCTTGTCGCAAATTGTTATTTTCAAATTAATTTCGCTTTGTATATGTATACTGTTGCATTTGATGTATATGTATTTGTATCAAACAATGTGTCCTAAAAAGGAAAAAATTTTCCGTTGGGCTGAATAAACCATTATTATTATTATTATTATTATTATTATTATTATTATTATTATTATTATTATTATTATTACTATTATTATTATTATTATTATTATTATTATTATTATTATTATTATTATTATTATACGGTCTTTCACGCTACGAAGGCATTCAGTACACATTGCACATTTATAGATACTCATTTGAGTGACTAAGAAATTACTACTTATGTTTCTCGGACACCCTTAAATTGAAAAATGCTTCTTATATAAAAATCCACACGTATTTGGATTCTTCAGGATATTTTATATCTAATGCATGAAAGCTTTTGAATACAATTTCAAGAGCTCTGATAAATGAGTCGAAATGTTATTTCACCTGATTAATTATAATGTAGATTGATTCTATGTGGTTAATATCTCCAATGAATTGCATTCTACAAATTTTGGCTGCTTTGGTGATTTGACCAATTTCGGCTAAACTAACAGAATCTAATTAAATTAGTTAATTAATTAATTAAATTAAAGGAAAAGTTTCTTCATCTATCCCCTCCACTAGAAAATAACATTTTGATTTGTATGTTATAATATTTCGTATTTGCAACTTTCAGCCAACACACATATTTCAAGTAGAAAATATGTAAGCAATTCTTATACAAACATTATAAATCAGTTTGAATAATAGTTTTCTTTTTATACCTTAATTTAAAATTTATAGCATACTAAAAATTTGTAATAATTATTTACTGTAGCTAACTACCCCAAAATTGCTGTTATTTTCATCCTGTGGTATTTGTCAGAAGTGTTTTCCTTGTAAGTGTAACAATTAAAATTAAAAAAAAAACATTTTTATAGCTATTTTAGTAGGTTTTCACTACTTTAACTGTCGCATGTTGTTTAAATTTTCTTACCTAACCCATCATCTAATTATGCTCCTGATCCTAATTAAAGAAAAACAACCAAAAATTTCTTTTTCTACATAAACCAATGCTTAAAATGGAATAAAGGTCATTGATTGTAAAAACAACAATTTTTATATAAAATTATTAGAGGAAGGGCACAAAATAAAGCATTTGAAAACGCTTCAAGGTGAAACTGTGCAAAAATACAAGAAAAAGTTTTCCCGACAAAAAAAACAATATAAAATAGAATAGAAAAAAAATAAAAACAAGTCGCACTGAAACTACTCGACACAGAACTTTATTTACGACGCACATGAACGCTAAACCGATACTGATGAATAAACATATACATTTTCAGTGTCTTTTCTTAAAATTTTGAAGAGCAAATATGGTTTGGCGCTAGACTTGCACATGTGTAGGCAATTATGGAAAATATGCTTTTTTACGAGACGGCGTTTTTGTGACATAAATGTTGTTTAATAACAATCATTATGCAAGAAAAACGAAATTTATTTTTTAATTGCAACAATATAAAAATTATGAAAAATATTTTTTTATATTATAACAATCTGTAGCTTGAGCGATAATACTGAATTCAGTAGGTACTATTTTAATACAAGTATTAGTAGGTAATTATTATGAACAATTTCACACCAAATCTATTAAAATCGATGATAGTCAGCTAAAATAAATAATGACTGAATATTTTTTAGACCTATCATAATGAGTTTCTCTTTTGAGAGTTCTTTGAGCTGCGATTTAGCAGGGTAGCACGTAAAGTAAAAAAACACATTGTTTATACAAAAAATATTATAGCTGGTATGAAAACAATCTCAGCAAAGCAATTGCATAAGAACATTGTTCTCAGTGTATCTTCTCGTTCCAAGTTTGGACAATGTTAGTTATCCTTCGAGTTTTTATTAGCTACCTATTCATTTCTAATTCAAAATAATTTTAAAACTTTTAAAGAGGAAGAGGATACCGTGTAAAATTGAGACAAAGTTATAATGGAAATACTTGCCAATAAGGGCAAAACATGGAGAGGATCCATGTTAAAAGTAAGAAATAGAATGAGTTTCTTTAGAAAGTGATTTGCTTCTTGCAGCTTTATCTAACTTCCAGCCAGAAAAGTAATCAGCATTTTGTTAAAGTACATACAGCATGTAGCGCTTGTTTAAGACTTCGAAGAGTAGGGAGTTTAATTTAACTTTTAGTAAGTGTTGTATTGGTTAGATTTGGATTTTCAAGACAATAATTAAGGTAAAACGAGTATTAATGTTTACGTAACTGGTTAATACAAATTGATTTAATGACCGCAATACATCAATCATCACGATTTCAACGGCAAACCTCGTTTACTAGCATTTATTTACGATCACTATACACTGAATACTTGAATACGTTTGACAAGAAAAAGTGAATAAACTGTATTTATCAGCTTCATATGGCAAGTTACGAATACTTCATTGTTTTCAGATTAATACAGTGAAGAGGACAGAACCAAACAATAGAGATAGCAATACCTGCTCATTGAAAATTAAACCCAGTTGGACATGAGACCTGTTCCAAGGATTATGAAAAGTGAGTTTACTTCACATAGAATTGATGTAGAATATATGTATCAATTTTTCAGCATTTCAGGACTATCTGCCCTTTATGAAGAAATTTATGATGCTCTACTACAACAACACTTTGGTAAAAGTGCTTTGTAAATTTTATTTACTAATATTCGTTTTTATAACACATGGTCATGACTGTGGTCACTTTGTTCAAAGGATGGAGTGCTAATCATTTATATAACATCGTTGTGGTGGTACTTGGTCTTCATGTGAGTTTTTTCCCTTTTTACTTGAAGTATGAAAAATTACAACGTTTATATGGTTTTGACCTTTATTATGTGGTACTCGGTTTTCTGTTAACCACTTGTCTACAACGTCATACTACCCTTGTGTATATTATACACAAGGCTCAATATGATAATCGTAGAAGGCTTATTCTAAATTTCATTCGTGCCTTTATATTTGGTCTTTTAGAATGATTCACTATTTCGAATGATTGGTCAATTCAGTTGGGTACCTTTATTGCAAGTGTGTAATACTTTTAAGTTTTTCTTTATATCTGGGAACTTCTGTCCTTTTTTATAAATATGCTTTGCTATATAACTGTCTGAATGATTCTGTGTGGATGTTCTAGATAATGTTTTCCAAAATTGCGTCCTACCTGCCTGGTATACACACAATTATGCCCGGAGTAAGTTAATTTATAGGAAACTTTAATTTGATGATATTTTTTGGTACTGATTTTTTCTGTTATTTATCCGCATATGTTAGTGCAACAAACTTTTTACGCATTCAGATCGTTAGCGGCTGGGTAGATAAGGTACTTTGTACTGTTTTTATCAATATACACTACTCCGAGGAATTATCGCACCACCAAAAAGTATCAAAAACTTAGATGCTAGTTGGTATCCAAACTACCTGACCAACTTGACTTCATTGCTTATTTGTCACATTTATATAATAATAATAATAAATTATTTTATTATATTATATATTTACTTTTTATATTATGGGGCTAGTCGACCTTTTTTATTCAATTAAGATCACTCTCTCATGCAAAGTCAAGATTTCGATCTTTAATTTAGATCTTCAACAGAACAACTACAATATATTACAAGACAAAGTTACCTACTATTAATAAATACAATGGTGTTACTTACAGGACATTTGAGATTATTTAGTGATAGTTATTTTAACATTATTCTACTATAATTATGGAAAATTGTGTACGAAATTATATTATAAGATGTATTGTCAAATTCAAATTATAAACTGCCAACTAATACTACCACTTTGACCATATAACCAACTGTTAATTTTAAATAGTCACTAAAACAAAATTTGTCAGAGTGGTAGTATTGGTTGGCAGTTTTGAAATATGAATTTGAATTTGACAATATGTCTTATAATTTCGTACACAATTTTCCATAATTATAGTAGAATAATGTTAAAATAACTATCACTAAATAATCTCAAATTTCCTGTAAGTAACACCATTGTATTTATTAATAGTAGGTATCTTTGTCTTGTATTATATTGTAGTCGTCCTGATGAAGATCTAAATTAAAGATCGAAAGCTTGACTTTGGATAAAAGAGTGTTCTTAATTGAATAAAAAAGGTCGAATAGCCCCATAATATAAAAAGTAAATTTCAACTAAGACCGCTACTATCTTGAATTACATCTTTATTTTGCGGAACCTCAGTAAACATGTTTCGAGAGACACTTTAGGGGTGGCCTATTTTGGTTTAATTATAGTAATTTCAGTTTTTTTGTTTTTTTTTTAAAGGGGTACGGTGTAGGCTTAATGTGCTATAAGGTGGAAGGCAGTTAGTTTTTGGGAGAGTGGTTGATTTGAATTAAATGGCATTGTTGTTTTATTTGTCTGTTTTATACAGGGTAAGTTTTTTTTTGCTTTTATGGCCATCTCAGTAATAATAATTACACTTTTATAAGGGCACTTTCATGCACTTTTTGTTTTTTTAATTGCTCTGTGTATAACTTAGATACTGCCGAAACAGTGTTTTTGTTCGAGTTTTTTAACTACTCATAATTTTATTATAATTAGTCGTACAAAAAAACGTATTAACACAAAAGTTGTAGGCAACAATGATCTGAAGAGAAAGGTGTCGTTTGTTTTTTTTGGACACTGTTGTTATCCATTTATGCCACAAACTTGTTTTTTTATGTGGAAGTCATAGCTGACTATTGAAAACACTATTTCTCTTTAAAATGACATATACTTAACCGAGTCATTTTTTTTTTTAAAAAACACATAGATAGCCTTGTAGACCATTAAAGAAAACATTGTTGCTGCTCCAGTTCTGTGTGACGCTTATGCATTTCTTTGCCTATAGTTTTGGTATAAAAAAGTTTAAAAACATGAGTTTGTTTACATAAAAAGAAGTTTATTATTAGATGGTCATATCTGTATTGCTGTAACATACATAGCTCTAGAAAAGTCCAGCTTTAGCTCTTTAAAATGTATTTAGCAAATATGCTTCCTATTATTTACAGTACAAATTACAATGCCATATCATCTATTCAAAAGTGCACATAATGTCAAAACTAAGTTTGTTGCATTTCTAACAGAGCGTCTATTTAAATTTAAAGTAGCTTCTCGCACTCTATTCGAAATTTTTCTGCACTACAATGTCTTCTCGTAAACCATATCCTTCAATGTTCCCCACAAGAAGAAATATACTACAGATAAATCCAGAGAACGAGTATCCAAGCTATTGGAGCCTTCCTGATGCCAATCCAACAATTAAAAAAGTTTCCTACATCAATATGATTGTGTGCACTGAAGCATAGCACGAATTTATAAATTTAAATTGTCCAACATCCTCGCAAATTCGTTTTGAAGGAAACTAAAATAAATGGCACCGGTTAAATTGCCTTAAAAATTATGGAGTCGCGATTGTGGAGCCAATTATACCGCACCAAATGATGTTAAAACCAAATCTTATTTGAGTTCTTCCATATTCGGTGTGTTTTCTTGCATCTACAAATGCTCGTTATGCYGGTTAAATATTAAACATTTGTAAATAGCCTTTCATCAGTACAAAGCGGTTATAATTTAAATTGTGGATGTGGATGAAACTAATTTTTCTTTAAAATATTTACCACAGTGCTTTGAGAATCGCCTACTTCGACCCCAACTTACCTAGTGGAAATAGACAGTGCTACAAAGAATATAGCAATCAATTACATCAAGCGTTTCCGAATTTGAAAAATTCATTTTGTTTGCTTTTCTAATTGATTCAATTAACTTGCGAGCGTCACACTGAACTGTGAAGTAATAACGTTTTCTACAATTGTTTTCATGGTTTACTATGTGGTTTAAAAAGATGTTATAACTCGTTTGTTAAAAAAAAATACACAATTTTAAAAATAAAAAGACAGTCCTCATAAAACTAATTCTTATCTTAGTAAAAGTGTTCTGCATCTCCCCTAGACATTGAGATGCCAATAGACTCGTATATTTAGTATGTTGAGTCGTTAAAACAATAATTTAAGATAAGAAAACACTCAGATGTTTGATGCTAATTGCTTTATTTACTGACGATTGCTTGGGGTTCGGGTAGGGAATATATTCTTGTGGTTCCTTTTTAACTGAAGTATCTGCATAGATAGTTATAAGGAATTAAATTATTGTATTGAACAATGCATTAGAGTTTAGATCTACACAGTTATTAGTCATAATTTGGTTTTATTTTATTGCTTTCCTTATTTCTAATTTTCTCACAGGTCCATTTTCAGACCTTTGGAGTATTTGGAAGTTATTACTGTCGAAATTTTGTCCTGTATCTAGACAGTGTCCAGCCAATCCAGTTTTCTTTAATCGGTAATTGATTTTTTATATTCAGCTACTCTAATTTTAAAAGTTGTGACACATTGTCCTATGTATGTAGCGTCACATACGTTACAGCAAATTTTATATTATCCACTTTTAGTTTCTATATTTTTTAGGTTTATTATTGACTTTTCGGATCTTTAGGTTGATTTTATCAACACTTATTGCATGAATATTTAATTGTTTTAATTTCTTCTTTATCGTATGGCTTAGTGAGGGAATGTAATTAATCAAATGGTAAGTAGTTTTTTTTTCGACTTATCCAAGGTGTACTGTTTATTGGCGATTTCTTTCTTCTTTTCTTCTTTCTCTCTTCTCTTATCTTTTTTTATTATAGTGTCGATTATGTTTGGATCACATTCATTATTGTTTGTTATAGCTTTTAAAATATTCACTTCATGTTTATATTTCTGGGTTTAGTGGCAACTGTAAAAGTTTATGGATGTAACTGTGAAAAGCAAACAATTTAATATTCTGTGATTGATTAGAATAGCATGTACTATTATCAGTGGCAGAGGTTTCCTAAAGATATTGATCTGCAGGCCATTAGAAGACTTTGAAAACGTTATGTCTGGGATTTTCAATCAATGGTTTTCTTCGAGCTTTAGCGTGAATTTGATATTATTGTGTAAAATACTATATTGAGAAACTAAAAAAAAACTGTTAATTTCACGTTCCGTTCCTTTGAAAATACAAGCAACGTTGTTAACATATCTGTATCACCGTTTGATTTTTTGTTATGGATTTTTCCGGTTGCAAATAGTTCTTCTATGTGGTGCATACAAAATTACACTAGTGATGGATCTGTTTGATGATAGAAATTTTCATTTAAGTTTAAATTACTTTCGGTGATAAATAACATCTAGCTAGGTCTGAACATATCTGACTACTTTCTTTGACACTCATCTAATGATTTTATTAAAATCTTTAGTTCGTTCTCTACATCAAAGGATATCAGTTTGAATGAACCGTTTGCATTGAAATCTCATAGATTATGGACTAGTTCTAAAAAGCCTTTTTACGGAATATTTGGGTTTGAAATCAATTAAATCTGGTAATATATTTGTTGGAGAGTTGGACTGGTTTGAGCGACTATAAGGGATAGGAAAATGGAAAACGAGTAGGAAAAGTCCAAAAGGGGATTCAATCTTAACATACCTTAAAAGCACCAGGGCTTTTAACAAAAAAAAACAATAGGCGGTAGCTAATTGACCAAAATTAATAATAAATATAGAGTATAAATTATGATAGTAAACCCAAGATAATTTTGCTTTGAAAGAGAAAAAAAATAGAAAAAAAGTAAAATTATTTATGTTATAGATATATATAATAGAATGTGAGAAAGGAAAAAAGGTATTTAGTCTGAGACTGCCTCTGTCAAAGGATAAACTTTAATTACACGTCCTTTAAAAAAGGTTATTTTGAACAGGATCCCACTAAAGACCCAGAACTTTTAAACATGTTGGTTCGTCGAGATCCGGATATATTGTATTTTGATTAAGACATTAAACGGGCAACTATGATAAGAGTGAAGGTTCGTTCGAAGCCCATTCCGTAACTCGAAACCATCCTTTTCTAGGAGAAGGATAGGTTGTGTCTGAATGAATGTACGCCATTCCATAACAGAGTGGGAGCTAGTAATGATGTCATCTACGTAAACATCATTATGTGATACCTGTGCAGCCATGGTATATGAAAGACCTGCATCGTGGGCTAATTGTAAGGGGACACGAAGTGCGAGAAATGGACTTGAAGATAATCCATAAGTAACTGTGAGTAAACGAAACTTTCGAATGGGGTGCGAGGGAGAGGATCTCCAAAAGATTCTTTGGTAATCTTGATGTTTGGGATCCACGAGTATCTGGTGATACGTTTGACGGATATCCGCTGTGAAAACGTAGCGATGCAAGCAAAAGTTTAATAACAGTGAGAAAATGTCTTGCTGGCGTTTGGGAACAACTCATAAGGTGTCATTAAATGAGAGATTATTATTAGATTTAGCGCTAGCATCAAATTACGACCCTCAGTTTAGTACTTGGGGTTTGGGGGTTAATAACTCCGATGCGGAATATAATAAGCATTTTGTGCTTGAGAAAGATCAGTAACCAACTCCATATGAGCTGTGAAATAATTTGAGATAAACTAAGAATACTGATTATGCAAAAAGGGATCAGTTGTAAGACGACGTTCAAGACCTCTGAATTTGCGCAAAGTGATTTCCCTTGAATTGGGAAAGCAGGGATCGTTTTCTTTGAAAGGAAGAGCCACTACATAACGTCTGTTAACTGTGCAATAGTGAGTTGAAGAAAATAGTTTCTCACGCAGTTCATCTTCGGCCGATATAACGGGTTTTTGAGAAACTTCCTCAAATTGACAGAACTTCTTGATCGTATCATCAAGAAGACTAACAGTCAAACAAGAGTATGCGTGAGACCGTGGACGAGTACAGTTAAGTTTACCAAGAAATACCCATCCAAATATCGTGTTCATCGCCACGGGTTCATCACCTTTTCCCATAATTCGACCTAATTCTAGAAGTATAATCTGAGGATAATATAGAACCTGGAATATTAAATCCCGGTTCGGTCAGTTTTAAATTGGAAAAATGTTGCCACTGGTCAGTACAAATGTTGGGTGAGGGCATCATATTAGTACACAACTCTGGCAATACATCAGCCGCTCCGAAGGTGAAACTTGGAGATTGAGCATCTCGAGGTCGAATAGAGCAAATGGCAATTTTGGTAGATGATGAACTCATGTTATTTAGACCATTAATGATCAGAGAAGAATTTGACAGTTTCAAACCTAACCGATTAGCGCCCTGTTCCGGTAAAATATTTATCTGACTACCACATCAATTGGTAGCACGGATTATAAAGTAAGAAGTGCTAAATTTTACTCTAGGTGCAGGTTTCTCAGTATTCGTTTTGTATTTATTGCAGAACTGAGCACTATTGTGAGCTTTACTGATACTAGGGGTAGCATCGAATCCTACTGACTCAAAAGATGTGCACTGTATGGTCAGAAATTCAATAAATTCACTTTATAACGTATAGTGTATACGAATTAAAGTTACAAACAAAAATGGTTATTTACAAATGCTAACAAATATAAGATTCTAACTGGAAGACTGCAATAATACCACTGTATGTGTCTTCCTAAGTAAATAAAAACGTCGGCCATTTGCAATTTCSACATTAAAATTAGTGTTCTTCCTGCAGAACACACTTAATTATAAATCGAATACAATTTTTTTTTGTTCCTAGTTTTGATTGAGCGTGGCCATAGCCGATTATCGTAAGTACATATTATATTCCTTGGAAAATCAATCATAATATATTGCTTGCATAATACAGATGATTAATCTTTACAATTACAACATACTAAAAAGGGAATCCAGTTAAAGGTCTTGTAAAATCGGAATCTCAACTAAATTGTGATTTTGGAAATTGAAAATTACCAAACAGGATTATATATGAAAATGATGGTGATGGTCTTCACAAAGAATGATTAATCTACAAAAACATGTAAGTGTTGACTTCCATGATGTAGTATTCATTTTAGCAATAAAAACAGCTGTTTAATAGAAAATGTTAACATGTTCGATAGTCAACATGTTGGTAACATCATATCTTGAAATTTAGAACAAAGGTAGTGGAATTTCACGATTTTGAGGATTTCCTTATATCGTTTTTTAATTTAGGCTGTTTGGAATTTTTGAAGTGTTGGTTTTAACAGCTTATTACGGTACAAATTGTGTAACATTTAAATAAGTCAAGTACAAACTTAATTCTAAAAAGAGACCCTAGAAAATGATGACGTAATAAGGCTAGTGCTGATGTATGAAATCATAAGTAGGATAAGTATAAATTTAGTAATCTAGGAAGCAACTGATGCAATGTGTCAAATTTCAATGAAAATTGAGAGTTTGACTACTTAGTTTAGCAGGCAGGAGGGACGATAAGAAATTGGGTGACTCCCACATTAATCGGGATGTCTGGCAGCCCCAAGTACATTTGACACAAAATTAAAATTTCATGAACAGGCCTACTTAATAAGTTATTATGAATTATAAAAAAGTGTATTGATATTATTCTTCCTGAATTATACTGAAGGTTTGCAAAACGAAATCTCCTAAAGGCTTTTTACTCCATATTGTAGTTGCCAATTTTGACAGAAATTAAAATGAATGAGATCACAAAAGCTGGAAAAAGTAATATGTATATACTTACATTCACTCAAAAGGGAATTATTTTTCAGATTTTTAAATTGATAACAAAGGAACTAAAATTAAAGAAATGCAAAAATCACCTGTRATTGGTCTGTGGAAAGTGTAACAATGACCAAATTTTAATAATAAAAATCTCAAAATTGATAAAACACAAGCAAATACTTATGGTAGTTATTATATACTTATAGAGAAGTCAGGAACAAACTCAAGGTAAACATGTAATTTAATAATTTACTAGAATATGAGTATAAATATAAAAACTTCGGTATCTCAATATTTTAAAACTGCTAAAATGCAATTAAGATCAGCATTGAAGATCATAGTTTCACAGTTCAGTATGAATTCCAAATTCGAGTAAAATTGGACAGAACTCACTTCATGGTTAGAACAAGAAAATCACAATAACAAATTGTATTAAATCGCATCAAGAGATGAGCAATTAAAAGATTTCAGAAAATGGCTGCTTTCAAGATTAAATATTCAACTTCAAAATCACAAAAAAAATTTCTTCACCAAAAACTGGATCCCAATCCTGGAATAACAAGTACAATAAAAAACAGTCAGATAAAAATGGAATGGTCTCGATGTAAACAAAGTCTTATAAAAAGTTAAGTACATACCCAATAAAATTAGGACCAAAAAGGGGTGCGTACTAGTTCGCTCCTGCGGTCACATTTTAATCCCTTATCCAAAAAGAGTGGTGGGTGGAGAGTAGGCGAATTGGGTCCCGGCCGACACAGGTATACTAATCTGCAATGCGAGTTGGGTCCCAAACATAGGCGAGTTAGGTCTCAGTAAGCCGTAGTGTTATAAAAATATTTTCTTATAAATGCCATTATACCTAGTTTTCCACATAATGATCGTTAAAGCATAAATAAATATAGGTATATTGAATAACTTATATACTTAATAACAGTAAATCATGTAGAAATACATTATTTCGATTTTAGCCTTTATGGCTAAACCGAACGAGATACGAATAAATTATAAGTAAGAAACAGCATTTAAAATGAAACAGACTGCTTTCCAAAAATATTCTTTTAAACCTCAAAATAATTATGACAAAAATAAAGGAGTAGTGTTCTTCACTTAAAACTATATTAATATGTAGCAGAAAGGTAGTTGGTGAGTGCTACTATGTCAACTCTTTATATGAACACCTCCTTTAAATAAGCCAAGAAACTTTAAAATTTAACTTTAAGCATTGAGTTTATTACTCCGAATATTATAATCAAGGCTTTTAGCTAAAATACCCTGGATAATATTTCATATTTACTTATGTTTAGGCATAAAGAATAAAGCAAACCTTAAGATGTAAATATATAACACTCCTGTACTGTTTAAAATACAAGTTATTGATTTACACTTGCCGTTTTGGTGCTGTATGATATTTTTTAATTGTTTACTGAATATCACGTAAGCATGTTTGACAGTTGTTTAGTTCGTAATTTAAAAATAATTTTCAAAATTTGAGCTTTCCTTTTCTGAAAACAGTCGCGAGTACTGTCCTTCGCATTAATATATATATATATATATATATATATATATATATATATATATATATATATATATATACTCAAAGTTGGGGATAAGGGTATTTCGACCTTAAGGGGCTGACTAAATAAAGATGCTCTTTAAATGTTGCCAAGCTTTCGAACCTTTTATTAGTTCATCATCAGGGCGACAATTGTGAGGTTTTTATACAGCTCAAGTGTAGCTCTAAACATTTGTTCATTGATTAAAATTGCAAACAATCTATTATTATTAAAATTACTTTAAATTTCACATTTATAAATGACAAGTGCACAACACGTGGAACGAACAGTGTAAAACTGTGTAAAAGTGTACACTGTTCGTTCCACGTGTTGTGCACTTGTCATTTATAAATGTGAAATTTAAAGTAATTTTAATAATAATAGATTGTTTGCAATTTTAATCAATGAACAAATGTTTAGAGCTACACTTGAGCTGTATAAAAACCTCACAATTGTCGCCCTGATGATGAACTAATAAAAGGTTCGAAAGCTTGGCAACATTTAAAGAGCATCTTTATTTAGTCAGCCCCTTAAGGTCGAAATACCCTTATCCCCAACTTTGAGTATCAACTAGTGACGACCGTTACTGTCCTTCGCATATATATATATATATATATATATATATATATATATATATATATATATACTTATAAACAGTACGTTAATAAGCCCTAGATATTAACAGATCGCTGATGCGCCCGCCATTTCCCGGGCAGATAAAGGAGTATACTGTAGCTTATCTCATTGATTTAGTATGTTAACCCATAGAGGGGCTTGTACAGGGGTAAGTTATAACATGGTCTAAGCTCTAAAAGTAGTAACAGATCGCTATGGAGCCCGAAAATATATTAATGTGACTTTGTAAAGCCTTTTGTATATAAGAAAGGATTAACCGTTCACTGTTTAGCCCAACACCGTTGCCAAATCAGAACTACAGTCAGAACGCATAGATTGTATTTTATTATATTTCAACGAATAAATTAACCTGCGCGCAAGTGTATATCGAGCGGGCTAACCGAAGTTCAATGAAACTAAATATGAAAATGGGATAAACTTCAAATCGGTCTGAAAAATAAATAGTTTTCAAGACTGCATGCTCTCAGAAAGGTATATTTAGGCTAATAGCCTAACGTTAGCATGCTACAGAGTGATTACTTAAAACTGGTAACATTCGTCATTAGAGATAGAAAATAGTAGTAGTCCTGCAAAATACTTTTCTCACAAAGAATCATCAATGTGTATGATCTATATTTAAACATTAATTGTTTTGCTAATGGAAAATATTTGTAGGTATGCTTTAAATTTTTATCGTACGTGAATAAAAATTGGCAAATCTAATTTACTTACATAACTAAAACCATATCTTAAACAATATTGCAACATGTACAATACAATTAGAATATATCATTATTAATGCTACATATGTCCTTACAAAACACTCTTATCTATTCGTATATGATTAACGCATAATGGCTGAAGTTCGCAACAACAGTTGTAATAGCACCGAATAATTATTAATGTGGTACATTCAGCTGCAGGATATGGGCAAATTGAAATTACCTATAACTGTAATTAAACAAATTCAAAATTTTTCCGAGGGGCATAAAGGCAGCTAATACATCGTTTATGGTTTCAAGTAGCTTATTTTGTCGCTCTTTTGATGACTAACAGCTTTGACCAAATGTTAGTTATCTATTTGTTAATGTTTTTTTCCAAATAGGTAAGCAAAGAATTTCTAACATATTTATACAATTTTGTAATAATTCAGGTAGCTTCAGGGAAATTAGAAAATTTCTAGCTCAAAATTTTGAGAAAAATAATAGGTACCTACTGATTTACCTAAAGTAATCGAACTCTCTCCAAAATGCTTCCAACATTTTGTAATAGCTTATACAATTTTTCATAATTTTTTTTATTAATGCAGGGTGTTTTAAAAAGCACAGCCAATCTTTTGACTTGGTATAATATCTAACGAATTTTAGGCCGATTCAGCTACTATCATTTATATACAACAGTGTACCATTATTAACTTATAGGTTATAATTTATAGCCCTTCAAAGTTGTGTTACATGACTAGGTTTTTTCTAAAAACTTTCCAACCGCTGGCGCAAATGTATCGAATTTTTTTAATATTAGTTGCTAACATCAAAAGATACATCTTATAAGTAAAAGTATGATTTTCATCTTCTTACACATTTTTGACTGCTACTACCGTTTTCGAGTAAAATTGCAAAAACCAACTACACGATTGCATAAAAATTAGAAATTTGCCAGTTACTTAAGTGTAGTTCACACAAAAGTTGAGGTTGGCATTTCATGAGTTAATTTGACATTTACATTGCCTTTGAAAATCGTATAGGAAAAACAATCGAATTATTGGTTTCTCCAGCAGAAAATCAGGAAGCTGCATAAGTTCACGTATTTTACATTGATCTGTTGGGAAAACCTATAATTCAATAGTTTTACCTATACGATTTTCAAAGCTAATGTAAACGTCCAATTAATTCATGAAATGACACCCGAAATTTTTATGCGCATTTAATTAACTGATAGATTTAAAATTTTTATGCAATCAAACAGTTGGTTTTTGCAATTTCACACGAAAACGGCAGTAACAATGTAAAATTTGTAAGAGAACAAAAAGTTTGGAATAAAGCAACCTAGCATTAATGTGAGATAATAACTTCAAAGAATGACAGACAAAAAATATGTGGACTATAAGTGAATCAGTGTCTTGGTTTACCCCCTTGTATTTACAAGAAAATCATACTTGTAGTTATAAATCTTTTAATATTCGTAATTGATATCCAACAGCGGTTGGAAGGTCATTAGCAAAAAACCTAGTCATGTAACACAACTATGAAGGGCTATAACTTTTTAATGGTGCACTTGTACATAGATAAAAGTGATTGAATCGGCCTAGAATTCGTCAGAGATTGCTCAGTTAAGAGATTGGGCGCACTTTTAAAAACACCCTGTATAACCCGAGACAATTATCAGGTGCCCTGGTAAAATACACACTGGATGTGTGAACGACTTTATTTAGTATATTCTTGGAACAGCCTTCACCAACTTGCAGCACGTCTCCGTATATATAAAAGAACTTAGTTTTCTTCACAGCTTTTACTAGTTGAAACTGCATTATTAAATATCTATAATGAATAATATTGCACATAAACATCTCTAGATATAAAATATCTGGCTTTCGCCGAGAAAAAGCGGGAAACTCTGTTCAGAAAACGGCTGACCAATCAAAATGCAATTTTAGGTTGTGCATGTGTACCTAGAACACGTTCTTTCCCACAGGCCGCTGGCGTCAATAACCTATACGGCGATCAAGAGACTTGAATGTATAGTTGCGGTAAAATTATTTATTTTATTGCATCTTCTTAAGGTAAATGTAAAATATATAAAAATATATTATTATTTAATCGCGTTAATCATAAACAATGACTTTGATTACTCTTGATTTTGACATAAACACAAATTGTCTTACGACGCTTATATTTGTAATGACGCTTATAGAGACCGCTTATACAGCATGTTAAACTTTTTTACAGTAACGCCAATTTCCATTTTTCAAGCCTCTCTGTATGCTTTAGCAGTCTGAGTATGTGCAGACTCTAAAAATTCACTTTTAGCGTTACATAATAGTTTAGGGTACTGCACAGGGACACGTACAACAAAATAATAAATAATGTCACCCCGTGGTGTTTAGGGTGCGCGCTGCTTGCGTTGCTGTAGATTAGTACCCGAAACAGAAATTGGGACAAAGCCAGGAGTAATACGACTTAGGTCGTTTTAACAACAATTTATTAACAATAGGTATATAAAGTAAGTAATAGAACATTAATAAAGGCAAAAGCAATTAAACGAACATTGTTTTTGAATCTAATTATTAGACTGATCTATGATTGAATATTTGCATACGTCACATAGATCGTACGACGCGTAAACTGAATAATAAGTTGAATAGAAGTAAATTTGGAAGAAATTCTCTGTCTGACAATAAATACCGCATGATTCAAAGGTACACCGTACAAAAAAATTGTATTCTTTTGTGTACACCTTGTTTATCTAAGCTGTTTTCTATAAACAATTGTTTGTATATGAGAATATTTAGTGTTACTTCTGCTTTAGTTTTAGTAATACTGTTTGCATGTTATAAGTGAGTTTTATGTTTCGATACTTTTATACTCATGAACTGGAATAAACTATTAAGCGAACTTACTCACTTCTATTTGCCTGTATTTTCACTCTATACTTTCACTAAATCATATCAAGAAATAAAAGAAAAATTAATTATAAGAGCTTTTTTCTGCAATAAATTCTTTTGTGGTCTATTAAATATTCCAGCTTAAAATTTCTTTCTTCACTGCTGTTGGAGAACGCCAAACAATATTAGTCGCACACTATTTTTTTTACTACATCAATTAACAATTATATACACAGCTAGTACATAAATTATGCCATGTTGAGCCCATCTCAGTGCTAAGAAACTTCAAACGTGCATGAAAATAATTTGTACAGTGTTGTCACATGTCGGGCCACACAGCGTCGCAATAGTATTTTGTAAACAACGTGTATATAAAAGATACAGAAAGCGCCCCCTTGAGCCCGGTTTGGTGAACTATTCCGTATGAATTGCACTTATAGATCGGTCATTGTTGAGCCCCCCCAAAAATTTGTTTAAAGACTGCTTTTGACATCAGTTATTGAATAGAGCTTATATACAGTGCCATACGCTAATGAGCCCGACCCTGGGTTCGAAAGCGTCATTTTGGGCTCAACAAGATACCATAAGCTTGGGAATCGGGCTAACTAATGACCATCTATATGTCTATATATATATATATATATATATATATATATATATATATATATAACGTTAAATGGAAATAGCAGTCGTATTTAATTATATTTAAATCTTCGGTTTAAGGGGAATTCGACTTTTGTTGAAATTATGTAAACTCTTTTTTCTTTGCCAAGCTTTCGATTTTATTTTAAATCTTCTTCAGGGCTTCTACAACATTTATAACAGTATGTACCTAAAACTACATGTAACTCGTAACCTTACTGAAATTGAGGTTTATAAAAGGGGGCCAATTTTATCTTCCAAATCTTGCATAACTTATATAATTTGATTGAATTTGAAGTTTCATTACAGATTTGATTAATGACAAAATATGAAAGTTGCAACATAGCCACCACATTTTTCATAAATTTATGCCTGCCGATTTACTATGATTTTAATATTTCTTCTGATAATAAATATGTGTAAATATTACTCAAATTTTGTGTATCCGATTTTTTATTTATTGTGTTAGCACCTTTATTAATTTGGTACATTTCTAAAATCAAACGTTTATTTGTAACATTCTGTTTTTCTAAAATTTTGACTTCTTCCCAATTTATTATGTGATTATTTCTAATTACGTGTTCTCCTAATGAACATCGATCTCTATCTTTTCTAATATCACTTTTATGCAGTGCTATCCTACTGGATAGCCACTGCGATGTCTGTCCCACCTAAATTTTTTCACAAGTATCACATTTTAAAGAATAAACAACATTCGATTGATATTGTAATGGAATTTTTGATTTCAATTTGCTAAATAAATTTGAACCCTTTTTAAAATTTTTTAATGCTATTTTTATACCCTCATTTTGAAAACTTCTAATTAATTTTGTTGCCAAACCTGTAATATTTTGAAGAGATCCAAACCGAGATACTTCTGAATTATGATTACTTTGAGAATCATGGTTTTCTTGCTGCTCCACTCTGTCTAAAACATTCACCGAATTTAAATTTTGTTGATTAATCGCACAATCGTTTTGTAAGTAATCAATAGTAGAAAATAAAATTTTGTTTATCAAAGTTTGCGGGTAAGAATTTTGAAGTAACATAATTTTTAATTTTTGTAAATTCTTATTTATGTAATTTGGATGTGAGATTTTTTAATTCTGTGTTTCATTTGCCTAATAAAGTTAATTTTAATTTTAATTGAGTGATTTGACAAAAAATTTATATATCTGCCTGAAGAGGTGGGTTTTTGATACCAATCTAAGACAATCTTATTATTTTGCCGTATTACTTTTGTATCTAGAAACGGTATCATTCATATTAGATAACAATTATTTTAACTATGAGGACAAATATTACAAACAAATTTTTGGATGCGCTATGGGTTCAAAATTAAGTCCTATACTTGCACAGTATGTAATGGACGAACTTCTAAATTCATGTATACCAAAATTGACATATAAAATAACATTTATAAAAAAATTTGTGGATGATTTAATTTTAGTAATTCCAACCTCTGGCATAGAAGAAATTATAATGGTTTTCAATTCTTTCGACCAACATATAAAATTTACAGTTGAGAGAGAAGTGGATGGTGGTGTACCGTTTCTAGATACAAAAGTAATACGGCAAAATAATAAGATTGTCTTAGATTGGTATCAAAAACCCACCTCTTCAGGCAGATATATAAATTTTTTGTCAAATCACTCAATTAAAATTAAAATTAACTTTATTAGGCAAATGAAACACAGAATTAAAAAAATCTCACATCCAAATTACATAAATAAGAATTTACAAAAATTAAAAATTATGTTACTTCAAAATTCTTACCCGCAAACTTTGATAAACAAAATTTTATTTTCTACTATTGATTACTTACAAAACGATTGTGCGATTAATCAACAAAATTTAAATTCGGTGAATGTTTTAGACAGAGTGGAGCAGCAAGAAAACCATGATTCTCAAAGTAATCATAATTCAGAAGTATCTCGGTTTGGATCTCTTCAAAATATTACAGGTTTGGCAACAAAATTAATTAGAAGTTTTCAAAATGAGGGTATAAAAATAGCATTAAAAAATTTTAAAAAGGGTTCAAATTTATTTAGCAAATTGAAATCAAAAATTCCATTACAATATCAATCGAATGTTGTTTATTCTTTAAAATGTGATACTTGTGAAAAAATTTATGTGGGACAGACATCGCAGTGGCTATCCAGTAGGATAGCACTGCATAAAAGTGATATTAGAAAAGATAGAGATCGATGTTCATTAGGAGAACACGTAATTAGAAATAATCACATAATAAATTGGGAAGAAGTCAAAATTTTAGAAAAAGAGAATGTTACAGATAAACGTTTGATTTTAGAAATGTACCAAATTAATAAAAGTGCTAACACAATAAATAAAAAATCGGATACACAAAATTTGAGTAATATTTACACATATTTATTATCAGAAGAAATTTTAAAATCATAGTAAATCGGCAGGCATAAATTTATGAAAAATGTGGTGGCTATGTTGCAACTTTCATATTTTGTCATTAATCAAATCTGTAATGAAACTTCAAATTCAATCAAATTATATAAGTTATGCAAGATTTGGAAGATAAAATTGGCCCCCTTTTATAAACCTCAATTTCAGTAAGGTTACGAGTTACATGTAGTTTTAKGTACATACTGTTATAAATGTTGTAGAAGCCCTGAAGAAGATWTAAAATAAAATCGAAAGCTTGGCAAAGAAAAAAGAGTTTACATAATWTCAACAAAAGTCGAATTCCCCTTAAACCGAAGATTTAAATATATATATATATATATATATATATATATATATATATATATATCTTCTTCATCAGAAACAACTACAAAGTAACAAACCAGTATTATACAAAAACATAATAACTACATTATTGTAAAACCGTTGTCTGAATAATTATTCAGACAAAGGTAAAACTTACAGCACAAAGCCAAACTAACATAAAGCAAATCCTGAAACGCAATGTTCTTCTATAGCAAACAAGTGGCAATTAACCAATAACAACTTCATAAACAACACTAGAAAGAAATACAAACCAAAAATCCGAAAAAACGTTACATAATTTTGTTATGACATTTTATATTGCCAAAAATATTGACAACTACTACAAAACGTACAAGTAAGACGCACATCCACAAAACTGTATACAGAATCAATTACCAAAACAAAATAAATTTAATATAGTAGTGACAACATGAAACCCTGCAGATCTAAAGATTATGAAAAAATCATCAGAATGTAACTGTGTTTTTTTGTAAGAGTCCAATTGAAACAAATATTTATATATATTACTTAAATTGTCTATATCTGATTTTTTATTAATAGTATTATCTCGCTCATATATACAGCACATCTCAATAAAAAGCCTTTTTTTATAGTTTTTTTCAATAGTTAATACTTTAGGATTTATAAAATCAAAATTATGACCAAAGTTAACTGCGTGTTGAGCAAGGGCACATCTTTGGAGTCTAAGCTTTGTGTCACTCTTGTGTAAAGTTATCCTTTGCTTCACGGATTGTTTTGATTGACCGATGTATACTTGTTGGCAATCAAAGCAGTTTATAAGATAAAACTGTAATATATTTACATCCTACTATCTTTAGAGCGTCCTTACAGAAAACCTTCATAGAGCGTCCGCCCGAAATAACTCCGCCCCCTGACGAGCTAGAGCAATATACATTCAATTTTGTGAATCTGGGTGACTGTAGGAACGTAAGAGGTCGCTAGGCCACACAAAATAGTCTTTGTACCAGACACTCGGTCGATGTTGCGGCGTGCTTACACTTTCCAGTCCAAGAGCGTCAAAGATATACATTTTGCGTACATTTAATCAATTTTAGAGCGTCTGCATATACATTTGACGTTCATCAAATAATTATTGCGGCGTCCGCCCTTGTTGCCAGTTTTCTTTAAGTGACGCTTTTTTGCTAATATCTTCCAAACAGTTTTCTGCACCGAAAATTTATAAAAACGAATAATACTCGCAGTTATACTACTAATCACATACAAAAACGAAAAAATATAAAAAAATAAAAATTTGCAAAAAGGGTAGTTACCCCTTAATTTTGCCCCCTTCCCGATACCCTACTTACCCCACAAACAATAGGTCGCTTTGGGTAGTTGAGATTTATACGTTTGTCAAATTTCAGGTTCATATGTTAAGTCTTTCGAAAGTTATCGTGCCCACAAACAAAACAACAGAGAGACAAGAAATTTCTTTGCTCAAATTTTGTTTTTTTTTCCTTTTCGGCCATTTTAAAGCGAATGAGTAAATAAATTTTTTTTTTATTTTTTCGCGATACAATCAATACAATCCGTTGAGTGTGGAAGTAATAGATTGCATTCAGTCAGTAAAGTTTCGCCATCATAACTTTAGTTGTTTTATTTAATAGCACCCAATATTTGCCTCTAAACAATGGGAAACAAAATTTTAGATATGCATTTTGGCATATATTTAACACTTGTAAATGATCGCAACTGCTAAAGAGACCGTAATTACAAAAAAATGTGAAAACAAAATCTTTAGTTAAATATAGTTGTTTTTAGAATAAACCTTTACAGTTTATTCTTAGAAACATCTTTTCTCCAAGATGCCAGGCTTAGAACTCTAGAATTTTTAGTGGAATGAAAATGAAAGCGGTCAAACGAAAATAAATTCTTGGCACTTTATTCAACACTGATTTTTTTGTTTTTATCTTAAATTATGCTGTGAAAATTACTAATATGCTTGTGCCTCCCAGTAGAACTGTGAACAATACAACAAGTTGCTGAATTCATTAAATAACTTGTGAACTGTAACATTATTTAAAAAAATACTTTTTATTATATAATAAGAACAAAATATCAAGTTATATGTATTGTGATGCCAAATTAACACTGTTACCAAGCTATAGCAGTTACTAAAATCAGTTAACCATAACAAGAAAGTGTTACTGATTTAGCAATTAAAAAAAAATAAAAATCAAATTACTTTAATACGTTCCTATCTGTAGAAGTATTGCTACAGTTTATATATAATCAATTATCAAAAGTATAGCTAAGGTTC
>QCXZ01000086.1:11074707-11101079 GCA_025024175.1 Rhyzopertha dominica | reverse complement strand
AGTCTCCGTTTTCGGGTGCTATACTAGAGACTACATATTATGATGATTTCCTACACACATGTACAACTTACACAAATGAGCATTTTGTTACTTTGCTTTTCTGTCACGTACAAGAGTTTTAAACTCTTTCAGTGACAGAGATGTGTTTTTGTGTTATTTTATTTGTATTTATTTATAGGAGTACTTGGCATACTGACCTACGTGTATATAGACAAAGAAATTTGTTATAACTTATTGAGAATATGCATACAAAAAAAATTGTTAAAACATTAATCTGTTGTAGATATTCGCAAATAAACCTATTCTATTCTATTCTGTAAAATGGCAACTGTAAGAACTAAAACGTTCCCTAAATTTGTATAGAAATTTTAAAATTTAGTCACTAAACAGTGAAACCTAGGGACATTCACTAATGAGAGACCTCTATAGAGTATTAGCTACATCGTTTGCATAATCTGAAGATCAGATTCTGGTATCTGGTTTAGGTTATGTAGTACATCACAGAGGTTCGGATTTGTCATATGCATAACACACGTTAGTTTCAAACTTTCATGTTCATTTATCCAGTATTCATCCTGGTTCATCACTGGCAAGCAATTAAGTAGCTTGACAAAGAATGCGTTTTTGCGGATCCTGCTACGATTTTGTCATAAAAAATAGAATAAACATTTTTAATGTATAGCGCCAGATAATAGCGGCAAAGCGCTTTATCAGCTTAATTTAAAATAATTTTATTTTGTTTAACAGGATCTGCGAAATCGTATTGTGTGGCGAACTAGACTTCTTAGTGCAGTGCTTTATTCGAACCTATGCTCAGCTTAAGATAAATATATTGCTTTTTCTAGGGCACAATGGCGCCAAAGAAGCGTATTTACAAATTCAATAATCAACTTGCAAAAGAATATCCCCGTATGAAGAAGCTAAAACCTGACAGTGATTCTGACGTCATTTGCAAGAAATGCATGCCAAAGTTTTCAACTGCAACAGGAGGACACCGTGACATCGTAAGTCCGAAAAACATAAATGAATTTCCGGAAAAAAGCTCTGTTTTGTTATCCACAATTAAATATAGTCATAGCTTCCGTTCAACGAACTGTACAACTAAAATTGTCCGGAACCTGTTTTCACCAAAATTTGTTTGTGCCAGAACTAAAGCGGAAGCTGTTATTAAAAAAGTCTTGTCACCGCATTGTATTTCTAAAAAATGCGATTTGAATTCCATTCACTATTTGTGTATATTCTCGGATGCTTCCAATCATAAGGAGGTAAAGCTTTTTCCATTTTTAGTATAATATTTCTCAAAACACTATAGAATATGCATAAAAATTATTTATTTCGTTTCTTTGTCTGGCAAAACCTTCGAATTGATTGCCAATTATGCAAATGATATTTTAGAAGAAAACAGAAAAAATAAATTAATCTCCTTTTGTGCGGATAATGCAAACACAAATTTCGGAGGAGTATCAAGAAAAGATAAAAACAATGTCTTTTACAGACTTAACGGTTCTGTAATGCAACAGATACTTGGAATAGGTTGTGGTGCACATATTGTGCATAATATTGTTCAATTTGCTGCAGACTTATTACCTGTAGATATTGAAAGTATTACTAACAAAATCTTCAGTCATTTTTATATTTTTACGAAACACGTACAAAACTTAAAAACATTTTATGATGAGGCTGAAGTGCAATGTAAAAAACTTCTTAGTAATAGCAGAACGAGGTGGCTTGCTCTTTTACCGGTTGTGGAACGAGTTCTCAAACTGTACGAGCCCTTATTTCTTGTTCTTGGACCAATGTCCAGTTACTGCTAAAAAACTTTTTTGCCAACCGTACATATGAATTATGACTACAATTCATCCATTCGCAGTCGTCAATTTTTAATGAAACTGTAAAGATAATTGAAAGTAACAAAAGCAATGTTGGTACAACGAACAAGTTAGTGTAGTGCAGATCGGAGCTAAACTTACTACACCATTTCGAGTAACGAAAGGTTTGCGACAAGGCTGTTGCCTCTCCCCTACGTTATTTAAAATTTATATAAACGAAGTGCACAAAGAATGGCAAAATAAATGTAGGGGAATAGGAATTGACATTAATGACAAAGAATTTCTGCATACACTACTGTTCCAAACGATCAAATAGTTGTAGCCAATGATGAATATAACGTCGAGTATATGGCCAGAAAACTACAAGATGTATTTGAAACAGCCGGCCTTGTAATAAATTACAAGAAAACAAAATACTTGGTAGGGGGCGGTGAAGCAACTAATTTGGCAGTCGAAGAACACGTCCGGAAAATGCAGCCAGAAAGATTACCAAGAAAGGTATGGGAGTGGACACCTAAGTGGAGAAGGAAGCGTGGACGTCCCGCAGAAGAGTGGTATAAACAGGTTGCTAGAGATATGGCACAAAGAGGGCTTAATGATAATGATTGGGAAAATCGGGGAAGATGACATTTAGGATACACGGCCACAGCAGCTGTAAACATCGCTATATATATACATATACAAAAGCAATGTAATTCAAGTTTCGGCTGAGCTGAACAAGCTTATTATTAAATTAAAAGGCAGAGCGAATGTAACTTTTATTCTTTTAATTATTAGAAACGATTTAAGTATGCTTGTCGAAGCAGGGGAGATAAACAGAGAATGGTTTATTTCGCATGTTTCAATGTTTTACCAAAACTGTATAAGTTACATAAGTGGACTACTCATTTTTCCGCTATTCGCTGTCTGAAACGGACTGAACTGAACACTGTTGCAGAGCGGGCAGGAGCCGATGTTCAAACATCTGAAGAATTTATTTCCAATCATATTACCAATGAAATAAAAGAAACTGATTTAATTGATGAAATAACATTTCTTAATCAATATCTTAATAGTAGAACAACAGTGCATGCAGTGTGGCGCAGTGCAGTGCATGTGCATGTGCATGTACTGGTGCAGTGATACAATTTTAGTTTAAATCATGTTAGTAAAAAATGTTTGTTGGTAGCAATGTCGGGATATACTAATAAAAGAATTAATCAAGCAWCTGTACAATTTCACAGTTTTAATAGAGTGTGCAGTGCTGGAGCTTCGGTTTGAAGGTGCCTGTATAGTATAATTCAAAGGTTTGTACAGTACATTGTGTTGGTCCTTGAGCCTTTGAAGTAACGAAGTATGGAGAAGCAGAACCAAGCTATCATTACAAAAAGTAAGACTAAATTACTAGTGGAAGAAGAGCTACTGGATGGGCAAAATGAAGGTACCACCAAGAAGTTCGAAGGATTCTTGGTATCAAGTTCTGCAGTCAGTTGCAAGACGCCTTCCAGGGTTTGGAGTCGTACAGGATCTGGAAGAAATGCTGCTGAAAAGAACAAGGCAGTAGCATCAGACCAACCAGAGAGGCAGGCGGCGTCAGAGATGTCACAGGTAAAGGGTAAGTCTCATTTATCTAAGCAATCTATAAGCACTACAAAAGGTCGCCAAAAATTAATTAATGAAATAAAAGCCAATGAACAAATTGCCGAAATTTTAGTTACAAAACAAAAATTATTAGAGAAGCAAAAATTGATATCTGATAGAATTTTCGAACTAAAGAAGCAATTAATTGTAAAAGAACAAACTTTAAATGAAATAGATGTAGAAGACCAGATGTCAAGTTATCAAGACAAGAGTAATTTAGGATTACCGCAAGATACACTTTCTTCGATATCAAAGGTTAGTGAATGGATAGAGTGGAGTGGAAATGAAGTTAACATACAAAGAAGACACTTTCAACACAAACAATATTAAAATGATTTTAGGTAGACAAACCATCGAAAAAGATTTACCTACCTTTACAGGAGAAAGTAAAGAATGCTTTAATTTCATTAATCAGTTCAGTACTACTACAAGATTATTAGGTTTAAGCGACGAAGAAAACATTTGTCATTTAAGAAAATTTCTTAAAGGTGACGCAAGGAGAGCAGTAAATGGTTTGTTAATTGCCAATAAGTATTTGGATAATATTATCGAAATTTTGAAAAATAGATTTGGAAGACCTGAATTAATACTGAAGTCACTAATACATGAAGTCAAGACTTAACCCTACATAAAGACAAATGATTTTTGCTGGTTCCACTAATTTTTGAGATGCCATTCAGAATTTAGTTGCAACATTGGACTCTTTAGACAGGCAGAACTATTTGATGTGTCCACAACTATTTAGCGAGTTACTGCAGATATTACCATATTTCATGCAGTTAAGATGGGGAAGGAAAATGGCTCCAAGTCACGCAGCAGAGAATTTGATAAATGGATCCGAGGTGAAGCAGAAGCTTCCAGTTGAGTTCAGATGTAAATGCCAATAAGATCAACCAGTGATAGCAGAGGTAAATGCAGCACCACACTAGTAACTACTAGTGGAAGAATTTCACGGGATACAGAAATATCCACAGAATGTTTATTTTGTAAGAAACGGCATACAATACAAGAATGTTATGAATTGAAGGAACTGAAATCAGAAGACAGATGGAAGTTTATAAAAGATAAGAACACATGCTTTTGTTGTTTAAGCAACTCACTCAGAATAGCGTTTTGCAAGAGGAAAAAAAAGTGTGGTGTGGAAAGTTGTCAGAAATGTCATAATTTTTTACTGCATTAAAGTAATGTACTACACGAAGTGGATTTGGATAAGAAAACAACAAATACTGAAAAGGAAAATAGTACAGATCTGATAGGTTTGACAGCACATACATGTTGATGGTATGTAAGAAGAGTTCTTCTACATGTAGCTCCGGTAACAAATAAAAATGGAATGTATTTAATGCAGACGTAAGCTCTATTTGATGAAGCTTCCACCGTGACACTTATTGACAAAGAGGTAGCGTCTAAGATGAAATATAAAAACTACATTGTTTTATTTAAAAATGTAGTGGTGAAATACAAGAAGTACTATTAAATTTACGCCCTTACAAGAGTGAGGAATATTAAGACTGCAACTGTAACTTCCTTTATTCATTGATGATACTGTTTACTTGAAGCTAACTAGAATGCAGTTGAATGATATATTCCTATAATTTTTATGTAACATTTCCTTTACATTTCATTACTTGGAGTTTAATAAAACGCTCATTGGCTCTTTTGAGAATTAAAGTTGCTGAAATTATTAATAGGTTCAACAGTTCCTAAAAATTTCATAGTGAAGCTTTTTTCAATTAGCTTCTAGCAACAATAAATCACAAACATAAAGTAGAAAAAAAATTTATACTGAAAGATGGAAAAACAGAACTTATCAAGCTCTGTAGTAATTTTGTGCCTGTTTATTACATGAATTTGAATTCAATCGTTTTTAGTAGTGAGTAAATTTAATTAAAGGAAACAATATTAAACAATCAGCAAAAAAAATTAACTGGCACTACAAAAATAATTTGAGAAATTATAAGGAAGTATTGCAGCCTATTAATTAATTAAAATTAATACTAACCATATAAACAACAGCTGTACGTAACACCAATATGTATGCAAATATACGGAACAGTCTGTAGTATAAAGCTGGCAGGCGAGTGTCATGGTGTTCAGAATTTGCTTCTTTTTACAAAATATTAACCACATCAGCCAGATTGGAAAGGTGTAATATAGGTAGAATGACCAGGGTAATGACTGAACTAAAAAATAATAAGAATTAATGTCCTGCAACCCAATTGGTCGTCAAAACTTACCATAAATTAAGGCAGCAACAACAGCTATTAACGATTCAAAGCAATAAAAACCAAATAAGGTCTGAGTTCTGTATCTGTGGACATTAATTTCATCTTTGGCATAAAAGTTGATCATGGCAAGCATTAAATAGAACTTCCACAATATAAACCCCAGTGAAACGACAATTAAATTAACCGTTAACCGTTGAAAGTATCTTTGGAGGTAGATTCGTCCTTCATCCAACAGATTTATCAGAGCTTTGATTGCATCATGAAATTGGTTTTGTTGTATCTTATTGTGGATATCTCTTAAGCTTTGGTCCAATTTTGTATATTTGAGTGGTTTAAAAGGAAAATATAGAGAGTCAAACATGTTTTTAGCCATTTTCCTTTATTGCACTTGGTACAGCTCAGCTTGTTGTTTCGTATTGGCCAACACCATTTCTGCCAGCAGTGCATAATCCACATTTAAATATGATATTGGCAGTTTACCCTGAAAGTAAAATCAAAATTACTTGACAACCAGCTAAAATAGCTTTATAAAACACATCTTGATGATTTTGAATGAACTGTTTTTGCTACTGTAACCTAACCAAGAGAAAAAATGTAAATTGTATATTTTAATACATTTTATAAAATAAGCCACAAGAAAATATGATAAAGCTAATAATTATTCATAAGCACATCAATGAATTTTGTACAGAACCTAAAACTAGTTAACATTTACACTGTTAATCACAGGTTGTTTTTAAATCGTGCACATTTATTGAATTAAATGTACAAATCTTAATGAAGAAATTTCACACATAATTTGGGCGTAGCAATTGTATGAGTACAAAAGAAACTATATTTTTATTATAACCGAGCTTCTGAGTTTTTTTCATACGCCGCTATAGATAGATATCTATGCTTGAGGATGAAGCGATTCCTGTTCAGTGCTATACACAAACAGATTTCTGTTTGCTTGCGGTGAGGTAGCGTAGTCGGCTTTGAACAAGAATGAGCAGGATGAATGTGTCAGTTGCGTAATGTGCATAAAAATCTGTATATTGCTCTGTAAAAAACGGGTACGAACATTGTTAAAAACATACACTAAGGGTGCGAAGTGGCTGTATCTTGAAAACACCTCATGATATTGCTTATTATTTTATCAGCTGGACAATAATTTAATTTGTAAGTTGTGCTTAAATAAAGTCGTCTTTTACAATACACAGTTGCAATCTTTTATTTAGATTAAACATAATACAGCCGTAAAAACGAAACAAGTAACAAAATAACAAATCTACTTCAAAAGGCTAAATATCCTTAAGATTGATGAAACTGTGTTCATGCAGGCCCTCTGTACATTATTTCTCCCACTACACCACAAAAAAGGCTATTGATTCTACCCACAGGTAAAATTAAATGCTTCTTGAAAAGTGTTTTAATAATGTGTAATTCAATACTACGCCAACCTAACACTTACACAAGCATAAGCTTAATAAAAGGAAGTAGATAATATTATATTTTTCAAATAACTGATAAGCAGCAAATGCTCAAGTAAATGACCACAGGTGGGAACAATTTATGTAAAAGTAGTACAGTACTTAATGTACATGTAAGATCTAGTACTTGGCAATAAATATTTGCAGCACTTCAATATAGTAAATAGTGGAGACCAGGTAACAATGAGACATTGGAAACAGTGAAAGACTATAAACAACTCTCTGCCTTTTTAGTATACAAAAATGCCCTCCCGTAGTATATGTCTAAAGCATGTGTACTGTGCAATACCAGATGATATTTTCTAAAATGGCCTCTGCTTTTCTGACTACTAAGGTTGTCATTACTTTTATTAAAAGTAAAATTTTGTCTCTAGAAAAAGTGATATACTGTCATTTTGACCTGACAACTGTCTAAGGTACTAGTTCAGCGTCATTCGTTATATTTTAAAGGTAAATTAGCTGATTATGAAACATTGATGGTTGTTCAATAAAAAAACTTATTAATTAACTAATACTAAAACTACAACGGGTAACAATGAGATGGACATTATCAAGTAACAATGATAAATGTATCATTATTTCCCAGATGATAAATTTTGGATTTACTCTTAAGAAAGTTTTCTTTCTATTCCAGATCACCATGGCACGATTCCCTCAAAGGCTCATTCACAGTCAAAAATATGCCGGATGCTGTTAATTCTGTGAAAGATGAGTAATCAATTTGCTCTGTGGTTAAAGGCAAAGCTTTGGCAGTTGGAACTCTAGCACCGTATGCAGCTAAACAAAAAACTCATCCAGATGATGAAAATATACACATGGTATCAAATTACAGTGTAAAAAATATTTCCCAGCGAAAAAGTGAATACTTAAGCTGATTACACAGGGTGTCCTGCATTATGTGGGCAACCTCTCCCAGAAAACTGGTGTAAAAATAACATTATTTTAATAACATGGAGGAACAGAAACAGTTTAAAAAAATCAGACTGGTTGATATAATTTTATCAAATTTTGGTTAATACTAATTGAAGTGGAAGCCATTAAAATGATGCGAACTTTTCTTTAATAAATTTTTGTGTGTTCAGGAGGGGGCCAACCTCCACATTTTAACCCTTAACTTTAAAAAAAGGTAAGTACCTTTTTCAAAAATATAATTTTTTTAATTCGTTAGGCCTTATAAACAAAAAAAGATACCCTTTGTTCATGGGGCTAAAATTGACTCTTTCCGAGAAAATTGCAGTTGAATGTTAAGATTCACATTTTCACTGCTTAACTAAATCATTTGTTTCTATCAAATTGACCTTGATAAATAATAAAACTGTGTTAGTCGTCACTGTTACATCGACATTTTGATGATACCTTACATTATTTGTTGCAAAAATTCTGAAATAATAATAATAATAATGGAATATTATTATATTATTATTATTATAATTTGAGTACACTCACATGGCATTTAATGATTTCCTATAATTATGGAAACTTCTTGTTTTGCAAATTACATGTTGTAGCAATTATGAATTTTATTTTAAAATGTTACTATTATTAAAAATGTGTGCATCATTTTAATGGTTTCCACTTCAAATGATAATAACCAAAATTTGATATAGATATTTTTGGAAAGCTGTTTCTCTTCCCGCATATTCTACTAAGAGTGAATATCTCAAATAGGCAGGCGTTATTTCAAAAAAAGTTCAACCTTCAACCTTCAATGTTGTCCACATAATGTGGGACACTCTGTATTCAAAAGGGCTGAAAAAGATAATTTGAAATTTACAGACAAGTGGAAAGAATCAAATATGGCTGGCATAGAATGGATGGCTGGTTTCATGCACCGCTACAGAAGCTTGTCTTTGTAGTCTGTGGAGGATTGTAGCTTGTCCCGTGCCACATCATTCAATAAACATAATGTGTCATGTTTTGTGATAACTTAGAAACTGTTTTGAAAAGGAAACCTAAATTTTCAGGAGGACTCTGTATTTTCAATTTAGATGAACAAGCTACAAAAACAAAAAATCACAAGTCGTTGCTCAACGAGACATAAAATAGGTCTGCAGAATTATTTTGGTGACTACATGTGCAATTAAAGCACATCTAGAAATACCATTGCGATGGTATTTCCAAGACTGCACTTTCAAACATGATTGCAGGAGCCCTTTCATTAAGTTTAGCTCAAACTACTGGCTGGATGACAGCTGCTTTATTTGTACAAGTAATACAGTATTTTATTACCCATACTAGCAGTTCAATGGACAATCCATCTCTCTTGATATTTGATAATTGTGAGTCACCTCTCAAAAGAAGCACTAATATTAGCAAAAAATTCTGGTGTCACTATTTTAACTGTGCCACCACATTTAAGAAACAAGATGCAATGATTAGATGTAGGTGTGTTTGGTTGCTTTCACAATTATTATAGACCCGCACATGATTCCTGAATATGCAGGCAAAACATTTTCCATTTACAATATCGCCGAATGTGTTGGTATATGCACATGCAAAACCTTGACACCAACTAACGTACAGTCATCTTTCAGAACAATGGCCATTAACCCATTTGACTGACATATATTTGCAGAAGTTGACTATTTATCTAGCAAAGTAACAGCTAGACTGGTGCTTGTTCTAAGCTTAGAAGAAGAATCAGGTTTGACATCCGAATATAATGAAGCTGCACAAAATTCAAATAACTTTGTTTCCTTATAATAGTCCCGTGGCTATCCTGAGCTAGAAAAAAGGGTAGGTAGAAGCTTCATACCTACAGACACACCTGAACTGAAGTAATTGAAGGAAGACAAATATTTTAAACATAAGCAAATTCTTGGACCAATAAAAAACGTTAAGAAAAATATTTTCTGTGAAAGCGCCATTCTGAGAATATTAGCTGTGCAATTTTAGAAAATAAAACTACCAAAGATGAAGCCAAAGATGCTGATTTGCTAAAACAAATGAACAAAAGTCCTGAAAAGGGAAATTATGTTTCAGGCGAATATGTTAAAAGTGTATTTTATGTTGAGCAAATCCTAACTGAAAAAAGTATTTTTTTACACAGAAGCCAAAAAATTAATGGATTTGTTATACCCCAGGCTACTGACATTTGTGAAGTGAAATTAAATAATATTGTGATGGTTTTACCTACTCCTAAGGTGTTAGGGTTTACAGAAAGACAGGAGTGTATAACCAGATTTGGAAAAATAATGTTCATTAAATAATTTTATATGGCTTGGACAATATTATTATTTTCAGTTTATGTATTTTCATTCAGTAAATAAGTTTAGTTTATATTTCGTAGTATGCTTATCAATTCTAGTGCCTCCTACTACAGGTCTCATTGATACCTACCAAATTGTTCATTATTCCTCGTTATGTATGTTATATTCATTTTTTAGGATTTCTTTTTAAAAGCTATATTGACAAAATTACTTTTAAAAAAATCGGTAATTTGCAATTAGTTAAGCTACAATTTACAACAAACAAAGTGTTTTATTATTACCAGGCTTCCCCTACTTAAATTTTATATAGTTTGTGGTTTGTATTGCTTTTTTTACAAATACTCAAGTACTTATAAACATATAATTATATAAAGTAACAAAACACGTTAATAGCATTTACCGCATGCAGTAACCTGCAGAGGGCATGTGTGTGTAGACCACTTATATCAGCATTGACAACCTGTAGCATTCAAAATTGCTCTATTTATTTTAATTCAACATTAAAATACAGCAAGCTGAATCTTATCTTTATAGTACAACGAATTTTCATGTTTCACTTGCAAGACAGCATCCAATTATAGAGACTAAGCTTTATGCTATCTTTAAATATTGCCAAGACAGGAAAATTGTGATGTAAGCTATCTCTGCACTTGATTAGTAAGATCCTGAGATTCATAGCTAAGAATTTAGCAACATTTGGCTGAAATCTAAAGAGAGTGCATTCTTAATGTTACAGCACATATCAAAATTTCCAAGCAGATCACAGAAAAGGCATTGATGGGAGGCATGGGATACAGAAAAACACCGTTCCTGGCAGCTATGCAGCAAGATTTTGTTTCATGTCATTAAAGCAATTGTCCTGACGATTGTTAAATCATATAGATACATTTATTGTCTTTTTAAACAGTTTTGAATAACACATTAATTATCTTGTTGGAAATAACTTCAATAATTTATAAAAGAAACATCGTATGTTGTTTTTGCAAATATAAAATAAGTTTTGAAACATCAGATATTTAGAATACAATTTTACATTTTTAAAATTCACTTTCAATACCTGATCTATACGCAGCTGTGTTTTATTTTAAAACTTATTAGTTCGTTATGCATATAGATACAAAACAACCAAATGGCGCCCAAAAATAATTTTTATTGTTACTCATGCCTGCACTACCTACATTTGAAAGGCTACCATTCGCAAAAGGTACAAAAAAACCAGGTACTTGTGCATTTTGGTTTGAAGGCTTCCGTGGTTGTTGTCGAAGAGATGTTGTTTTCCGGGCTGGTTCTCACGTTGGTTATTTGACCTTGACGTTTCGACACTCATGTCGGTGTCTTCCTCAGAAGTAGCTCTGAAACAGTTTCAGAGCTACTTCTGAGGAAGACACCGACATGAGTATGCATGAGTTGCAAAATAAAATTACTACAAAGGAGTTCGTGTGCAGGCAATTTAGATACAAGTAAAAATATCAAACAGTGGTCAGGATATTTTAAATGTGATCCAAACTGAATATAACAGAAACATTGATATATAACGTCAATATTAGTAATAGGATCTTATTATTAGTAGTATTAGTTTGGAAAAGATTTATTTTCTAAGAAACTGTTAACTTTAAGCAAATTTGCAGAGAGGCAAAACTTATATACTTGAAGCGCCTTTACTGCATATATTGTATTCCTTTACATTGATGTCTAGCATATAATATAAAAGCAAACCAACTCTTTAAACTACATTAGTATACAGTGATCTACCAATTTTTAAGTATTAGGCATTTGCTTACCGAAAATATGCCACATTTCCTTTATTATATTTTTTTTTTTTTGATAAAAGCATCCCTAAGTTATTTAACAACTTGACGTTTTTACGTTAAGAATTAAAACTGCATTCTTAATTATAAGCATTTGGAACTCTAGCAAACTAGTAAACCGAAGACTGCACTTTTTCGGGAGGGACCTGTTATAGCTGCCCTCAGTTTACAATGAGATTGAGTGATACAAAAACAGTACCATTTGTTCATTTGTAGTAATTTGAGCCGTGTAAGAAGCATTGGGATCTGTTATTACCTGGTTGTTTGCGAAATTTATTGCAGTACACCTTACAGTAAGAACAATATTGCATATCACCTCTCTGTATTTGTGAAGGATTCCTCACCTATACCTACTTTCCAGTATTAAAACTTTTATGGCTCTACGGCGGTGCAAGCGGACGAACCGATAACATGTTTCCTGGCAAAATTTCTAGTCGGGCGCTTGCCCCAAATTATTTCACTTATTGCGAGAACTATTAACCAGAAAAATCGTAATCGCGGGACTTTAAGATTATAACCTAAAAGTTTGATAATTCAGGGAACTATTCAGAAATAAAGTTAAAAAGCAAAAATAGTTCAATATCACTTGCATATAAACGTAATCAACTTTCGTATTTTTAATATTGATGTGCAAATTAGAATTTAAGTTATATAGGTATGCCATCTGAGTTGCTAAAACTATACCTATACCTATAAATGGATACACTTTTCCAGAAATTCTCATAATTAACGGACTCCCACGCAGAAACAATACTAAAATCAATTTAATATTTCATTTTAACTTTTTTATTAATATAATTCCATACAATTTTATTCATGTTAACACATTTGAAAATAGGATAAAGTTACTTATAACAAAACTTTTACCAGTACACCAAAAAATTAATATAAGCAATTATTGTGAAGAACAACAAGCACTTTTGCTTTTTAACATATTTCAAAATGTCTCTCGTAACTGATTAGGATTTTTCTTGCGGTGGGTGAACTAAACCCGGGCAAACGCTAGAACAAAAATTTTACCGGGAAACATGTTGTTATCTCTTGGGCAGTCCGCTTGCGTCGCCGGAGGACCATAAAACTTTTAATACCAGAAAGTATAGGTAAGTAGTCCATCACAAATACAGAGAKGTGACAATGCAATATTGTTCTTACCTGCATCGAGTTTCGTAGAACAACCAGGTAATAACKGACTCCAATGTGCTTAAGCTTACTTACGCACCTCAAATCTTATTGCAAGATTACCTGAATGTTGATACAGTTTCAAATTACTACATACGATTTATATACCACTCAATCTCACTGTAAATTTTTATTGCCTGTCTAATTCCAAACTCTGGTAAGTTACTGCCCTCTAGAATTGAACAAAAAAATATTTTTTTAATAACTACATAAAAAATTAACATGCATTAGTGAATTTTTACAGTTGATTATGACTTATTTAGAAACATTCTTCATAAAAGATTTGACACATTTCCTGAACCGGAAGTTGTTTCTTTTGCTTCTGGGGTACACTATAGTAATAACCACAGCTAATTTACTTCGTTGTAAAGGCGCTTCAAGTATACAATTATTGCATCTCTGCAAATTTGTCTAAAGTTAACCGTTTGTGAGAATTTTTTTTCCAAACTAATACTAATAATAATAAGATTCTTTTACTTATATAGACGTTATATATCAATGTCTCTGTTATATTCAGTTTGGATCACATTTAATATATCCTCACCACTGCTTGATATTTTCATTAAAATCTAAATTGCCCGAGTACTTATTTGTAGAAGTTTCATTTTGCAATTTGTAATATTACAATGTCTTTGCCTTATTTTTTTTGCAAAAAGACAATTTGTTCTTTTAAAAGTCAGCTAATGTTATTAAATAATATATCGGGATTTTAGTTTAGAAAGATTCCAAAGTGTTCATGGATAGTTAGGTAAATATGAAAGTAAACACAAACTTACTTTCATTAAAAAACTAAGTCATATTTTCTCCTGTCTGCTTGTCAGTCGTGATAATTATTGGCCATTGCTAAACTTCATCATTGCGATCCAACAAATAAATTAATCTGGAACCTGGCCAACCAAACGGAGCAAAGTAAACTAGTAAGAGTAGCAAGCTAACAAGCATATGAATTTTCGAATAATATCTGAAACTTGAAACGCTGAGGAGTGTTATAATGGTAGAATACCTTCCAGTAATATAACGTAAACGGCTCTGCCTGCACCGCTATGTGGCAACTAGCTGTACCGCTTTTACTCGGAAGGGTTGTGATCCAAAACCCGATATGTCGCCTGGCTAGGTCGTCTCATTTTCTATGTCCGCGGGTGTACCTGTTACTTTAACCAGTTGCAAGGGTCAGCAATCGGTACTTGATACTTCAAGTAACTGCTCAGCTTTGCAACTGACTTTATAGTAACATATTTACATTTATTTTATTTCTGGTCGTACTTTTGCAAGAAATTTAATATAAATTCAAACTAAAAACTTACCACTGAATTTATAGGAATTGCTAATCCTAAAAGAGCAGACAGCAATGGGGCCACGTCATATTATTCCTATCTCGATTTAAGGCGATGCCAGCACCCCATGCAATGAATGGTACTTTGGTTTCATGTTCACTTCCAAAACCATGGTTGCCCCAATCAGTCATTCCATGGTCTGATGTAAATATATATGCAGTTGCATTGTCTTCGAAGAAATTCTCTACTATGCCTTCGACTTCTTTGACAACATGATACCTTATAGCCTTATTCATTTCAATGGAATGGGGCTTGTGTGCATGACCCACGGTATCGGTGGCCAAAAGATGAAGGAAAAATAATACACCATTTGAGCACATTTCACCACAACCAAGTTCCCTCCTCGTTCTAAATTCCTCACTAAATCCATCTAGGACCCATTTGTCTAAATCGCTGGCATTTTTGGTAAAATCTTCAAACTCTGCTAGGTAGCTTTTCAGATGCACATGACGGTTGTGTTCTGAAAGATGCAAAATTCCAATGTTTAGAGCCACTAAGGCTAGTGCTATCTAATTGTATCCAATATATTCTTTATTCATTTTTGTGAAGCGAAGGAGTACAAATGTAATAATTGTTCATATCATAACAAACATTTTAAAACTCTTTACGAGACACACCATGATGCATTTGATCCAACTTGTAGAGTGTACAATAAAAAACTAAAGGTAATTAAAGAACAAACAGATTATTCTTAACACATCTCTGTTTGAATTGATAGTAGCAATATAAATAGTCGACTCCACATGAATCAATTCATAAGAGATTTTGAGCCTACACAAGATGTATAAGATTGCAAATTAATAATTCTCCATCAGGACAACATTTCAATAGCACTTTTACATCAAAATATAAGAAGTATAGCTAAAAACTTTGATGAATTTAATATAGTATTGGAACAATTTGGAGGTACCATTGAAATCATAATATTAACACAGACATGGCATGTATCTCATCATAATCCCTAGTATCTGAACGATTATGACGTAATATATAATTACGGCAACATAAACCAAAATGATGGTTGCATAGTGTATATAAAGCATAACATAAACTACACCAATCAAATAGTACAACTAGACAACATAAATATTGTAAAACCTGAACTGAAGCATTATAACAAAACCATCTTAATATRGGCAATGTATGTACAAACCACCCTCAACCTGTCCTCTAAACTTTATAACAAATGTGCGGAACTATTTGATACAGAACTAACATTGTGAATATAATTTTATTTGATAGGTGATATTAACATAAAAAGAAAAGACATACAGAGTAAAGAATATTGCAAACTTTAGTAGAACTTGGCTGTCTCTTAATTAATGAATATACGAGGGTAACAAACACAACTGTATCGATCACATATACATATAAAGTAAAACAGGGTTACAAGATCATACCCCTGTTGTTCTAAAAAGTGACATAACAGATGATTACATCATACTGAACAAAATAATAATAAATACCAGATCCACAACAAACACCCAAAGCAACAAAATTAGAGTTATATCCATTTTTGACGAAAAACGAGCATTAGACCAGATAAAGGTACATAACATAGGAAGCATTATTGAACAAGAACCTGTTGAAAAAGCAACAGAAATACTTCAGCAAATAATTCATGACTCCACAACTAATATTACACTCCCATGGAAAGAAACAAAAAGGAAAGAATGGATCACCAATGGCCTAATAAAATCTGTTAACACAAAACAAGAGCTGTATGCACAATTAAGAAAATTCCCCAGTAATATTGACATTCAAAATAATTATAAGAAATAGGAAAATGAATTGAGTATGCTAATAAAAAATACAAAAACCAGCGGTGTCGTGGAGCCATGAAAAATCGTTCTTCCATGATCGTTGGAGGATACATCAGACTCAGCAAAATATCTTAATCGTATTGCACTGCAGAATAGATCTGAAAACAACACAAAGCGATTAAGAAAATACAAAATGACTCAAATTAAGAAATAACCGATATAGGATAAATTGCAAAACACTCTAACAACTATTTTGCCAAATTAGGTGAAACTTACGCATCAAAAATTGTGAACTCCAATAGACCTAGATTTTTACAAACCAATATAAATCAGCACTCAATATTCTTAAAACCTACAGACTGTAATGTAATAAAAAAAATATTAAAAACTTAAAGACTGCCGTAGCAGTAGGGATAGATTGTATAAATGTAAAAACTATAAAAGTCCTTGCACGAGAAATTATCCCCTTATTGACTACAGTTATAAATAGAATGTTTACTACGGGGATATTTCCAAGGATATTTAAAGCAGCGCTAATAACTCTAATTTATAAAAGCGGAAATAAAACTGAATTGAACAATTATAGACCAATATTGGTGATTACAGTTCTGGCAAAAATAATTGAAAAACACGAAAAATAGACATAGCTTTTTTGCAAAACACAAGATAATATCAGGGTTTCAATTTGGCTTGAGACAGAATATATCAACCCACGATGCAATTACAAAGCTAGTAACAAAAATTCAGATCTCACTAGATGAAAACATAAAATCACTTCAGTCTTCCTAGATTTAGCAAAAACGTTTGACACAGTTAGTCACGCAAAATTAGCAGTTGTTTTAAACAATATTGATATATGGGTTACACCCCAAAAACTTTTTGTAAATTACTTATCTGACAAAATACAACATGTATAAATTGAAAATATAATTAGTGGTGGAACCAAAGTTAAATATGGAATACCCCAAGGTTCTGTACTGGGTCCCATTCTTTTTGTGTTACATATCAATGATATATTTACAATACCGATAGCAGGACAAATTATATCTTATGCTGATGACGCAGTTACAGGCGAAAAGTAATCTTGTTAAATTAAAACAATACTTTGACTACAAACTCCTCACAATAAATACAAGTAAATCAAAGTTTATTTCCTTTTCGTGCTATAGAGATGACCAACCGAACTATAATGCAAGAAAAATAATTGGAAAAACTACACACATCCTTGAAAAGGTGAATAGTATAAAGTATCTAGAAATACAAATAGACCAACATTTAGGATGAAATACACAAATCGAAAAACTAGCACAAAAATTAACAAGCATCCTGTACAGCTTCAAGATTATTGGTACAGTACTGAAAAAGGCACAGCTACACACTATATTTTATTCACTACTAGAATCACTTATCCAGTATGAAGTGAAGTGAAGTAGAAGCGATCCAAAAAAGTGTACATAATTAATTAACAAGAAGAGTTTTGATTATCCAACGAATGTACTGTATGCAGAAAGTTGTTAGACCCAAAACAACTCTATGTAAAAAAAAATTATATCATCACAAGACAGAAAAAGAGATAATACAGCATAACTATGATACCTGACAAAGACAAGCTGGACAGCTACAAAACAAAGATTGAATAAAAAAAGTTGGACAAAAAATGTGCTTTTTATATGGCTCCTAAATTGTATAACCAAAGCATTAAAAACCAAAAGAATATAAATAGATTTAAAATGAGTAATAAAGACTGGTTACTGAGTGGAAGTAGAGAACATATTGAAAGTTATTTCAAAGTATGTACCTGGATGTTTTGTTTGTTTAAATCGCAAACAAGCATTGCTTTCACGATACGACCTCTGCTTTATTTATATCTATCTTATGTTTTATAGTATAGATATTTATATGGAAAATTATATAACTTGGGGGACTCGACCTTGGGGAAATAAATTATGCAGACTCTGTTCTCATTAACCAAGCATTCGACTTTTATTGGAAGTCATCATCAGAGCTTCTACAAGTTACAGCATACAATAATAACTAAACATTACAAATGTGGAAAACTTACAGAAATTGAGGATGAATAGAACAGCAAACTTAATTAAATAATATGTCATGCATCCAACTACCAAGGGGCTTCAACTTGTCTAAATTGTATAAAATTTCCAGTATACAATAAAAATTCAATCTTAACATAAGAAAATAATCCAAAAATTTGTCAGGTGTCAAAAACAAATTAACAGGTGCAAATGTATATTGTTTATAATGTCATGCATTATATATCAATGATGTAAACTGTGTACCGGAATGTGTACCTTGTAGTATAAATGAAGCTTTATTATTTATTTATTCAAATACGGTACAGGGAATATTTGTTCAATATTTGTTCCCCGAATAATTTTCTTTTTATTTGGAACCAAATAAACGAATATTTGTATTCTTTTATTCGAAAACAAATATTGGTATTGGTTTTATTCCGAAACGAATAAACGAGTGAAAACAAACTGTTTGTATTTGTTTTATTTGGATATTCGGAACGCATTGAACAAATTTATTCGGTTTTAAGTGTTATTTGTCATTAGATTTTATTCGTTTTCGAACCTAATATGTGTTTTTGAATAATATCAGTCTTTGAACAATTTTCATAGTGAAGAAAGAAATAGATATATGTTGTTAGGAGTTTGAAGTTTGCACAGGTATTTTGTACAGCAGCTGCTTTTGTTCGAATATCGAATACAAGAATTCCAAATTCTGACGCAATTACTAAGACTTCTCGCCACTGAAGATGCCTGCCACAGTAGTAGGCGAAACGTCTGGAGAAAGAAGGAGAAGATATTGACCACAGCCATCTAGCCTGAAAGCTTCACATTATCATTTTAATCCAGGCTTAAACTAAGCTAATACTTAAACGTAACTACCTGAAAGTCGTATAAGCACCAGAGGATTGGTACACTGTAGTGGAAAAGTCAAAAGAAATAAATCCATTCTAAGTGAAAATAATGTCGTAAGAAGATTTTGTTTCTTTCAAGCAATCTACAAGAATTGAAAAAAAAAGTATGACACTCCTATGGCTCTGAATGAACAGAAAGTGCAAAATCTGGCACCACTGATTTCATATATACCTCTAAAATACCACGAGTATTAAGAAGAACTACCTCGAACGTCAAAGAGTGGGAAGAAGACATTGATGAGGACTAAGCATAAAAAATCAATAATTGTCACAAACATTTTTGTGTGTAAAGTGGTGCAAGCCACAATTTTTTTAATGGTTGGTAAATAAAACTCAGAGTTCCTATTGTATTTAGAATTTTATCACTTGTTCTCAATAAACAACATTGGAATTGTCATTTTATATCATTCAATTGATAAAACTATATTAACCCAGATAAGGATTTAGATGAAACTTCAAACACTCATATCTCAGAACTAACATCATGTGGCATGGACCCTTGTTTCTCCAAGGTCTTCAATTGTATTAGTATGCAATGTACAGGAATATTCTGTTGACTACAGAAAGTCTGTTGCCGTTTTTTTTCAGATATTAAAATGGGATTCAATACAGTGTGGCACAAAGGTGCATTGTACTATCAGTTGCAATATTCATGCAACAACATAACAAGCAACCCTTTACACTCCAAATTTAGTACCTTTTTCCACCAAACGATGGGGTAAGCACAGTATCCCTATTGAGCAACAATTCCCGATTTTATGCAACCCAACATTTGAATATCTGCAGAGTTCAATGACAAATAAGATCTACCCTGGAATCTACCTGTTTTTACGACTACCTACTTCAAATAAACAGCCCAGCTCAGGCGGTGCGGTGTAGCTGGAAATATGGAATTAGTGTTCCAAATGGACAGATACAATGCTCATAGGCATAAAGGGTAGGCGTCGCGTCGTCGCCGTGAACAAAATCTAATATCAATAAGCAACCTTGTTTTGTAAAACATGTAGCAAGTTAATAAAACTTGAAACATTATGAAGTGTTACATTATTGCTATTCATTTAACACTGTGGAATCTGTCAACTGAAGTAATTGGGCACGTTTTTCATATCTATTTTATTTTAAGTTAAAATCATCTTTGTAATGAGAGTCTAAACCAATCACATTACCTTACTTTAAGGCCGATTAATTTTTACACACATTGAATGATACTAGGTCGTTTATTCATTTATTTCAGGTATATTATACTAAATTGCACTACCTTAGCATACATGCAATAATAATATTTGAAAAAGAGGAGCGATGAGTTTACCAATTACAATTAAGTAATTGCAAGAAAATACGTGTTGTGACGTTAGTAAATGTTCTTGATAATTGTTTGACAAATTGGCACGTTAAACTACTCTAATCTGGTATATGTATACAGCGGCCATGTTTTTATCGAATAAGTAGAATTATTACGATCCTGTTATGCAGGGCATATTATATTTATTCTAACAATTTGTAGAATGGATAATCGAATATTGACAAAGTTTCAGATAGTTCTAAAAACTTTTACGGTAATACATCAAGCAATACGACATACAGCGGATAAAATACAATAAAATGTTTTTAGAAATCGCTCGTAACCTATTTAATATAATTACATTTTGGAAGAGTAGCTTTTAAATACTTTCACCACCACGAAAATATAGTTATTATAAGAGTGAATGCTTCTAGCGGCCATCTTATGACACACAACAAAAAATTATGGATCCGACGTTTTTTCGAAAACGTATATTAATCTATCGAACATTATCTACATCGTTTTCAAAGTTTATAATCAAATTTCCAGTAAAATATCTGCAAACCTAATACATCTTAAAACTATATTTGCAAGGCAACAGGAGACAACCAGAAAGTTGAACAATGGAGTGTAAAATGATAATATGACTAATACTAAAGTTTTTCTTTCCTTTTGAGTTTTTCGTAGCATTCCTTTGGCGCTTTTTGTTTGTTTATAGGAACTATCTCTTTGAAACATTTAATTTTGTTTAGTACATTATAGCTACATTTATGACGCTAGTTTTTTTAAATATAAAATTGGTTTTTTGAAGAGCAGCATTAATTGAATCCCATTTTACTGGACTTCACTTTTGTTTCCTATTTTATATTGAAACAAAACATATTATTATGCTGTATTGCTTTAGTTAATAAAATAATACTACTACTATCACTACCACTACCACTACCAAAACTCACCACCTCTTCCACTACTACTGCTTGTAATATATGTTTTATGCATATATCACACAACAAATTTGAAATCTAAAATATAAATATGAGAATTTTTTTTGGTTATGCCCTTATTGGAAATATATTTATAATGCTTATATTAAACGGCGTTTTCTGGTTTTTGAGCTTATCACGTTGCACTTTCCGTGATATTGTAAAATATTTGAAAAATTGTTACTGCTTTTTTTAAAGATTAGTTATGAATTTATTTTTAAACGAAAGCCCAAATGATTGAAAATTTACCACATTTAAAAGGATTTTTTCATGCAAGTAATTGCATTTTGCTAAATCTGGTACCATTAAAATATGCGTTATGGCAGAGTCTGACTAATTTTAGAGTAACGTTAAAGTTAACAACGTTTTGATAAGTATAAATATCAAAAAGTCCTAACAGGATTTTTATAGACATAAATTTACACTGCAAGTAAATGACATTAACAAAAACACATCCTTCATGAAAATAAATTTCGTATTAGTCAAGGAATGTCACCAGTTGAATTTGGTTTCTTAAGCATATCTGTAGTACAATTATGACGATGTAAATGGAAATTTTTGTTTTCGGCATTTTCAAATTTTAACTAAGATTCATATACAGTAAGTTATACATAGAAAACGTTTTTTATACACCTCAATTTAGCTCCACTTATCCCCCCTGCTTATAAAACAGAATATAACAACAATCTAAAAACCTTATTATTACCTTCTAAAAATGTTAACTATAAATATTCTGTTAAATATGGACAATTAATTAGCAACCATGCAAGAAACATCCTTATTCGACATAAACAAAATTATCCCGCCAATAATAATAGCAAATTCGTTGATACTATCCATTAATAATTTGAACGATATATTAAACCTTTCAGTTAAAATGTTTACAATATTGCAGTACTGTATTTTCTGCAATTGTTATAAATAATGTGCTTTGTATGTAGTCATCCACGCCATACTATTACATGCATTTCGAAGCAATACTTTCATTGTGGTATAAGAGTTTTTCTACGCTATTATTTTACACGCGGTTAGAGAAAATGTATTTGCTTTTTACTATATTACATTTTGTTTGCCATATTTGGTGTATTTTGAAACATTAGATACTTTAAAAGTTTTTAATAATATCTGAATTTTCTAAATATTCAATTATCGGATATATAGATTGTTAAAATAGATATAAGTAAGTTGCCTTTCATAACCACATCGAAGTAATTCTACTTATGCGACAAAATATCGCCGCTCTATACATATACCAAATTAGGATACTTAAATTAATTTATCGAACACAAATCAAGGCAGAGCAGCTTTTAATGACATCACAATAGGTTACTGTCGTTATATCCCAACGAACACATATATACACACATTAATTGTAATTTGTAACTCATATTCTCAGTACCCTTAAAAATCGACAAGTTGCAACCACGGTCCTCTTTACATATATTATTATTAAACCTGTACTAAAATAATAAACGTGGAGAAATTTAGTACCCGAAATAAATGACTTACCACAATTCGATATAAGTATCTAAAAGTTATTTTTTTTTAATTTGATATTAGCTAAAATCAACTTGGTTACGATGACAAAAGTAACTTCTAATAACAAAGTTGACTTTAGTTTAAAATAGAGAAGAAAAACTGTTTCATTGACTTAAGTTGACTGATTCCGCGGTACTAAGGGAATCATTTTATCAATAATATAATAATAACTGTAAGGTTTCAAGTTTTAATAAGATTAACATTTTACATATTTCGGTTTATTAAATAGGCATGCATCAAAGAGTTTAGAAATGAAGGTAATTGCTATTGAATATCGTACACGCCGACCCTTTATACCTACAAGCCTTGTGTCTGTCCATTTGGAACTCCAATTTCATATTCCTAGCTATACCGCACTGGTTGGGCTGGTCTGGTTATATTGGGTGTAATAGTAAAAACAGGTAGATCCGAGGGTAGATCTTACCTGTCATTGAACCCTGCAGAATGCAGATATTAAAATGTGGTAATGTTGGGTTGCATAAAAACCGGAAATTGTTGCTCAATAGGGATACTGTGCTTGCCCCATCATTTGGTGGTAAAAGGTACTAAATTTAGAGTGTAGAGGGTTGCCCCTTATGTTGTTGCATGAATATTGCAACCGAGAGTACAAACTGTACACAGTAAACTGGCCACAATATTTGTTAAAACTGATCAGAAGTTTCTTGGAGGGTAGACGGATTAGAGTGAGCATTAATGCAGCGATGTCTCAGCCTATTAACCGCTATTAGCGTGACATGACATGTTTCTAAATAATAAGTTGTAACAGTCCAGTCACACATATAAACTCCAGTTTGCTGATGATACTGAGGTAGAATCAAAAAAAAATTAAGAAAACTATGCAATGTCTCCAGCAGAGTACAGATCTTGTCAGGCAATCGCTAAATCAGTGGATACTGCAAATTAACCCAGGAAACCGGGTATCTTTCATCACACCATTAAACAAACATGTAGTATCAGTAGGTATCTATAACTATAGAATCAATCCACAACCAAAGGTGGAGTACCTGGTAATCACTATAGACCACAAAGTGAATTTTAAACATCACACATCACAGTCTAGATGTAACATCATAATTACGAGCTATGTATTTCCGATCAGTAACATATAAAAACATGGAATCAGAATAATGACTGTCACACATTTTTATAAAATGATCTGTAGGCCAATAATTAAATATGGACACATTATACTACTCAAGACATGACACAAACCTGCACCTAACGATATAGAAATAGATATTGATGTTTATTTTGTGGAGTTACAATTTTGATATTAATATAAAATGTACCTTTGAGTTTGTTCCTTTGCTATTATTATGGATATGAGTGGATGGTAAATGTGACGGTGTGAGTGTGTGTTTAAATGATAGTGTTGTAGGTATTACTTAGTCCTTGTATGTCAGTCCTGTCGTTTACATATGTGTTTAGGTTTTTTTGTATAATGTATCATTTACAAAAATTGTCTTTTACATTTATGTTATTCTATAGCAATAATTTTGGTGTTATCAAAGTCAGAGTGTGGTCAGTTTGTTCCTGATGTTTTTTTAAAGCTGTGTAGTTGTCACTATTTTTATGATGTTGTAGTCTGTTTTTTAAGTATTGTCCTGTTTGTCCTATATATTGTTTGTTACAATGTTTACATTTTATACTGTATATTGTGTGTGTTCTTGTTTCTTTCGGTGTTTTTGTTTTTAACGATGTGTAGAATTGTTTAATCGTGTTAATTGGTTTATATGTAATTTGGAAATTATGTGGTTTTAGTAGGTTTTTTATTTTTTGAGTAAGGGGTGGAATATATTGTAATGTTAAGTATGTTATGTTTATGTTTTTTTCTTGTTTTTCATATTGAATACTATTGACCGGGGTGAAAACAGCAGCCAAAAGATAGCAGCTTAAATTTCCGAGTACACCCGAACATATAACAGAAGTACGGAATATAGATATTGCCGCTTATACCCTACGACCATACTCAGCAAAATATAAATTACAGTTGCATTCTAACGTATTCATAAATAAACAAATAACAAAAATATGCGAATTTCAACAATTATTTTTATCTCGGGGAACAGAGCTGTTGCCATATTAGTCCCTCAGCAGAATAATTCCCTGTTAATGAACTTCTGATTTTTGAAAACAGATTTATGACTGAATATTCAATTAAAATTTGTGAATAAAAACAATTATCTATATCCCAGTTGATAGAGGAAATTTTTCTGCTAAAGAACTGGCATGGCACCAACTCTACAAACCAAATTACAAATAAATGTTTATAATGGCATTAACTCTATTAACTGGGTTATAAATAATTGTTATAAATACTGTTAATAACTAGGCCCTCGATGTAGTGCAAGTAAATCTGTTTTCGGAAATCGATAGCTATTTAACAAGGAAATTTTTCTGCTAAAGAACTGGCATGACATTAACTCTATTAACTGGGTTATAAATAATTGTTTATAAATATTGTTAATAACTAGGCCCTCGATGTAGTGCAAGTAAATCTGTTTTCGGAGATCGATAGCTATTTAACAAGGAAATTTTTCTGCTAAAGAACTGGCATGGCATTAACTCTATTAACTGAGTTATAAATAATTGTTTATAAATATTGTTAATAACTAGGCCCACGATGTAGTGCAAGTAAATCTGTTTTCGGAAATCGATAGCTATTTAACAAGGAAATTTTTCTGCTAAAGAACTGGCATGGCATTAACTCTATTAACTGGGTTATAAATAATTGTTTATAAATACTGTTAATAACTAGGCCCTCGATGTAGTGCAAGTAAATCTGTTTTCGGAAATCGATAGCTATTTAACAAGGAAATTTTTCTGCTAAAGAACTGGCATGGCATTAACTCTATTAACTGGGTTATAAATAATTGTTTATAAATATTGTTAATAACTAGGCCCTCGATGTAGTGCAAGTAAATCTGTTTTCGGAAATCGATAGCTATTTAACAAGGAAATTTTTCTGCTAAAGAACTGGCATGGCATTAACTCTATTAACTGGGTTATAAATAATTGTTTATAAATATTGTTAATAACTAGGCCCTCATTGTAGTGCAAGTAAATCTGTTTTCGGAAATCGATAGCTATTTAACAAGGAAATTTTTCTGGCTAAAGAACTGGCATGGCATTAACTCTATTAACTGGGTTATAAATAATTGTTTATAAATATTGTTAATAAC
>QCXZ01000086.1:10932516-11074607 GCA_025024175.1 Rhyzopertha dominica | reverse complement strand
TTTATATTGTTAAGGTTTAAATTTTTAGTGTTTCCTTTTTTGAGACCAGTAATTTCTTAAATTCCATTACAATTCTTATTTCTTTTCCTGTCACTTAATTTTCTTCTCTCCGCATTAGTATTACTATTATAGACATTCAATATTTCAACACTTAACAAATAACAATTATTGTCTGTAATAAGCACTATATTTTATATTTAACTTCTTAGAATAACTAAAAAAAAACTGAATTTATAAACAATAAACCACGAAACGAGACATAAAAATTCCAAACACCACTTGACGCAAAGGGCAAGGAGTAACTAACCAGCCACCTGGAATATGAACATAGATATCTGCATTCATTCCAAATCAAACAACAATCAAGTAATTTCTGTACCGTGAAAGTAAAAATACCGAGACTGAACCAAAGTAAAAGGCCAACACCTACATTTGCATTTGCACTTTCGGTTGTTTATTTGGGATTGCTAATTTGCAAGCCATAAATAATACCAAACAGGGTTGTAAATCTTAGATTGTTTTGCTTTGAATCCAACAAGCAGAAATCATTGTGTCATTGTAAGCTTCTTATTTGTCAATATTTTTTCCTCCTGTTCTAGAATATTGGTAAGGTATGATATACACTACAAAATGGCGGGGACAAGAATTCTTTTTTCCGTCTTACTGCCAAAAATCGGGATTTTTTTCCTAGCCATTTTGTAGGATTATATTAATGTAGATTTAGACTCAAACAATTGTTTTGAACGAGAGATATAGTAGGTGGGTTTATGTTGCATCTCCCATAATAAAATTGTTTAACTGTAAATGCAATTGCATGTAATTTATATAGTTCTTATAAAAAATATTGCAGTTAATTTGTTAGTAGTTAGACCCTAGAATAAGTTAAATTAAATGGGTTTTTGTTGAAAAAATAGAAATTATCAAAGCAATGAACACTGTAAGCTAAATATTTTTTAATGCGAGAAATCATCTACATATATGGTTGCAACATGTAGTGTTCTGTACTAAATGAATTTACTACAATTTTATTAATGTATTATTTTATAAAGAAGAAATATCACATGAACATAACCTGATTTTAAAAATTTTTAGAAGGTGGAATGGTAGAACAGGAAATATGAATTTTATTAAAAACTGTTGTTTTCTGGCCACATTAAAAAATTTTTCCTTTAGTACTTAATATTGCATGTAAAGGGTAAACTAAACTGGCTTCCTCCACCAGAATTTAAATAGTTAACTTGTGCTAAGCTGCTAAGCCCGCTTAGTCTACTCTTTACATTCAAGTAGACAGTCGTGCTTCCTCTCCAATACAATCTTAAACTTGTTTGAGTATACCACTTAAGGATTAAAGAAAGGAGCAGTATGTATCTCTTCTTTTGCGACATCTACGTCGTCCGCAACTGAATATCGGGTTGCAGCGAAATGGGCGCATCGTTATTTTCGCCACCGTCCCGTACGACATTACTTCTGGAGGAGACTGTACAGTTGTTGTACTTTTTATTTCCAACTTATTATAAGTTGGTTGACCATCTTTGTAGCATGAGAAAGGGATGAACTTTGATTTGCTTATATTTATTGTAAAAAGTTTGTAGTCAAAATATTTCTTCAATTTAAGTATATCATTTTCGACCTTCTTTTTTAAATCTGTCCAGTTTTTGTCTTTATAAAGTATAACTATATCATCAGCATAAGATATTATATGTCCTGTTGTTGGTATGGTGAACATATCATTGATATATAATATAAAGAGAATTGGACCAAGTATTGTACCTTGAGGTATTCCAAATTTAGTTTTGGTTCCGCTACTATGTTCTCTATTTTGACATACTGCATTCTGTCAGATAGATAGCTTACAAAGAGTTTTAGAGGTATACCTCTTACACCAATATCGCTTAGTACGTCTATTAATTTAACATGACTAACAGTATCAAAAGCTTTTGCCAAATCTAAAAATACTGCCAGTGATTTTTCATTTTTATCTAGGGTAATCTGAATTTTTGTTATTAGTTTTTCAATTGCATCTTGTGTTGATTTGTTCTCCCTGAAACCAAATTGAGATTCGGATATTATCTTGTGTTTTATTAGAAAATCCACAAGTCTGTTTTTTACTGTTATTTCTGTTATTTTTGCCACAGTTGTTATCACTGATATCGGTCTATAATTTTGTACTTCAGTTTTGTTGCCATTTTTATAAATCGGGGATATCAGAGCAGTCTTCAATATATTTGGGAAAATCTCTGTGGTAAATATTCTATTTATAAGTGTAGTTAATAACAGGGCAATTGCTGGTGCAAGGGTTTTTATAGTTTTAACTTTTATGCCATCTGTTCCTACTGCTATGTTTGTCTTTAAATTTTTTATAATTCTTGTTATTTCATTACAGTCTGTGGGTTTTAGAAATATGGAATGTTGGTTAATGTGATTATGTAAGAAATTCGGTTTACCAGAGTTTATTATTTTTAATGCATATGATTTACCTACATTAGCAAAAAAATAGTTGTTGAAGTGTTCTGCAATTTGTCCTTTATCTGTCATTTCATTTGAACCACTTAGTACCTTTTCAATGTTTTCACGTTTTATTGTCTGGCCTCTCATCGTCTTAACAGTTTGCCAAAGGCATTTGCTGCTATAGTGTGGGTTATTTTCTAGTTTTTTAGTGTAGTAATCTTTTTTTGCCATTTTTATTAATGCACTCAAGCTGTTTTTATATTCTTTGCAGTAATTTAGAATGTCAATATTATTGGGGTATTTTCTTGTTTGGATGTATAATTCTTGTTTTTTATTGACAGATTTTATTAAGCCTTTGGTAATCCATTCTTTCCGTTTTGTTTCTTTTTTTTGGAAGTGTAATTTTTTTTGTGGATTCATGTATTATTTGTTGAAGTGTCTGTATAAAGCTTTCCGCTGCTCTTTCAACCGACTCTTGCTCGATAATGTTTTCTATATTGCATGCTTTAATCTTTACCAATGCTTGTTTTTCATTGAAAAGTGATATAACTCTACTTTTGTTTGTTTTGGTGTTTGTTATATCTTTACTACTTATTTTGGTTTTATTCAGTACGGTGTAATGGTCTGTTATGTCACTTTTCAAAATAATGAGAATGTGATCTTTTAAAGGTGCTTTGCTTTTTACGTAGATGTGATCGATACATGAGCTACTTATGTTTGTTACTCTTGTGTACCCATTAATTAACGATATGTAGCCAAATTCCGCTAAAGTGTTGGAATATTCCTTTGTCTGTATGTCACTGCCTTTAATGTCTATGTTAATGTCACCTATAAAGTAATTATATTCACAATATGAGTTCTGCGTTAAGTAGTTCCTTAAATTTATTGTAAAGTTTAAAGAACAGGTTGACGGTGGCCTAGACATTGCCGATATTAAGAGAGTTTTATTAAGATGTTTTATTTCAAGTTTTATTATGTTTATGCAGTATAGGTTCACTATTTGCTTGGTGTAGTTTGTATTATGCTTTCTGTATACTACACAACCATCATTTTGATTAATGTTACCGTAGTTGTATATTATGTCATAACCTTTCAGGTGGTGTGGATTATGATCTGGTATTTGCCATCTTTCTGTCAATATTATGATATCTATATTGTCATCAAGTTGTTKCAACATTATACTGACCTCATCAAAATTTTTTGTAATACTTCTTATGTTTTGATTAAGSATTCAGATCGTACTCTTGTCATTATCTTGTATTAAAAATTTGTAGTCTTGTACACTTTGAACAGTTTTGGTTTCTACTTCTATAGGTTCAAAATCTCTTATAAACCGGTCCATATAAAAATAATTAAATATTTAACAATTATAACTTTGAAAACGTACTTTAAGAATAATCTATTTGTTGTTAATTAAATATATTGGGTTTCGGTCTTCTAAATAAAACTCCTTTTATCTATGCCAAGCTTTCGGAGATCATTTGTCTCCTTCTTCTTTTTATTAAATAACTACAAATAGAGTACAACAAATCACATGAAAATACTTACAACAGAAACGGAATTAGTCTAAGTTGAACAGCATTCTTAACCTCATATAAATAACTCTAAACTTATAGGTAATTTTAAATTTTGCTAACTATTAATAATCACAAACAATATTGACAAATATTAATATATCTTTCAAAATTAAAAAACTGACAACCAATAATATGAAATCTAGATAGGACGAGAAATTTGGAGAGTGCAAGTAGGAAATTATGATGACGAAAATGGTTTAAAATGGAGAAGATAGGTGTAAATTTAAGAAAGATTATGAATATCGCTTCTTTTATTAATACTATGAATTTGTCTATTGATATGGGCCATTTCTAAAAAAAGACGTATCTTTAAATTTATTTCTTTATCCAAAACTATTAGATCATTAAAATTAAATTTATGGTCAAGTTCATAACAATGGTTAAATATTACAGAGGTTGTTTTATTATTTTTTATATCTCTTTTGTGTTCTCTAACTCTGTCAATTAAATGTCTCGCAGTTTGACCGATATATACTGATTCGCAGTTACTACAATTTAATAAATATACTACATTTGTTAAATTTTCAATAGGAGTTTTACATTTTAATTTTGAAAAATAATTTTGAATTTTTACAAGTGGGTAATAACAAACATGAACATTATCTATTTCTAACATTAATTTTTTTAATTTTGTCGCTAAGACCTTCTATGTAGGGAATTACACAATATTTTGTTGTAGGAGAAACATTATTTAAAACTTCACTTGATCCTACATCAGTTCTATCAGTTTTAAAAAGAAGTTTTTTTACTAAAGGAACTGGATATGAATTAGAAATTAAAATTCTTTGTAATATATTTAAATTTTTGTTTAATAGTGCAGGATGTGACATTTTTTTAACTCTGTTTTTTAATGCCAAAATTAAATTTATTTTAGTGTTGAATTTATGATAAGAATAAAAATTTAGATATCTACAAGAAGAAATAGGTTTTATGTACCAATCTACAATTATAGAATTTTGATCATTTCTTATTAATAAACAGTCTAAAAAAGGTAAAGTTTTATTATTTTCTTTTTCAATTGTAAATTGAATATCTTTATTGTATGAATTGAAAACTGTTAATAATTCATCATGTTTATCAAAAGGAATTGCTAATACAATATCATCAACAAATTTAACTAGAAGTGGAACATCAAAATTTAGAGCATTTAAGCAATTTAAAACTACATCATCCATTACATATTGTGCCAAAATAGGTGAAACTTTTCCACCCATTGGTGTACCAAATATTTGTTTATAAAAAATTCCATTAAAACTAAAAATTATATGTTCAAATACAAATGTAAGTATATCTAAAAAGGTATTTAAATTAAAATTACAATGTTGTTTAATACTATCCCAATTTTTAGAAATAACATCTTTACAGAAATTTAAAGAAATATTAGTAAAAAGGGATACAACATCTAAACTTACTAAACAATAGTTGACAGGAAGGCAATAGTTATTAAATTTATTTGAAAACACAAAAGAATCTTTTACGTAATGAGGGTTATCATAATTATAAGCTGATGATAAAACTTCTGTAATAAGAATAGATAAACCTTCTGTTGGAGAATCTATTGAGGAAATTATAGGTCCAAAAAGTAAATTTTGTTTATGTATCTTTGGTAAAGAATAGAATTTTGAGACAACACTATTATATTTGGTAAACCTTTTGCTATCTGACACGGAAATCATATTATCATCTTTTAACTTTTTGATAATTTTATTAGCCTTATTTTGAATGGAAATGGTAGGATCAGAATCAATGGTAACATAAAATTTTCTTTCACTTAGTAATTCAAGGGATTTCTCTAAATATAAAGTTCTAGTAATAGCTGTAGTTACATTACCTTTATCTGAGTTAACAATTAAGATATTAGGATTATCTTTTAAAAACATTTTAAGTTTAATTCTCATTTTATACAACCAATCAATTTTAATGTTAGGTTTATGTAATTGATTAGTAATAACATTAGTAATTTTAGCCGTTAACAGATCCTTTTTTAAACCATTTTCTAAGTTAACAAAAGGATCTAATTCAGATAACAACTTAATAATATTAATATCTTTAGTATTAGGTTTTAAACTAAATTTTTCTCCCAATGCCAAAAAATTAACAACATCATTGGGAATAGTTAAATCTGTAAAATTTTTAAACCATTTATCTTCTACGTGAATTTTATTAAGTTGTGATAAATGTAATTTATTAAATTTAGTGATATTTCTATTTTTTACTTTAGAATAGATCTTTTTATACCTACTTGTCTGTCTCTTTTTAAATTCTAAAACTATTTGAGATGGTAATAATTTTGTTATACAATCATATAGATTTAGTAACTGATTTTCTAAATATTTTAAGTTTGATATAGTGACATCAATTTCTAAATTTAATGTTTTAGTTTTAAGTTTATCATTAAAATTACCTACAATGTTATTCAACCTATTATTATGAGTACTAACTAAATTAAAAGTACTTCTTAGTCCATTGGTAATATGATTAGGAAAGATTCCTGACTTCCTGCATCTGAGTAGAAAATTWCTTCTGTTATTAATTGCTGCCAACTTAGAGTTACTATTGCAGATGGATTTCAATATGATCATTGTCTTTTTTTAGAAATYGCCCATATCAATAGACAAATTCATAGTATTAATAAAAGAAGCGATATTCATAATCTTTCTAGAATTTACACCTATCTTCTCCATTTTAAACCATTTTCGACATCATAATTTCCTACTTGCACTCTCCAAATTTCTCGTCCTATGTAGATTTCATATTATTGGTTGTCAGTTTTTTAATTTCGAAAGATATATTAATATTTGTCAATATTGTTTGTGATTATTAATAGTTAGCAAAATTTAAAATTACCTATAAGTTTAGAGTTATTTATATGAGGTTAAGAATGCTGTTCAACTTAGACTAATTCCGTTTCTGTTGTAAGTATTTTCATGTGATTTGTTGTACTCTATTTGTAGTTATTTAATAAAATATTACAGGCCCAGAAGAAGGAGGCAAATGATCTCCGAAAGCTTGGCATAGATAAAAGGAGTTTTATTTAGAAGACCGAAACCCAATATATTTAATTAACATCAAAGATAAACGGTCAATAACAGTACAATTCTTAATCTATTTGTTCCTTCATCGCCTGCATTCTCTTATTGTAAACTGTACAAGTTGCATCAAGTGCATTATGGTTTGTATCATAGTTTGTTTTGAATTGTTTGTTATGATAAGAGCAATTACAACAGTTGTATTGTTCAGTATTACAAACTTTACTATTATGTGCACTGGAACACTTAGAACATGTTTCTTGATTCCTACAATTTATTGAAATATGGTTAAACCCATTGCATTTATAACACCTAGGAACATATAAGTTATCGTATATTGCACATTTATTATACCCTATATTAATTTTTTTCATTAATAGCAATTTGTTATGTGCTTGACCATTGCATTCTAAAATAAGAAATTGCTTTTCTTTTTTTGAAAAATTTTACCGTTATTTGGTCTTCTTCTTTAACTAAAAGTTCATTTTGCTTGTAGACTGCTTCAATTATATTCACATCTTCAGATCCGTCTTCTTCCTGCCAGTCTATGTTAAATACTTTCACTGTGGGCTTCTTCAATTTTGTTTCCATAATTTCATATTGGTTACCCATTTTCATTTCTATTTCTTGCTTCATATTTTCCTTGGCTTTATTTGTTTCACATTTTATCAAAATAGAACCACTTTTTACATTTTTAATGTATGAAATACCAGCAGCAATTTTTGCTGGTCTTACTATTGCTTGAAGATGTTCTTTAGTTTTTTGCTGTTTTGTTCAATCTTTGGTTTTATTATTATACAAGGCACATTCTTTACTGGTGTTTTCTCCACTTTTTGTTTTACCATATCTGCAAATGTAGCATGTTGCCCTTCTTTGATGTTTGTACGTGTTTTATTTCTTCTTCTAATCTAACCACTTTTTCTTGTAGTAGCATGTTTTTTTCTCTCATTTCGTTTAGTAGTTCTTGCAAAATTTTATTTTCTCTTTCCAAATTGTTGTTTGATTGCACACTTTGAGAGGTTATGTTCTGTTTATTACAACATTTTACTCTTGTGTTATCAATAGCTTCTAATTTGTACCTTTCTGTGCAACTGGTATGATAAGTTTGACCACAATTGATGCAAATAACTGTCTTGCACTGCACTTTCTTACAACATTTGTAGAATAACTCTGAGAGTTCATCATCAGCATTCACATCACCTGCCATCATATTATGTGAATTATATATGTTACATATTATAATTGAATATGACCGTTAATTATACTAAATATAATACAATAGTTTGGTCACCATATTATAAGGTTCACTGTGACAGGCTTGAATAGATTCAACAAATGTTTTTGAAAAGAATCTGATGGAGGCCTCCTAAACAATCCTGGTGTAAGCATGCTGTACATACCTTAATCTTCCCAGCTTGGAAAAGTGGCGAACGTATCTGTTCAGCTATAAGCTTGTCAACAATAAAATATAATTATTGATACTGGACTGTTAAATTTTCCTTATATTTATCAATTAATCCTGCTTGTCCATATATTTCTTTGATGRTAAATGGTGCTGACTAAATAGAAAATAATGTATCGACGCTGTAAATATTTACCCTCACATATGTATTGTTTTATCGGGTCTGTATACTGTGTTGTTATAAATAGGATATTTAGCTAATATTTATTTTTCTATGTAATGTAAAGGCATATACAGTGTCAGTAAACTATTATTATTATTTTATGTTTTAGATGTTCAATGTAATTAAACCGGTTTTTTAAGGTAAATTACGACTTATTTTTATTCACTCGCTGTTCACTGTTCTTGAAACATTTTGCATGCAACCTAATATATTAGCTCTAATTTGGTATACAATTTTGAGGTATGCCTCATAATAATTAATGCACAGTCATTGATTAAACACATACAGATATACCAAGGCTAACTGCATTAAAATCACATAGATGGCAGTACAATATGCAATGCAAAGGATGTAGCAGCTGGGATAATAACTGTGTTCCCACGAGCCACGCACCATGACAGAAACGTGGAAACCAAGGGCAGACTCGGGATGCAGCAACAGGTGCGAATAAAGTTAAAAGAACCAATTCTTAAATCATTTAGATTATGTTGCAATCAGGCGTATATTGTATAAGTATGTGTAAGTTTATTGTATGCAACAAGTCTTTTTTAATTATATACCTACATTTTTTTATGGAAAATAAATTAATACATTATTAAGGTAAGTAACCAATCGTTGTAATAACATTAGCTTAGCACAAAAATGATAGCTGCCAATTTGTCATGTTACCTTTGGTAGATGAACCCCACACTCTTATAATATAGTTCCAATATGATAAATAATGTTAATTTCAGTTTGTCTACTTTAATAATAACAGCTGAGGGCATGCTATTTTTTTATTTTCAAATACCCTTTTTAATTACTTAGATATTTAAATTTATTAAGATTGAAATATCTCTTATTAAATAAAAAAATTAATCCATACACGACCATAATATTTAATTTAATATATCCATTTATATATTCTATTCCCTCATGGGACTTTCTTTGATATTGCATATTATGTAGGCACCACATAGTTATTTATTAGATAAAGGATTAGGTGTAAAAAAAGAGTCAGGATATAATGTCATTATTTATGGTCTGCACTAACATAATAAAAAACAGAAGTAAATGGATGATCCTCGTTTTAGTTTTTTATGATCCTTGTTAATGATAGACAGTCTAATTTTCTTTTTCAAATTGCAACATACAGGGTTAGCGAAAAGTATGGAATAACAATAACCAGGTTATTTCTCATAGCAAAATGTTGTTAACAAAATTTTTTTGCTAATTATTTTTTATTTATTAGTCTTTTTTGTATAGCAATGCATTTCGATAGCAGCATTTTTTTTTGTTTTTTTAACGGCAACCAAGCCAATTCTTTGCAAATTTGTATGGCTCCTTTTTTCTTGGTTTGATCTGGTGTCTATATTTTGTATAGTTCATAATAAAATTTTTGTGAGAAATTATGTTTTCAAATGAACAACAAAAAGCGTTATGAAAATGCAAATCTTCAGTTTGACAGAGGAGACTATTCTTCAACTTATTATATATTGTTATGAATTATTAACTTCTGCTCCTGAGAAACTAAGTGATAAACCTAAAACTGGACAACAGGCTTTTAGAAAAATTGAAGATTTACAATTTTTAGCTAAAACCGTTGTAAATATGCAATTAAATCGTAAATGAAGACAGTTTGGACAGAAATTGAAAAACATACAGCATTATCATTTTTTCATAAATCCCCAGCAACACATAAATTTTTATTGAGAAGCAGATTTATTTTACCTTCTATAACTACATTTAGAAGACAAATTAGAAATTATAAGATGAAGCCTGGTCTAACCAAAATTATTTCAATATTTTGATGTGATGTGTATTACTGTTCGATGAGATGTACACCAAGCAGCATGTAGTTTTGTAAATATTCTGGCATGGTGCTAGGCTTGAAGAATTTGGGAGAATTTGCCAGCAAAGTGTGTATTAGTCCTCATGATAAGAGGAGTATATGCTGATTGCGAGTTACCAATGTCGTATTACTTCTCTTAAAAAGGGCGTTGGTGAAGATACATTGGTTAAAATTGTTAAGAAAAACTTAGATAATTTGAAAAAATGCAGGTTAAAAGCAGTAGTTACTGTTTGTGACCAGTCCAACACTATTTTTTTTTATATGAAGAAGATATATGATTTTCCTCATCTCTTGAAAAGTGTACGGAACATAAGCAATAACTATTTCTTGGAATTACATTAGAGAAACGTACGATTTGGATAAAAAAGTCAATCAGTTAAATTAACTGATAAATACATCCGACCAAATAATGGTTAGCTGCCAAAGTTTTTAGTAATAATGTACATGCAGCAATGTGAACTGCCCTAGATTATGAAAAATTATCTGCAGATGTTTGAAGCTTTAAATTGTAAGTATCTGTTAGTAGTAAACCGTGCAATCGACTATTGTCTTTGGAAAATGCTGATTTTCTCTGTGCCTTAAAAGATGGCAATGAAGCGTTTAATATTCTTCAAAAATGCACAGAAAATAAGCGAACAAAAAAAACTTTAAGTTCCACCTTGTTTCACAGGCATGATGCAAAGAATTAATGCAATCACAATGTTGCAACGATATTAAAACAGATGAATTGCCCTTTTTTATACTCCATAAATTGTATGTTTTAGAGAAAGAGTGAAGCTGAAAGCACCCACATTACATTTAAGTAAATTAATTAAATACTGCATTAAGGTTATTCATAAGCATTGGCAAAAATACTGTTCAAAAAATTATAATTTTTAGAAAACTTTTTTATAATCACATTTTAAAGACAATGCCGCATTTATTTAGTGAAGAAATGTGTAAAGAACACATCACATTTTTGTTGGAACATTTAATTATTGTAACACTTAGAAAAAATGCCAATTTTATAGTGCTTCATCAAAAACAGGTTTTAAAAAAGCACAATCAAAAATATTTATCATGAAGCATGAATAATTTATTAGCATTCACTATGTCATTCTTAAGGTTTTGATTATTAAGTTTTAAAATTAAGAATGGTAAATTTTTTGGACCGCATTTTGTCGAATCGTCAATTCGGCTTCAGATCTTCAATCAGTACTAGAAAAGGAAATTTTTGCCCTGACAAGATCCAGAACGCTCTGGATATAGCAAGACCAACAGTAGGAGTTTTTCTAGATCTTGGGAAAGCATTTGATACAGTGTCCCATGACATCCTCTTGAGTGGGTTGGAGTGCTGGGGTTTTAGGGGTGTGTCAAAACAATTGTACGAAAGTTATTTATATTATAAAGGAATTACTGTTCGCTGCAGTGCAATAAATTACATTTACACTTCAATAAAACTAAATATGTGGCGTTTTCTGCATATGCTGACAGCCAACCTGTAGTGTAGTGTTGCACTCGGAGCCATGTAAAAATAGGGATGATAGGTGTAACTGTCAAAATAGAATCTCTCCTATGAGAAGCATCAGCTATATGGGAGTATTGCTGGACTGTCATCTAAGATGGGGCAACATGTTGCCTATTTGTGTAAAAGGCTTGGGTATTTTATTTGGCATTTTATTGTTGAAGCAAGTGTTGACAACACCAAGGCTGCAAACAGTGTATTTTGGACCTGTACATACAATCAATCCTTACATATGGAATTGAAGTCATGGGGTGGTTGTTCAAAAACCATTTTGAATCATTTGCAAATAATACAAAAGAAAATTGTTCAGGTTACATTTATGAAACCATGTACTTATGATTCAGATCAACTTTTTGTGGACTTTGCAACATTTTGAAATATTTGGAGAAGCTTAAACTCAAAAATAACTTGACACATGAATACAATACATGGTAGATATGCAATCTAAATATTGTGACTAGTAGAGTTTTACTACAATGAAACAAGAAATCTTTAAAATATATTTCTTATAGATTGTATATAACATGTTGCCCTGCTTTTCAAATATCTGTTAAAGAATGGATAACTTCCAAGACAAGACCTTTTTTTTGAGTTTTATTGCGGATTTGAAAGAAGTAATATTTGTGCTCCATATGATAGGTACCAACATTTGCCCTGTGTTTGGTTCATTGTTTCTGTTATAGTATACACATATGTGTTTATCACGTAACTTGTCGCTTATGAGTTGTTTGCTGCAACTTACTGTGAGTAGTGCTTCGGTTTCGGTCTCGGAAATGCATGGTTTCTTTGGTCTCGGTCTCGGACTACTTAGTCTCGGTCTCGTGACGAGAGTCTCGGGTTTCTGATAAGTGGTGGTAATCCTAATATTTTTGAGATCCTGATATGTTCCTTTTACAAGAATGCCATCAAAGGCGATATTAGAAATATTTACAACTAAAGTGCATCGCAAATATCTTGAGGTCTATCTTCTACAGTTACACCGTGGTGGTTACGGGTGAATAAGCTTGGTATTTCAGTATTTGTCCTTTGTAACTATTTCTTTTAAAATAGTGCAGCACACCAAATACATTTGTAGGCCGTACTAAAATTATATGCGTAAATATATTTGTGCTGGCATAAATATGTTAAAGTGACCATTATTTATCAGATTCTTATAATCTTTTTACGTACAGTGATTTAAAAAGTATATACTTTTATATATATTTATTAATTTGAGAGATTTTGTTTTATAAATAATAGTATCAAGTTGATCATGCAAGTAACTAAATTTTACTATCAGCTGCATCACACTTGGTCATAATTGACAATAAAATTCATACAAATTAATGTATTGCGCTATAGTCTTCATAGTATTTATAAACCCATGCAGGATGGCTTGTTGATTTCGTAATAATTATAGTAATTGATTTGACTGTGTTATTGTATTTTATTAATTATTTGTCAGGCCAAAATATTAGATTGAATCTAATAATGCCTTTTGTGCAATTAAAACCAAGTGCGTTGCAGCTGAAATCAAAATTTAGTTACCTACTTCCATCATGCAACTATAATTATTAAGAAGAAACTGATATTAATTCTTACATTTTACGTTTGTCTTGTCTGGTTTATTTCTTATAAAATACTTTCTTACGTCGCCGAATACAGAAACCAATGTTTTATAAGAATCGTAGAAAAATAGGTTTTAAAAATTGTTATTTATTACGTCTTCACATATAACTTTTACTACGATTTACAAACCTATAGGTTAGATAAAGGTATTTTTTAAATAAAGTTATAGGGGTGAATACTAAAATCATCATGTACGCTGTATTGCCATTGACCATTGGTTATAAAAACTACTAAGTACAAATTACAATATACACTAAGTTTGATGTAATAATAAATAATAATAATAATAATAATAATAATAATAATAATACAATTCTTTATTAGGCCAATTTGATACAAAAGAAACAAAACGAAAAAAAAAAGCTATAGCAATTAGCCAAAATGGCGAAGTTCAATGATGTAGATTTATACCATGTTTGCACTAATACCAACACGCAACGCAAAAAGAATTAAACCAATTGACGGTTGATTTACTTGTATTTAGTTATTGTCAATATACTGATATTCCATTTTGCATGAAAAGCAATCTTTAGAGATTGCGGTTGAAAACTATTCGTGATATAATATAATATATAATATAATATAATATAATATTTATTTTCAGCTTCCTTACAAAACAAAAATATTTGAACGCTATCGTCTTAATGCAAAAAATATATACATGTATACATAGGTATTATATAATTATCTTAATCTTCTTTTCTTCTTATATCTTAGAAATTATATGTTGTCTTCATCTTCATGTATTGGAGTTCTGAGAAATTCTTCCAGGGAGTAGAAAGAATGATGAATAAGATGATTCTTTAGTATGCGTTTTAATTGGGTTGGAGACTTATTTCTCATATTGCGTGGCAGTTTGTTGTATAGTTTTGCAGCCCAGTAATCGGCTGCTGCAGTTGTTAGATTTATTCTGTGACGTGGGAGCATTAGCAGAGATCTATTACGAGTATTAAAATTGTGTATTTCCTCGTGCTTGGTGTACTTATCAATATTGTGGTGTGCATATTCTATACAACCAAGTATGTAGACGCTAGGAATTGTAAGTATTTTCGATGTTGTAAAATAAGATTTACAGCTTTGGGTTGACTGGAGATTGCACAGTACACGTACTGCTTTCTTCTGCTTTAAGAATATACGCTCTGCCTGGGGACTTGCTCCCCATAGTAGAATTCCATAAGTGGCAACAGCATGGAAATAAGCAAAATATGCAGTCTTTGCAGCATCTGGTGTTGATTGTTGATGTAGTATCCGTAGACAATAAAGTGCTCTTTCTAGGCGGGCTTCCATGTTTTCTATGTGTTTGTTCCATCTGAGATCACTGGTTAGTGTTAAACCTAGGAATTTAATGTTTGATTTCTGTTCCTTAGGCTTGGATCTTGTATCTATGGTTAATATAAATGTTTTGTCTTGGTTCATCTTCATTGCATTGTCCATGAACCAGTTCTGTGCTTGCTCAAGACTATTCATTGTTTTCTCTGTAGTATTTTTCTCATCGTCTCCTATGTTTAAAAAAGTTGTGTCATCTGCATACATACAGGTGAGGTCTGAATTGAAACTTGATGGTAAATCGTTAACATAAAGTAGGAATAATAAAGGGCCTAATACCGATCCCTGCGGTACTCCTGATTCCACAGATGACCATCCTGAGTGCTTGTCCAGCAGAAAAACTCTCTGATATCTGGTTGACAGATAAGATTTTGTCAAATTACCTGCCACACCCCTTACTCCATATTTCCAAAGCTTTGCTAGCAATATAGTGTGATGTACAGTATCGAAAGCTTTACTTAAATCACAAAATGGAATTTGAGGTACTTTCTTGGTGTCTACTGCTTCATGCATTTTTTCAATTACTTGTTGTAACGCTGTTATTGTTGATTTATTTTTCCTGTAGCCATGCTGCTGACCTGTCAGGATACAATTTTTTCTATGAAGTTTAATAATCTTGTGTAGATCAGAGTTTCTAATACCTTGGAAAATACTGGGATTATTGCAATAGGACGATAATTTGCATGTATATTTTTATCGCCTTTTTTGTGAATAGGTATTATTTTTGTGTATTTGAGCAGTTGAGGGAACACTCCTTCTTTAAGACATCTGTTCATGGTAAATGTTAGGGGATCCACTATTTCTTGAGAAATTATTTTCAGCAAATGTGTTGAAAAGTAATATACATCTCGCGTTTTTGAATTTTTCATTTTGTTTATTACTTCAAGAATTTCATCCTTGCTTGTTGGTTTTACGTAAACTGAATGTTCTATATTTGGATTTAACTTGTTCATATGTGCCACGAATTCATTGGTTGTAGTTTTTACTTGTTTGTTTGTGGATGTGAAATACAGATTTAGTTCATCAGGATTTATCGCTATCAATTCTTGCTTCTGTTTTTTACTGCCTGTAAGTTCATGAATTACCTGCCATACTGCCTTTTGTTTGTTACTTGCTTCGTTAATTAGTTTGGCTGTAGCCTCTCTCTTTGCGATGTTTATTTTTGCTTTGTATTTCCGTCGAAGGTCAGTGTACGTTTTTTTTGCATCATTTGATTTTGAGACTCTATATATTGTATAAACTGCATCTAAGTTGGTTTTTAGCGATCTCAAGCTGTCATTGTACCATYATGAWTTGTGAGTATTTGTACTTTCTTTTCGCTGTACTGTGGGAAAGCAGTTATCAAATTCATCCATGKGTGTAATATGAAATTTATTGTATGTAGTATCTGCATTTTCACAAATGTTGTAAAGATCTGTCCATTCTAAATGTTTTAAATTTTCTTTGAACTTGTTGATGTTACGTGTACTAATTGATCTTGTTAACACAGTTTTGTTTGTTTCAGTAGGTCTCTTACTTTCCATAACAAGAATTTGTGCAAAATGATCAGATATTTGCATGTTTACAGTATGAGCTTGGTATTTATCTGGTAGAACATTTGTAAATATATTGTCGATGACTGTTCCACCATTTTGGCTTGGACGAGAAAATGTGTGAAAAACCTCGTGCAAATTATACTCGGTAATTACATTCTTTAACTTACGTCTGTGTGTGCTGTTGTGCAAAAAATTGATATTGAAATCTCCAGATATAAAAATTTTATATTGAATGCATTTCTTTGTAATCCATTGCAAAATAGATTCTAAAGTTTCACAGCACAAGTCTATATCACCTGTAGGTGGTCGATAAATTGCAATTATCAGTATTTTAGCAGTGTAAGATATGGTACAACTTAGTTCGATGTTACACTCCTTAGATTTATCCTCTAGGCTTAACTTTTTCATGTCTACATCATTCCTTATTAAGATCATACTGCCTCCATGGCAGTATTTGGGTCTGCAGTACACAGATGCTATTTTGTAGCCGCCAATCTTGATTTGCTCCACTTGTTGTTGACTTAACCAGTGCTCCGTAATGGTCAGCACTGCTGGATAGTTCATTTCAACTATTAGTGCTTGTATTTGGTTAAGTTTGTTAAATATAGACTGCACATTTATATTGACTATCACAAATAGTTCTTGTATGTAGTGCATGTTGTTTTGGTTCACTAGGATTTTTTGTTTTCTGGTAAAGTGTGATGAAAATTTGTTTTATCATGATATGGTCTGATTATTGTATTTTTGGGCCATGTTGCAGGATTGTAGATATCACTTGAGCGTGACGTTTCAAAAGTAATTTTGAAAGCAGAAATTGTTATAGACTGAATATTCAATTTTTCTACTTCCAACACCTCCACTTTATGTGCTTCAAGATGATTCTTTATCTGTTCTGCAGTTGTTTCAGGGTGAAGTCTAGATATAAAAGCTTTCCTTCTACTTTCAAGGGCTCTAATCTCAGAAGTCCCAATTCCACTGCCTATGACTGTATTGGTCTTAGGCCTTCCATTTTGTCCTTTGTTTTTGGATCGGATAGTATTTGCTGAATCAGAGGTTGTATTTTTATTTAAGTTTATCATTTTGTTCATGTAAGCTAACTGCTCCTTTCCAAGAGTGTCATCGGCTCTTTTTGTGTGTGCCTCCTCTGGAGGTGCCAGAGCTTTTTCATAATTTGTATTTTGATTTGTTTGAATGGGAGGATCCAAGCCAGATACACAGCTTGCATATGTGGTTAAGTAATCAGGTTTGGTTTTCTTTATGATTGCAGTTGATGATGGAATAAAGTCTTTAGTTTTATCAGTTGTCTGTTGAATGTATGGTTTTTGCAGATCAGCTGCGACTGTTTTGTTTGTATTTTTATTTGATGTCAATGGCATTTGTTTTTGTAGATGTTGATTGCTTTCTAATCTTGCAACGTTTTCCTTGAGAAGCTGCACATGTTCCTTCAAAATGGCGTTCTTATCTTCTACCTCTGCTAAAAGTCGTTTTAACAGTATGTTTTCAATTTTCATGCGCTCGAGATCTGGAGCTGGTTCCTGCAGATGACCAGCAGGAGTGTTACTAAAGTTTCTTGCTTCTACTTCCTCGGGTTTTAGAGTTTCGCAACAGATAACCCTATTGCCTTCAAGATAGACAAGATTATGGATTCTTTTGGCGCAACTCTTATGAAATTGACCAAAGCAATTTATGCACACTTTGACTGCACTAGCCTTATTGCAGCACTTGGTGGGTTCCTCTTCATTTTTTCCTGTGTAGTTTTGATTATTTTGAGTGGATGTTTCACTGAACACTTCTTTCACAGTGGCCATGTTGTCAAACTTGCTACATATTATAAACACTATGATACATTGATGCTATCTGCCACGCCACTGTGCGCTATGGAACGCCGATAATGAATAAGTGTTTAATGAATTATTTTGTTAGTTTGATAAAAGCGTTGAGCTTACATTTCGAAACAAACATATTAATAATTATTTTTTATCATTTTTATTCAAGTAACATGTTTATTTATCAACCATATAAATTAAAGATTTTTAAATTTAAAGCATCGCCTTTCCGGCAAATTATTACGTTTGTTGAATTAAAATTTTCGTTGATATAGATTGTTGATAAATCTAATTCGTCGCTGAAGTCGGTGGAGATAAACTAACAGAATGTAAATATTACAACCCTGAAACGGAATCTATCCTCAAAGTACTTGTTGCAACTTACAACCTGTATTTGCAAGTCCGGGTATTGTAAAATTAGAATTCATAAATTATAAAATGAGAAACGTTAAGTAAGTGATGTGACAAAAGAGAAACTTCTGCCTGATTCTTATCCTTGCAAAGGGTTTTAGTGTTGCATGAATTTTGGCACAATATGTAGGTAATATTTTTATAATAAGCTTTTAAGCCCTTTTTGAAAATTTGCTTTTTCCATAGCCCTAGTACTTGTACTTGACTAGTAGTTTACTGTTCTTGTAAACATGTAAAATCTTTCAGATAAAAACTCACTATATAATCTGCAGAGCTTTACCGCTTACTATTTTATTACTACTTGAATTAAAAAGACATCTAAAATTATGTAAGTAATAGAATTAGGTAAATAATTAAATTATATTGTACTAATTTAGTGAACTAAAATAATGGGTATGAATATAATTGTGTTATTTACATTTAAAAGTGTCAAGTTCGACATCATCGTCACTAGTGTAAACAATTTAATCCACCTTTTTATACATATATTTGTGTAAAAAAAACGAGACTCTCCAAGTCTCATATGTTCAGTCTCGGTCTCATATGGGTCTCGGGTACTTTACTAATCTCGGTCTCATCAGAAGCACTAACTGTGAGAAGTGTATTTTATTGTACCTTTGTATATGTACATTCACCATCGGTCAAAATAGGATAAGATCAGTCAAAGGTCATCTGCCAGTGTGAACAGGCTAGAGAATTTGTGACAAAATGAGTGATCAAAGTGATGGTACAAGTGATACTGAAAATTGTAATAACACTAACTGGACAATAGTAGACCAACAAAGAAGAAAAAGAAAAAAAAAGGACACGTCTAATACTAATTTAGCCAGAGAAGAACTACATGGATTTTCTAACATGGAAATTGAATTCAGCCAACATAGAGCTACAACCGATACTTATCGTACACCATCAGATAAACCCACACAAAACCTACAACAAAAAAAACAAACTTTATCAGAAGAAAACCAGCACATACAAAAAAGGATCTCAAACAATTACTCTCCTAAAATGAAAGAAATCACCTTTAAGGAATATAAGAACATGTTCTACATTACTCCAAACAATTTAAACAGATTTCAAATGAGTGACATTTGGGACGAAAATATACAAAAATTCAAAAGATGTTATACTTCAAACCCAAAGAGGACTCTTACTTAAAACAGACACAGAAAAAAATGAAATAAAGAGCACATTAAATAATCTCATAAAAGAAAAAACCATAATCTCATATAAAGAAACATCAGCCTCACAACGACCATCAGAAAGAAAAATACCTCAGCCTACATACTGTGCAGTCATAGCTTCAGTAGAGCAAGAGATACAAGATACACAAATATCTGAATTTCTTAATAAAATAAAAATCAATCACAGATTTTGTAAAAGAATAATTGCAAAAGCTACCAACAAACCATCTTCCTATATAAGAGTGATAAGTGGAGATGAGAGCTCCTTTAAGAAATTGCTCAATGAGGGAATATTCTTCAAACACAAACATTATGCAGTTTACCCTAGTGCCCCACCTGCACCAGTACCAATACCCTGCAACAGATGTTTCCAATATACACACACAACAAACAACTGTAAATCTCAGCTGAAATGCAGCAAGTGTCTAGGTTCTCACCTCACAGAAAAATGTGATTCACCACTTCCAATAAAATGCACCACATGCAATTCAGAAGAGCATCCTGCCTGGTCAATGAAGTGCCCAAAAAGACCAAATAAGCCCATACCAGGAATACCCAATGTACAAATAAAAGCCTTAAACAAAAAATCATGCGACATTAACCAACAAATCACAAAGAAAAACCCGTATCCACTCACCTATCACGATACACGACACAATAATTAACACCTATATAAATAAAATAAACAATCCTAAATATATAGACCGAGAAGAATTACTCATAAAATTAAAGAAAAGATTCTTACAAAATTACAATATTGACACTAATGTTACATTCACAGGAAATCGCATTTATATTCTTATGTTTGATATGGAAAACCCCGAATCAGAGTCACCTACAGAACCAATGGAGTCTCCTAATAATGCACAATACCAAATTAATGATGGTTAACTTTAAAATACTTTATGCTAATATTAATAGCTATAGACCAAAGACCCCTCTTATAAATCATTACATTGAGAATAATAACATTCAAATGGGATTATTTGTGGAAACTAAAAACAAAAAGGACATAATGTACAGAGACTGGACAGTAATACAAAAAAACGGAACTGTATTAAATGCGAATTATAGAGGAGGTAGTCTGATACAGGGAGATAAGCAGTTAGGTATTGGAAAGGGGAATCCACCCCACTTTAACAACACACTGAATGAAGTTATACATTGCACAATCAAACTAAAGAATTTTAAGCTTCATATATTTTTAGTATACATCCACCCATATTCAAGGATAGAGGAAAACCTGTTTGTAAGGGCATCACAGTTTGAACACGTACTAATAATAGGAGACTTTAACATCAATCAACAAAAGAAAAAACAATTACAATCATTTATAAATAATTCAGACTTCATTCAAGTACATACAGAACCAACATTCTTAATGCCAAATAACCCGGATACCACTCCAGATATTGTCCTTTGTACTTCAAATATAAGAAACATGATAAAAAATATAGATCTTATTCCTGATTTGGGGTCTGATCACCTGGCTATGGAAATAACTATAGAAAGCAATGTACCGATTCAGGCTACAGAATGTATATATAAATATATATATAACAAGAGCGATATTGATGCTATAAACACATACATGGTTGAAAAGATAACAGACACTGATGAGATTACTACTAACTACATCTCCGATTTCATGGAATCACTTGCTGCTGCTGTAGAAAACCATACACCAAAAATAAAAATGAAATACTATTCGCAAACACTACCACCGTATATAATAAGGCTCATAAAAATGAAAAAACAATTATATCGAGAAATAAAATCAAATCCAGGTCTAAACCATAAAAGGCGGTATAATGAACTCAATAAACATATACAATTAATGGTCAAAGAATACAGAGCACACAAATGGATTTCAGCCTGTGAAGAAATTAATGTTAAGCAAGGCAAAGAATACTGGCAACAAATAAAGAAACTCTCAAAATATAAAATTAGCCACTCAAAATGTGAAATCCTAAATAACAACGAAATTATATCAGATGATAAAATTGTGGCTCGTCTGTTTAGGGATCATTGGGAACAGATTTTTGGATATTCGGAGAATGACAACTTTGATATCAACAATAAACAGGCAGTCCAAAACTGTGTACAGGAGTATTTTTCTGTAGACCAACACGGTGGTTATGGAGAGATTGGTGAAGAAGAATATTTTGAATCTCTGATGAGTGGCAAAAATACAGCTCCTGGCAATGACAACATTCACAGAAAGGTACTTAAACAACTGAATGACAAGATCCACCAAACAATAATTAAAATTATGAATTACTGCCTCTTGATGGAATACTTCCCAAAGGAGTGGAAGAAAGGCACGATTATCAACATCCCTAAACCTAATACCGATCACAGAAACATTAAAAACTACAGGCCAATAACACTACTGCCAGTAATAGGAAAAGTTTTTGAAAAAATAATTCAAAAGAGGCTTCAAGAATCTGTTGGACAACATTACATACCACCATATCAATTTGGTTTCAAGCAGAAGAACTCTACAATCCATCCACTCATGGTGCTCACTTCGAACACACAAGCTCACCAAATATATGGACAAAAAACAGCTGTATTATTTATGGACATCCAGAAAGCCTTTGATAGTGTATGGCATTGTGGGATAATATACAAGCTTATTAAGATAGGGTCCCTAGGTACCTTATAACCATAATCAAAGAATTTCTTAATGAACGAACTTTACAAGTTAGAACCGGCAACCAACTATCCGAAACACTATCACCCCAACAGGGAGTTCCACAGGGCTCACCATTATCCCCGATTCTTTTCAATATTTTCTGTTATGATATCCATCATAGTCAAAGGCCAATACAAGCTATAAACACTACCTCATATGTGCTACAGTTTGCAGACGATACAACTCTTATAGCACATGGAAAATCTCTGACAGAAACCCTAGTCAGACTACAACGCTTAACCGATGAAACTGTGAACTGGTTTAAAAAATGGCGACTAATGGCAAACCCAGATAAATCACGTCTAGTGATATTTGGTCATCGTATAACTCCCCAATCACCACATATTGTTATGCTACAAAATCATATAGCCCCATCATCATCGGCAAGATATCTTGGAATACATGTAGATAACAAATTAAATTTCAAATATCACCTACAGAAAATGAAACAAAAAATGATAAATAGGGCTAAACACTTTCGCTCCCTTACATTCAAAAACCAAGGAATCAATATCTACAATGCCTCCAGGATATATAAAATGATATGTAGACCTATCATAGAATATGGACATGCATTGTATACCGGTTGCAGGCCAACAGCACTGAAGATAGTCGAAGTTGCAGAAAGAAGAACCCTAAGAACTATAACAAAGATCCGTCATCCACATAATCCCCTGCACAACCCATCAAATCAGTTCCTGTATGAAAAAACCAAAATAGTTCCCATCCTACACAGATTCCATTCCTTAGTCACAAAATTTGTACAATATCCCCATAATGCAGAACTTATTAGAAGCCTAATAATTGACTTGGAACACGAGAGGCTAAGAAGAAAACGGAAAGTCCCAGAAAACACCATCTACAACAAAATATTTAGTTAAATTACTTCCTTTTTTTATATAATGTTATGTAATACGGGCAGAAAGACTTCGGTCGTTAGCCTTTTGTACAAATTGTAATATTTGTTCAATAAACCATATATATATATAGGATAAGATCTTGGTCTATGATAAACAGTTTCTCCATACATTTATTTTAGTGTAAGTGTGTGGTTTCTTTTCTATATATATTTTTTATTAGATTCACTCTTTTGTTGGGTTGTTAGGGTCTTATTAATCAATAGGTTTTAGTTATTATTCTGCATGGTAAATATATTTTTTGTGGGATACATGCAAGGGTTAATGGGATGGGAACTATTGTATCGCGAAAATATTTTCAAAAATTTTTATTTGTTCATTCACTTTAAAATGGTCGAAAACGCAAAAAAAACAAAATTTGAGCAAAAACAAATTTCTTGTCTGTGCTGTGTGTCTGTGGTTTTGTTTGTATACACCAGCGGTCCGGGAACTGGGGTAAATTACCCCAAATGGGGTAAAAATGAAACTTTTATGAGTAATATATATTATATATTTTTCATTTGCTATTTTATAAACCTGTTAGTATTTTTTTCAACTTAAACAATTTAGCGACATATGCAGGCCACGCCATCTCACTCTCCACCACTAGTGCTCTCTAGTTATATCTTTGCGCAGTAAAGCACAGCCCCGGCTACCTGCTCAGTCTGTGCCATGCCGTCAAGATACAAATACGTTGACGAGTCAGAGAGCGAGTTTTTACTAGTTAGTTGCTGACAAGACCACCATTTTATCATTAATCATCAATATATCAATCAAGGTAAGCCGCAATTTAGAAATTTAATTTAAGTATTTTACAAATAATATTTTCTGTCTCCCTTCAGATGGCAGCAAATAGAAAAAGAACATACCAAGACGAATTCCTTAATTACGGTTTTACACAAATAGAAGACAATGGTACAATGAAACCACAGTGTGTTGTATGTATGAAGGTACTGACTTCAGAATCTTTCAAAAAAGGTGAATTGAAGAAACATTTAGATAATTTGCATTCACACCTGTCTTCCAAACCGCGAGAATACTTTGCAAATTTAGAAATACCTGTTAAAAGACAAAGATTGAATAGCAACTTGTTTGGTACATTCGATCAGCGTTCAGCATCAAGGGCTAGCTTTGAAGTAGCCTGGTTGATTGCTCGAAATAAGAAACCATACACTATTGGTAAAAATTTGATTAAACCAGCTGCTGTACAAATGGCAGAGATTATGTGTGGTCAAAAAGAAGCGAAGAAACTGAATTCAGTGCCCTTGTCTGCGAAAATTGTGAAAAAACCAATTTCTATATTAGCAGAAAATGTGAAGGAACAGGTTATTTTCGCATTAAAACACGCTAAATATTTTGCTATTCAGCTTGATGAGATAACTGATTTTAGTAGCAATTCACAGCTAATGGTATATGTTCACTACAAAGGTGCAGATAATTTTGAAGAGGAATTGCTGTTTTGTTCTCCTCTCAAGTTGAGATCTCGTGGAATTGATGTCTACAATAAAGTATATAATAAATAAAGTTGATGCCTTTGCCAGCCACTTTTTGATAAGTGCGAATTCTGTGATAGTTTCGGTTGTCCGTCCCTTGACTGTGATGACCGTGTTAGTGATAATGGTCTAGTACTGCATAAGTTTCTACTTGAAGATGATGACATTTTGATTGCTGTAAAAAAAATTAAAGCCAACAAAGTGAGTGGACCTGATAATATAGCGGCATTTCTACTGACTGACTGTATTCAATGTTTCATTTATCCACTACGCCATATATACAATCTAATATTGTCCACTGCAGTATACCCCAAAGAGTGAAAATTATCGCGTATAATTCCTGTCTTTAAATGTGGTGATAAAACATGTGTTAATAATTATAGACCGATAACCTTAATGTCAAATTTTGCTAAGCTTTTTGACTGTGTGTTGTCTTGCATAGTATATGCTCACTTTAGTTCTCGGGTTATCCCTGAGCAACATGGATTCATAAGGGGGAGATCTACTGCAACTAATTTGTGCGAGTTTACCCATTTCGTGTCTGATGCTTTAGACAACCGCTTTCAAGTGGATGCCATATACACCGATCTTACGAAGGCGTTTGATAGGGTTCATCACTGCATATTACTGAGGAAGCTGAGCCGCGCGGGATTTTGTGATCATTTGTTATTTTTGTTTAAGAGTTTACTAGTTAATCGGTTGCAGTTTGTAGAATGTTGCGGTTTTAAATCTGATACTTTTTGTGCGGAATCTGGAGTTGTACAGGGGTCAAACTTAGGACCTTTACTGTTTGTTATATTTTATAATGATGTAGTACTTAACATGAATTGTCGTGTCTTTATTTATGCAGATCTGAAGATCGCACATATTGTAGATACTTACGAGAGCACCCTGCAATTACAGCACTGTAAACTATTATTACAACATCAATGGATATCCCCTTGAGAGCTGTAATGAAATATTTGATTTGGGGGTGCTTATGGATACGGCTCTGTCATTTTCTCCCCATATAGCGTGGCTAACAAACACTGCATTGAAAACTTTGGGATTTATACTTAGAAATACTGGAGATTTTGTAAATGTAGCTTGTATAAAACTGTTATTCTACACTTTAGTAAGATCTAGGATTGAATACTGCTGTGTTGTTTGGACCCCTTATCATCAGAATTACATCAATATGTTGGAGAATGTCCTTAGAAAGTATGCAAAATACCTACATTTAAAATTGTTTAATAGATATCCAGTGAGACACTGTGAGTTAAGAGAACTCCTTACTGATGTTGGGGAAACCACCCTTGTATCTAGACGAAAAACTCTCTGTTTAGTATTTCTTCAAAAACTATTGCGCGGGGAGTTCTCATGTTCTGAATTACTTGAAACCAATGGTTTTACTGTACCAAGGGCTGTCAGCAGGAGAGTTTTAACATTTTATTACAGCATCCCAAACACTTTCCATCACCTTCACTCTCATCTGATTGGCTGTCTCAGATTGTATAACAGTTTAGCTAGGGATATAGATATGGATATATTTTTTGATGATTTTACCACCCGATCCGCAAAGCGTACGCTTACTGATACCTTTTCTGAGATGTAATTATAGGCGATATTATTGTTACATGATGTTGCGTTGTAAACAGTGTTATGTGATAACTGGATTAGTATGAATGAATTGGAATATTTGGTTATTTATGTACATTATGGATTCTATTCTGACTGCCATTTTGTTTGTTATTAATATGTACCATTATAGACACTAGTTGTCTGCTGGAATAAACTTATTTATTATTATTATTATTATTATTAAATGAATACTTCAATGCGCAAAGTTTAAAATGGGAAAACTGTATTTCTGTTTCTTTGGATGGAGCTCCAGCTATGCCGGGTCATATTAATGGTTTGTCGGCTTTCGTAAAAAAAATAACCCAAATATTGAAGTTACTCACTGCATGATCCATCGCCAGGCCCTTATGGTTAAATATTTAGAACCTACACTGGAAGCCGTCATACATGATGTCATCAAGATTGTAAATTTTATCAAGGGACATGCAATAAACAAGCGGCTATTTCGTGAATTATGTCAGGACGGTGAAGCTGAATATACAGACCTACTTTATTACACAGAAGTAAGGTGGCTTTCTCGCGGAAATGTACTAAATCGAGTATGGACTCTCAAAACTGAAGTCGAAATTTTTATGGTTGATCAAAAAAATATTCTCGCATATTTAGCGGACATTTTTGAGAGTATAAATATATTAAACAAAGAATTGCAAGGAAAGAATATTAATATCATTTCAGCGAGAGAAATAGTGTCAGCGTTTGGATTAAAGCTGCAATATTCGAGACAGAAAGTAGAACAGAACAAGATAGCTTCTTTTTCAAGATTAGCTTTGTTTTTGGAAGATTGCGAAAATATTACTTTTGCTGACATCAAGGATACAATTGTAAGACATCTTATCAAACTCAGAAAAGCGGTTTTGAGATTACTTTCCAGATCTTGATACATGTACTATCAGTTGGATACGTCTTTTTGGATTTCAAAAGCTGCAAAGGCTTTCAAAATTGCACATGAAGAGGGGGTTAAAAAATTACTGCCATTTGGAACAACATATTTGTGCGAACAAGGCTTTTCCAGTCTAATGAACATAAAAACGAAAAATAAAAATCGATTAAACGCCGAAAACTGTTTTCAAATCGTTCTTACATCAAAAAGTCCTAATTTTGAAGCAATTGTATCGAACATGAAACAACATCATTTCTCCAAAACGTGAAAGAAAAATGTTTTCAATTACCGTTATGTATTACTAGGTATTACATTGATAAATTGAATAAATGATGATTAAATTAAATTTTTAGTTATTGTTTTCTTTTCAAATTTATCATGGGGGGCTATAATACGAAAGATGCTAAAGAGAGGTGTTTTCGTTTTTTTTTGCTGTTCGCCATGGGGTAATATCAACTTACACAAAAATATTTTGGGGTAATGATTAAAAAAGTTCCCCGACCGCTGGTATACACGATAACTTTCGAAAGACTTAATATATGAACTTGAAATTTGGCAAATCTATAAATCTCATCTACCCAAAGCGACCTATTGTTTGTGGGGTAAGTACGGTATCGGGAAGGGGGCGAAATTGGGGGCTAACTACCCTTTTTGAAAATTTTTATTTTTTCATTTTTTTTCGTTTTAATATGTGATTAGTAGTATAACTGCGAGTATTATTCGTTGTTATAAATTTTCGGTGCAGCAAACTGTTTAGAAGATATTAGCAAAAAAGAGTTACTTAAAGAAAACGGTTTTTCCTAAATATCTCCGAATATATTTAATATATTCAAAAAATGGAAATACCATCAGATAGGAAATAAAATTTCTCACAAAAAGTGTTTTAGAAAATTTATCTAAAATTTTGACATTTTCTAAATATTCCCAAAAAACCTATTTTGGACCCTGCTCGTACGATTTTTTTTAAATTTTGGTATTATATAGAAAATCAAATTTCTGATCAGAAAGCACTCTTGTAATTTTTTTGTGTAAATTAATAATTTTCCAGTTATTTGGAAAAAAAATGATTTTAAAAATGTATATATTTTTGCTAATATCACGAGGACTGTTTGTCTTAGCAAAAACGTGTAGAGAAAAAATGCTCAAAACCTGATTACCATTCGTATAGTATAAGAAATAAAAACGTAAATATCATTTTCACAATTGGATGTGGAAGTATTGAATAAATTTGCAGCGGTTTTTTAGACTCTTCCGTAACACACAATAACATTTATTGATTCCTTCATATGAGTTATTTGTATTTTAGTTTATGTATTTTATGTTTTATGAGTCCTTGAACAATAAACAATCTAGAAAAAACATTTGAATTGAATACACAGAACATCAGAAAACAAAACCTGTAGTGAAAAAACTACACTTCAGTCAAAACAAGCTCCCAAGCCTATGGAGGAGTCCAATAGTTCAGAGGAATAAGATATTCACGAAGTGTCTTTATTGTGATGCATTGTTTCGAAGTCTAAAGCAAATAAAGGTTTAATAAGATGTGTGTCATGCAGCAAATTGCATGCATAAATTATATTTATTTTTTGTCCATTGCTTATTTACTAGTAAATATATTACTACTCAGTTTTATCATACCAGTTGGACAAAATCAGGTACTTTGGCTTTTTTAAAAGACAACATTTTGACTAAGTATGAAAATATTTAAAGCAAACTAAAATCATTTGGTAATATATTGACATTAAAATAATGATTGCTTCAAAAACTGTACTTGCTACACTAACTCTTTTAACTGATACCCGGTTCTTCATTATTATTATTTAAAATGATTAATAAAATATTTTGTAATGTAATCTATCCAAATAAAAGTGAATTAAAAAAACTAAAATTTTTTGGGGTGTCTGCTTCACGTGAAATACCCCATTTACACACACACACTGTACATTCTCCAAATTATTACATAACCAACTGCATGAAATAACAGGCTTGCACTTACCTTTGTTAAACAACATCATTATATCCGGACTGCCCCATCCAAATGTGTAGGTGCTGTGATTGACAACAGAGTTGAAATCTACCAGATTTTCTTTCCAGCCACGACCAATCGCCGATGGATCTTCATGTATACCAGCAAGCAGAGCTACATGTCCAAGTCTAGATTCTGACGGTACGATGGTAGTCGATACACCCCAGGAACCACAAGTATGTTTTATTTTGCTACAAAAATATGTGTCACCATAAAGTTATTAACATCAGCACTGAACTTACGAGAGATGTGGAGCAATGCAGTCCTCCTGAGATCCATACAAAGATTCCTCTCTCAACCCACCAGATATGAGGACGACCCTTTTAGCTGGAGGACAACATGTTTTAAATTGTTTCAGTCCATGCAGCAGCGGGCTTCTGAAATATATGTCAAAGGCAGCCCATAGCACTAAGATGTGGTGAACAGCCAAGCCCACTAGTAAGACTTTCATTAAGTCGTATATGTTGCTTCCATTCCTGCTTCCCCTTAAAATATAAACATTCTTCATTTTTATACCAGCTACATTTCAAGAAATCAAAATTTGAAATAAACAATTAGTAAACAAGATTAACTTGGACGGTATTAAATTAGCATAATATTTAGGACGAAAAGTTTTCAGGTTATTCATTCGAATTTCGACAATTGCGTCCTTGGAGAATAACAACAAAACAAAACATACAGGTTAGCCAAATTAATATCTTGAAACTTGAAATGCGCTAATGGTGACTTGAATAACCATCTCCATGGGTTTCCCCTGGAATGTCTATCCTCCAGGACACAACGTTTTTACTTTTTAGCAATTGGGTATTTGCCATGTATTTATATTTTATTAAATTGCATATTAATAGGTAGCCTCTGTCCACAAAACAGCTGTGACAGCTTATAAATTCGAAAAAAATGGATGGTAAGGTGTATTTTTAATATTAAAAATGTGAATATTTAAAGGAACCGCCAAAACGTMAACATATTGGCCGTGACGTCAGGTGTCTTGTAAATGGCCGCTTGTTTACATCTGGGGTCAACACGTCACGCGTCAGCCTCAGCCCGTCAGTTTATCAGTTTGTTGTTTGCGTTTATTTTGTGACAAGCGAATTAAAATACGCCAAGAAAAAGTCAACTACTTATGAGTTATGACTTCTGAAGGTATGTTCATTGTCATGGAATTGGTGTACAGCGACGAGCGGTTCAATGCGGCGGAGATGAGGAACGTAAAAGAACAGCATAAGTGAACTTTTAATCAAATTAACGTAGCATTGATAATTTGATCACAGTGGGTTGTTGGAAACATACTATTTGTAAACATAAAAATGTAAGAATCAAAAATGTACCCTAAACTTGACATTTATTTTAGAGGTCAGAATAAATATAAATTGCCATTTATTTTCAGGGCTCTTGCGGCTCGTTTCCGGTCTAGCCAACAGTTGAATATATGGGGAACAACGTCGTTCTTTATTATAACATTTCCCTCTATCAACTTAAACCGCATATAATTTTTCATATCCCCTTCAAGCTGTAACAAAATTGAAAATGAATGATAAACACTTATAACCCCAAAAAGAATAATAAAACTTATAGTAKMAATTAAGATGATCTTCACAACAGAAAAACAATCTTTGCGATCTCGGCATATCACATCTAGGGACCTTAAACGTTTTCATACGTTGATAATCTCGAGGAACGGTTACAAAAATTTTGTTAGCTGTACTGACTGAAGTACTTTTATAATATGTACAAAACAACACTTGTTTTGATTTCCATGCATAACAGATGCTTGTAAAACTACACAAATCACTTTTTGGAGCGACTTCTTACACCGTCCTTTAAATACCTAAACACCACAAAAAGCTTTTCCAATACAAGAATGATACTACACCATTAAACAGCACGCTCCTCGGTAATGTTTACATGACACTTGACGTCACGAGTTGAATAACCTTAGATAGAAGCGTTTTGGCGGTGACTCCTAAGATTCGAATTTTAGACCTGAAATTCTCTACCTACAAATATTTTTTTTGTTTTTTAACATATATATATATATATATATATATATATATGTATATATATATATATATATATATATATATATGTTAAAAAACAAAAATATATATATATATATATATATATATATATATATATATATATGTATATATATATATATATATATATATATGCACTTTAAGAATCATATTACGTAATTTTCAAAAAAAGTGATAATACCTAATTACGCTAATACGCAATACCAGACGTTATGTAAAGCAGCTATATAATATGATGTGAAGTATTTTAGCAAAAAAATTCATTCAGCGAAATTCTGTTGATCAAACATATAGGTAGGGATGTTGCAAAATACCAATCTTCCTATGCTCCTGCTCAAGGTACTGTGAACGAACAAATGTTTTAAACCATCAATAATTTATTGAATGATGAAAGGAAGTATTTAAATGTTGATGAAAAAATGGCCCTTAAATAGGTTTTGTTTAAAATTCTTTCAATATTTAACAAAAGCGTTAGCAAAAGATTGCACTGCACAATGTGGTATTTATGATTCATTTGATTTCAATGTTTTCTTGATGTTGTTGGCATCATTGGTCCATTTCAGTCACTGGTTTCTGGTATGTCGTATAACCTCAGGGATTCTTCGTTGATTAATTTCTTGTCTTTTGTTATTTCTATCTACTGCTCTTCATTCTTACCTGATTACTGAATGATCCTTTCTATAGTTGTTTTCCATGTATAGCACGGTCCACCTTTTTTTAGTTTGTCTCCGCTTAGCTCCCAGGCCCTCCTTTGGATGTGTCCCCTGTATTTCATTACGTATGTCTCTATTCTCTTTATGATCTGTTGTCAGAATACAGAAGATTTAAAAATGCTAATAGTATTAAGTACTTGTGGGTAAGGCGAGGTTGCATTTTTATGAGAAAATCAGACTCGTCTGAAGTATACAAAATAAGTAAAGTTAAAGATCTCTCAGATGTTTTTTAAGGTTACTCAATTCTGTTATTTTGGAATATCTGAGGAATATATTACTAATAAAAATTTATCCTGCTAGGTTTACTATTAAACATGATGTAATTTTCGTTTTCTGCATTTAATGCATTACAAGAACAAAATCATAATTGTTGCATATTTTAAGTTGCTTCTTTGGTTTTCATCAATTTCACCCACATCCTTGCTGGCAAGTTTGGATATATGATATTTCTTTTTAATTATTTCTTTTCTTCATTTTGTATGAACTTTACTTATTATTTGCTTATTCTACATACTTATATTCACATATTATGTTGGATTATTTGTTTCTCCACATCCTTGCTGTCAAGTTCGATTATACGTTTATTTTTCATTTTGTCCTGTGTAAAATTCTACTAAATGAGCCCTATGTGTAGCTTTAGTGGGTCATATTAATGTCAGGTCTCTCATAAAAAATTTCAATGAATTTTGTGTATATGTTATTAATGGTAACTTTGATGTTTTAGGTGTCTGTGAAACTTGGCTATCACCAAATATATCTAATGAACAAGTGTCAATTGAAAATTATACTTTTGTGAGAGCTGATCGGATAACGTTGACCTGGAGAGGTGATGTAGGCATCTGCGTTAGGAAGGGCATAGACATTACTCCTTTACAAATACGATACAATAGCCCATCCATTGAACAGCTTTAGTTAATGTTAAATTTAAAATCTGATCGTTTGATTTTTGGCACAGTTTACAGAAGGCAAGAATTTCCTGTGGGTGACTTCTTGGTGGCAATCGAGGAGAGTCTGTGTGAATTAACTCCAATTACGGATTATATTATTTGTGCAGAAGACTTCAATATAAATATGATGAAGCTGGATTCTCCGCCAGCCTAGCGATTAAATAATGTCTTGGAAGTATTTGATCTCAAACAAATCATTGATGAGCCTACTCTATTATAATTTCGTCTGAACTGCCGACCTTACAGGTGGGAGTACTTTCAGTACATAATATTTCAGATCATCATCTTATTTTTGCTAGCTTGAATATATTGAATAAACTGTCACAACCTAATATATATACTTATAGATCGTTTAAAAATTTTGATTACAACCTCTTTACAGAACATTTAATGGGTATTCCCTGGCATAGTATTTATAGAACAGACAATATTGATGTTAAAGTTGAAATGTTTAACGATTATTTAAATTTACTTTTTGATATTCATGCACCTTTACGCACAGTAAGGGTAACCAAACGAAATCAACCGTGGTTAACAGATAACATAAGATTCATGATGTCATGGCGTGATAAAGCATTGTCTACCTTCAAACGGAGAAAAACTACTGTTAATTGGAATTACTACAAAACACTAAGGAATCTTGTAACATCGTCTATGCAGAGGGAAAAGAAATGCTTTTTAAATAACATTCAGTTGTCATCCAATAGCAAACTTTTATGGCGGGAGCTAAACGAACTTAATATCATTGAAAAGAAAAGGTTTGGTGCTGTCCCAGCAAATATAAATGCTGACAATCTAAATATGTATTATATGCAGGCAGCAAATTCTAATCTACCTCGTGACCAACATACTTTGGATTTCTACAATACCAATTATTTTACACACTTTGACGACACGTTTAAATTTGAATTAACGTCAGAAGGGGAGGTTACTAAGTTGCTAAATAACATTAAAACACTTGCAGGAGAATTCAAGAAAATGTTGCAACAAAATCATAATGATAGGAAAGAATTTACTGCTTCAAACTGTCTGTTTTGCGATGCTAAAAATCACAATTTGTTTAAATGTACTTCCTATCTATCACTAGATCAGAAAAAGGCAATTCTGAAGAAAAATAATAGATGTTTCCGATGTTTAAAGCCAAATCATTCATCGAAATACTGTAAAAGTAAGGTTTCATGTGATAAATGCAAAGGACGACACGTAACTGTATTTTGTGATCCGAATTATTCAATAAATAAAACAGCGCTAGGAAGCGAAGGTCATAGTCAAGCCGTGAACAATCTTCTAACTAAATCTGATGGAAAGCAGACCGTTTTACTTCAAACAGCGAAAGCTTTCATTTTTAAAGAGCCAAATAGAGGAAGAAAGGAGTTATTTGTTCGGTTAATAATAGATGGTCAATAGAAGTCAACTAAGTTACATAAAAGAAAGTGTAGCAAAGGAACTGAATTTAAAAATTTTGGAAAGTCAGAAGTTGACTGTTATACCATTTGGTTGTAATATTAAAAGCTCCCCTATTGTTTATAATAAAGTGGAAGTTCATATGCTATCTCAGTACAATAATGTTGCTATTACTATTACCGCTATAGAAGTTCCTGAAATATGTCTAGATGCATTAGAAGTACCTCGAACTAATAATCCAACGATCAATTCCCTGGCTTTATCAGATGTTTGTATTGGAAATAGCAGTATAGTACCGGGGTTATCTTTATTAATTGGAGCTGATTATTATTGGAAGGTTGTAACTGGTGAAAATATTAGATTATCAAATAACTTAACTGCCGTAAACACTAAATTTTGTTGGACTATTCATGGACCATCTAATGTAATTTCTGAAGATATTAACGTAAATTTAGTAACGACTTTGCATACTCATTATAATGACAGTAAAGAAAAAATAAGTGTAGAGAAATTTTGGGATTTAGAAACTATCGGAATACAAGCTAATGAGAACGAATATAATAAAAAAATACCGGAAAATTTCATCGAAAATAAAATAAAGCTTACAAAAGATAGATACTAAGTAGAATTACCGTGYAAAGATGACTCACATCTTGACAATAATTATAAGAACGCATTTGTACGACTTAAACTACTCACTTCAAAACTAATAAAGAACGGAAAGTTAATTGAATATGATAAAGCAGTAAGAAGCTACGAGAATATGAACTTTGCTGAAAAAGTGCCTACCGAAGAAAATTTTCAATATATACTACATGCCTCATAAACCAATTTATCGTAAAAGTAGCGCTACTACAAAACTGCGTGTGGTTTTTGATGCTTCTTCATATGCGCCTGCTTATTCATTGTTAAATGAACACTTACTTATTGGAGAAAAATTTGTACCTGATTTATTACAACTTTTATTGAATTTTCGTGTTGGTGAAGTCGCAATAACTGCTGATATCGAAAAGGCTTTCTCACAAATAGGTGTACAAGAAAAAGAAACCGCCGCAAATTGAATCAATGCCTCCACATCCAATTGTCAAAATGACATTTACGTTTCTATTTCTTATACTATACGAATAGTAATCAGGTTTTGAGCATTTTTTCTCTCTACACATTTTTTTCTAAGACAAACAGTCCTCGTGTTATTAGAAAAAATATATAAATTTTAAAAACGGTTTTTTCCAAATAACTCGAAAATTATTAAATTAACAAAAAAATTACAAGAGCGCTTTCTGATCAGAAATTTGATTTTCTATATAATACCAAAATTTTAAAAAATCGTACGAGCAGGGTCCAAAATAGGTTTTTTGGAAATATTTCGAAAATGTCAAAATTTTGAATAAATTTTCTAAGACACTTTTTGTGAGAAATTTTATTTCCTATCTGATGGTATTTTCATTTTTATAATATATTAAATATATTCGGAGATATTTAGGAAAAACTGTTTTCTTTAAGTGACGCTTTTTTGCTAATATCTTCTAAACAGTTTGCTGCACCGAAAATTTATAAGAACGAATAATACTCGCAGTTATACGACTAATCAAAATAAAAATTTGCATAAAGGGTAGTTACCCTCTAATTTCGCCCCCTTCGCTATACCCTACTTACCCCACAAACAATAGGTCTCTTTGGGTAGTTAAGATTTATACGTTTGCCAAATTTCAAGTTCATATTTCTTTCGAAAGTTATCGTGTCCACAAACAATACCACAGACACGACACACAGACAAGAAATTTTTTCTTATCTGTTGGATAGGCAACAAAGAGTGCTTATTGGAAATACGACATCGCTGTACTTACCCGTGGAATGTGGTGTGCCACAGGGCTCTATTTTGGGGCCCCTATTGTACACCAAACGATCAGATTTTAAATTTAACATTAACTAAAGCTGTTCAATGGATGGGCTATTGTATCGTATTTGTAAAGGAGTAATGTCTATGCCCTTCCTAACGCAGATGCCTACATCACCTCTCCAGGTCAACGTTATCCGATCAGCTCTCACAAAAGTATAATTTTCAATTGACACTTGTTCATTAGATATATTTGGTGATAGCCAAGTTTCACAGACACCTAAAACATCAAAGTTACCATTAATAACATATACACAAAATTCATTGAAATTTTTTATGAGAGACCTGACATTAATATGACCCACTAAAGCTACACATAGGGCTCATTTAGTAGAATTTTACACAGGACAAAATGAAAAATAAACGTATAATCGAACTTGACAGCAAGGATGTGGAGAAACAAATAATCCAACATAATATGTGAATATAAGTATGTAGAATAAGCAAATAATAAGTAAAGTTCATACAAAATGAAGAAAAGAAATAATTAAAAAGAAATATCATATATCCAAACTTGCCAGCAAGGATGTGGGTGAAATTGATGAAAACCAAAGAAGCAACTTAAAATATGCAACAATTATGATTTTGTTCTTGTAATGCATTAAATGCAGAAAACGAAAAATTACATCATGTTTAATAGTAAACCTAGCAAGATAAATTTTTATTAGTAATATATTCCTCAGATATTCCAAAATAACAGAATTGAGTAACCTTAAAAAACATCTGAGAGATCTTTAACTTTACTTATTTTGTATACTTCAGACGAGTCTGATTTTCTCATAAAAATGCAACCTCGCCTTACCCACAAGTACTTAATACTATTAGCATTTTTAAATCTTCTGTATTCTGACAACAGATCATAAAGAGAATAGAGACATACGTAATGAAATACAGGGGACACATCCAAAGGAGGGCCTGGGAGCTAAGCGGAGACAAACTAAAAAAAGGTGGACCGTGCTATACATGGAAAATAACTATAGAAAGGATCATTCAGCAATCAGGTAAGAATGAAGAGCAGTAGATAGAAATAACAAAAGACAAGAAATTAATCAACGAAGAATCCCTGAGGTTATACGACATACCAGAAACCAGTGACTGAAATGGACCAATGATGCCAACAACATCAACAAAACATTCAAATCAAATGAATCATAAATACCACATTGTGCAGTGCAATTTTTTGCTAACGCTTTTGTTAAATATTGAAAGAATTTTAAACAAAACCTATTTAAGGGCCATTTTTTCATCAACATTTAAATACTTCCTTTCATCATTCAATAAATTATTGATGGTTTAAAACATTTGTTCGTTCACAGTACCTTGAGCAGGAGCATAGGAAGATTGGTATTTTGCAACATCCCTACCTATATGTTTGATCAACAGAATTTCGCTGAATGAATTTTTTTGCTAAAATACTTCACATCATATTATATAGCTGCTTTACATAACGTCTGGTATTGCGTATTAGCGTAATTAGGTATTATCACTTTTTTTGAAAATTACGTAATATGATTCTTAAAGTGCATATATATATATATATATATATATATATATACATATATATATATATATATATATATATATATATGTTAAAAAACAAAAAAAATATTTGTAGGTAGAGAATTTCAGGTCTAAAATTCGAATCTTAGGAGTCACCGCCAAAACGCTTCTATCTAAGGTTATTCAACTCGTGACGTCAAGTGTCATGTAAACATTACCGAGGAGCGTGCTGTTTAATGGTGTAGTATCATTCTTGTATTGGAAAAGCTTTTTGTGGTGTTTAGGTATTTAAAGGACGGTGTAAGAAGTCGCTCCAAAAAGTGATTTGTGTAGTTTTACAAGCATCTGTTATGCATGGAAATCAAAACAAGTGTTGTTTTGTACATATTATAAAAGTACTTCAGTCAGTACAGCTAACAAAATTTTTGTAACCGTTCCTCGAGATTATCAACGTATGAAAACGTTTAAGGTCCCTAGATGTGATATGCCGAGATCGCAAAGATTGTTTTTCTGTTGTGAAGATCATCTTAATTCTTACTATAAGTTTTATTATTCTTTTTGGGGTTATAAGTGTTTATCATTCATTTTCAATTTTGTTACAGCTTGAAGGGGATATGAAAAATTATATGCGGTTTAAGTTGATAGAGGGAAATGTTATAATAAAGAACGACGTTGTTCCCCATATATTCAACTGTTGGCTAGACCGGAAACGAGCCGCAAGAGCCCTGAAAATAAATGGCAATTTATATTTATTCTGACCTCTAAAATAAATGTCAAGTTTAGGGTACATTTTTGATTCTTACATTTTTATGTTTACAAATAGTATGTTTCCAACAACCCACTGTGATCAAATTATCAATGCTACGTTAATTTGATTAAAAGTTCACTTATGCTGTTCTTTTACGTTCCTCATCTCCGCCGCATTGAACCGCTCGTCGCTGTACACCAATTCCATGACAATGAACATACCTTCAGAAGTCATAACTCATAAGTAGTTGACTTTTTCTTGGCGTATTTTAATTCGCTTGTCACAAAATAAACGCAAACAACAAACTGATAAACTGACGGGCTGAGGCTGACGCGTGACGTGTTGACCCCAGATGTAAACAAGCGGCCATTTACAAGACACCTGACGTCACGGCCAATATGTTCACGTTTTGGCGGTTCCTTTAAATATTCACATTTTTAATATTAAAAATACACCTTACCATCCATTTTTTCGAATTTATAAGCTGTCACAGCTGTTTTGTGGACAGAGGCTACCTATTAATATGCAATTTAATAAAATATAAATACATGGCAAATACCCAATTGCTAAAAAGTAAAAACGTTGTGTCCTGGAGGATAGACATTCCAGGGGAAACCCATGGAGATGGTTATTCAAGTCACCATTAGCGCATTTCAAGTTTCAAGATATTAATTTGGCTAACCTGTATGTTTTGTTTTGTTGTTATTCTCCAAGGACGCAATTGTCGAAATTCGAAATGAATAACCTGAAAACTTTTCGTCCTAAATATTATGCTAATTTAATACCGTCCAAGTTAATCTTGTTTACTAATTGTTTATTTCAAATTTTGATTTCTTGAAATGTAGCTGGTATAAAAATGAAGAATGTTTATATTTTAAGGGGAAGCAGGAATGGAAGCAACATATACGACTTAATGAAAGTCTTACTAGTGGGCTTGGCTGTTCACCACATCTTAGTGCTATGGGCTGCCTTTGACATATATTTCAGAAGCCCGCTGCTGCATGGACTGAAACAATTTAAAACATGTTGTCCTCCAGCTAAAAGGGTCGTCCTCATATCTGGTGGGTTGAGAGAGGAATCTTTGTATGGATCTCAGGAGGACTGCATTGCTCCACATCTCTCGTAAGTTCAGTGCTGATGTTAATAACTTTATGGTGACACATATTTTTGTAGCAAAATAAAACATACTTGTGGTTCCTGGGGTGTATCGACTACCATCGTACCGTCAGAATCTAGACTTGGACATGTAGCTCTGCTTGCTGGTATACATGAAGATCCATCGGCGATTGGTCGTGGCTGGAAAGAAAATCTGGTAGATTTCAACTCTGTTGTCAATCACAGCACCTACACATTTGGATGGGGCAGTCCAGATATAATGATGCTGTTTAACAAAGGTAAGTGCAAGCCTGTTATTTCATGCAGTTGGTTATGTAATAATTTGGGGAATGTACAGTGTGTGTGTGTAAATGGGGTATTTCACGTTAAGCAGACACCCCAAAAACTTTTAGTTTTTCTAATTCACTTTTATTTGGATAGATTACATTACAAAATATTTTATTAATCATTTTAAATAATAATAATGAAGAACCGGGTATCAGTTAAAAGAGTTAGTGTATCAAGTACAGTTTTTGAAGCAAACATTATTTTAATGTCAATATATTACCAAATGATTTTAGTTTGCTTTAAATATTTTCATACTTAGTCAAAATGTTGTCTTTAAAAAAAGCCAAAGTGCCTGATTTTGTCCAACTGGTATGATAAAACAGAGTAGTAATATATTTACTAGTAAATGAGCAATGGACAAAAAATAAATATAATTTATGCATGCAATTTGCTGCATGACACACATCTTATTAAACCTTTATTTGCTTTAGACTTCGAAACAATGCATCACAATAAAGACACTTCGTGAATATCTTATTCCTCTGAACTATTGGACTCCTCCATAGGCTTGGGAGCTTGTTTTGACTGAAGTGTAGTTTTTTCACTACAGGTTTTGTTTTCTGATGTTCTGTGTATTCAATTCAAATGTTTTTTCTAGATTGTTTATTGTTCAAGGACTCATAAAACATAAAATACATAAACTAAAATACAAATAACTCATATGAAGGAATCAATAAATGTTATTGTGTGTTACGGAAGAGTCTAAAAAACCGCTGCAAATTTATTCAATACTTCCACATCCAATTGTGAAAATGATATTTACGTTTTTATTTCTTATACTATACGAATGGTAATCAGGTTTTGAGCATTTTTTCTCTACACGTTTTTGCTAAGACAAACAGTCCTCGTGATATTAGCAAAAATATATACATTTTTAAAATCATTTTTTTTCCAAATAACTGGAAAATTATTAATTTACACAAAAAAATTACAAGAGTGCTTTCTGATCAGAAATTTGATTTTCTATATAATACCAAAATTTAAAAAAAATCGTACGAGCAGGGTCCAAAATAGGTTTTTTGGGAATATTTAGAAAATGTCAAAATTTTAGATAAATTTTCTAAAACACTTTTTGTGAGAAATTTTATTTCCTATCTGATGGTATTTCCATTTTTTGAATATATTAAATATATTCGGAGATATTTAGGAAAAACCGTTTTCTTTAAGTAACTCTTTTTTGCTAATATCTTCTAAACAGTTTGCTGCACCGAAAATTTATAACAACGAATAATACTCGCAGTTATACTACTAATCACATATTAAAACGAAAAAAAATGAAAAAATAAAAATTTTCAAAAAGGGTAGTTAGCCCCCAATTTCGCCCCCTTCCCGATACCGTACTTACCCCACAAACAATAGGTCGCTTTGGGTAGATGAGATTTATAGATTTGCCAAATTTCAAGTTCATATATTAAGTCTTTCGAAAGTTATCGTGTATACCAGCGGTCGGGGAACTTTTTTAATCATTACCCCAAAATATTTTTGTGTAAGTTGATATTACCCCATGGCGAACAGCAAAAAAAAACGAAAACACCTCTCTTTAGCATCTTTCGTATTATAGCCCCCCATGATAAATTTGAAAAGAAAACAATAACTAAAAATTTAATTTAATCATCATTTATTCAATTTATCAATGTAATACCTAGTAATACATAACGGTAATTGAAAACATTTTTCTTTCACGTTTTGGAGAAATGATGTTGTTTCATGTTCGATACAATTGCTTCAAAATTAGGACTTTTTGATGTAAGAACGATTTGAAAACAGTTTTCGGCGTTTAATCGATTTTTATTTTTCGTTTTTATGTTCATTAGACTGGAAAAGCCTTGTTCGCACAAATATGTTGTTCCAAATGGCAGTAATTTTTTAACCCCCTCTTCATGTGCAATTTTGAAAGCCTTTGCAGCTTTTGAAATCCAAAAAGACGTATCCAACTGATAGTACATGTATCAAGATCTGGAAAGTAATCTCAAAACCGCTTTCTGAGTTTGATAAGATGTCTTACAATTGTATCCTTGATGTCAGCAAAAGTAATATTTTCGCAATCTTCCAAAAACAAAGCTAATCTTGAAAAAGAAGCTATCTTGTTCTGTTCTACTTTCTGTCTCGAATATTGCAGCTTTAATCCAAACGCTGACACTATTTCTCTCGCTGAAATGATATTAATATTCTTTCCTTGCAATTCTTTGTTTAATATATTTATACTCTCAAAAATGTCCGCTAAATATGCGAGAATATTTTTTTGATCAACCATAAAAATTTCGACTTCAGTTTTGAGAGTCCATACTCGATTTAGTACATTTCCGCGAGAAAGCCACCTTACTTCTGTGTAATAAAGTAGGTCTGTATATTCAGCTTCACCGTCCTGACATAATTCACGAAATAGCCGCTTGTTTATTGCATGTCCCTTGATAAAATTTACAATCTTGATGACATCATGTATGACGGCTTCCAGTGTAGGTTCTAAATATTTAACCATAAGGGCCTGGCGATGGATCATGCAGTGAGTAACTTCAATATTTGGGTTATTTTTTTTACGAAAGCCGACAAACCATTAATATGACCCGGCATAGCTGGAGCTCCATCCAAAGAAACAGAAATACAGTTTTCCCATTTTAAACTTTGCGCATTGAAGTATTCATTTAATAATAATAATAATAATAATAAATAAGTTTATTCCAGCAGACAACTAGTGTCTATAATGGTACATATTAATAACAAACAAAATGGCAGTCAGAATAGAATCCATAATGTACATAAATAACCAAATATTCCAATTCATTCATACTAATCCAGTTATCACATAACACTGTTTACAACGCAACATCATGTAACAATAATATCGCCTATAATTACATCTCAGAAAAGGTATCAGTAAGCGTACGCTTTGCGGATCGGGTGGTAAAATCATCAAAAAATATATCCATATCTATATCCCTAGCTAAACTGTTATACAATCTGAGACAGCCAATCAGATGAGAGTGAAGGTGATGGAAAGTGTTTGGGATGCTGTAATAAAATGTTAAAACTCTCCTGCTGACAGCCCTTGGTACAGTAAAACCATTGGTTTCAAGTAATTCAGAACATGAGAACTCCCCGCGCAATAGTTTTTGAAGAAATACTAAACAGAGAGTTTTTCGTCTAGATACAAGGGTGGTTTCCCCAACATCAGTAAGGAGTTCTCTTAACTCACAGTGTCTCACTGGATATCTATTAAACAATTTTAAATGTAGGTATTTTGCATACTTTCTAAGGACATTCTCCAACATATTGATGTAATTCTGATGATAAGGGGTCCAAACAACACAGCAGTATTCAATCCTAGATCTTACTAAAGTGTAGAATAACAGTTTTATACAAGCTACATTTACAAAATCTCCAGTATTTCTAAGTATAAATCCCAAAGTTTTCAATGCAGTGTTTGTTAGCCACGCTATATGGGGAGAAAATGACAGAGCCGTATCCATAAGCACCCCCAAATCAAATATTTCATTACAGCTCTCAAGGGGATATCCATTGATGTTGTAATAATAGTTTACAGTGCTGTAATTGCAGGGTGCTCTCGTAAGTATCTACAATATGTGCGATCTTCAGATCTGCATAAATAAAGACACGACAATTCATGTTAAGTACTACATCATTATAAAATATAACAAACAGTAAAGGTCCTAAGTTTGACCCCTGTACAACTCCAGATTCCGCACAAAAAGTATCAGATTTAAAACCGCAACATTCTACAAACTGCAACCGATTAACTAGTAAACTCTTAAACAAAAATAACAAATGATCACAAAATCCCGCGCGGCTCAGCTTCCTCAGTAATATGCAGTGATGAACCCTATCAAACGCCTTCGTAAGATCGGTGTATATGGCATCCACTTGAAAGCGGTTGTCTAAAGCATCAGACACGAAATGGGTAAACTCGCACAAATTAGTTGCAGTAGATCTCCCCCTTATGAATCCATGTTGCTCAGGGATAACCCGAGAACTAAAGTGAGCATATACTATGCAAGACAACACACATTTAAAAAGCTTAGCAAAATTTGACATTAAGGCTATCGGTCTATAATTATTAACATGTTTTATCACCACATTTAAAGACAGGAATTATACGCGATAATTTCCACTCTTTGGGGTATACTGCAGTGGACAATATTAGATTGTATATATGGCGTAGTGGATAAATGAAACATTGAATACAGTCAGTCAGTAGAAATGCCGGTATATTATCAGGTTCACTCACTTTGTTGGCTTTAATCTTTTTTACTGCACTCAAAATGTCATCATCTTCAAGTAGAAACTTATGCAGTACTAGACCATTATCACTAACACGGTCATCACAGTCAAGGGACGGACAACCGAAACTATCACAGAATTCGCACTTATCAAAAAGTGGCTGGCAAAGGCATCAACTTTATTTATTATATACTTTATTGTAGACATCAATTCCACGAGATCTCAACTTGAGAGGAGAACAAAACAGCAATTCCTCTTCAAAATTATCTGCACCTTTGTAGTGAACATATACCATTAGCTGTGAATTGCTACTAAAATCAGTTATCTCATCAAGCTGAATAGCAAAATATTTAGCGTGTTTTAATGCGAAAATAACCTGTTCCTTCACATTTTCTGCTAATATAGAAATTGGTTTTTTCACAATTTTCGCAGACAAGGGCACTGAATTCAGTTTCTTCGCTTCTTTTTGACCACACATAATCTCTGCCATTTGTACAGCAGCTGGTTTAATCAAATTTTTACCAATAGTGTATGGTTTCTTATTTCGAGCAATCAACCAGGCTACTTCAAAGCTAGCCCTTGATGCTGAACGCTGATCGAATGTACCAAACAAGTTGCTATTCAATCTTTGTCTTTTAACAGGTATTTCTAAATTTGCAAAGTATTCTCGCGGTTTGGAAGACAGGTGTGAATGCAAATTATCTAAATGTTTCTTCAATTCACCTTTTTTGAAAGATTCTGAAGTCAGTACCTTCATACATACAACACACTGTGGTTTCATTTGATTGTGTGATCTTATAATACAAAAGAAAATTGCTCATTGCCGCTTTATGAGGTCTCGTGAGGAAAATCATTATATGGAGTTTTCACGTTTGAGATCAATATGTAAGCAATTATCCAAGCAATATTACGACAGATATATGGCACATATGGAGGAAAAGCTTATGTTATCACTGCATGATTTCTGGACGTTCATAAACAGTAAAAAAAACTTGCATGGTCTCCCGGATGTGATGCATCTTAACAACAGAATTGCAGATGATGGTGAGCAGATGGTAAATCTCTTTGCAAATTATTTCTCAAGCGTCTACTTGCAAGCAGAGTGTAATATTCCTCTGGAGAGGTTGAGTGAGAGGTGTATTTCTTGCCCACACTTATGTGAGTCGGAGGTTTTTGACAGTATTTGGAAGCTTCCATGGAAGTTTTCTTGTGGACCAGATAATGTCCCAAACGTTCTACTAAAGAAAAGTGTGTGTTCCATGGCTTGGCCTTTGTGTATATTTTTCAATTTGACCTTAGAAAAGGGTTGTATTCCGAATCTCTGGAAGATAAGTTTTATTAGGCCTATTTATAAAAATGGGGCAAGAGATGATGTTCAGAACTATAGGGGGGTTTCAATCCAATCTGCTATTCCCAAGCTGCTTGATAGAATAATGTACAATTACTGTGCGTTTCATATGTCTTGGCCCCGGTGATGGGGACGCCACTACATGCGATTCCTTTAAACCATTGGTGTGTGCCCATATTTTATCAGTTAAAAGTTATATCAAAAAACAACTGAACTTTTGCATTTGATGAGTTTATGTCGTATTGAAACAAAATGAAATATTATATTTTTTTAAATTGTAGTGCACATTAAACTGACCATGCTTAATTAAACCTTAACGGTTGAAAACAGCATAAAAGGAATCCGTGATTTGTTTTCTTTAATAATACTCTGCAGTAATAAAATATAACAATACAGGYTCCGCCACTTAAAACTCCCCAGGCTCGTATTTTCTTTATTTTTTTACGTACAACCTTCAGTTATATGTCAAACTGTAGGTCTTTTTAAACTCTTTAAAGATAGCTTGGTGGGTGTTCAAAAAATTTTTGCAGATTATCATATTTTGTATTAAAAGTTAATTATGCTACCAATTTTATTAGACATCCTGCAATTTTATGGCTATCGCAGAATTGAAGAGCCACTAAAGCAATTTATTTCTGGTTTAAATACTTGTGGAATAATMGATGAAATCATTAAAAATCTGGATTTATTTAAACTATTATTTTGCCAGACGAAGAAAAGTCTTACTGCTGATGAAGTGGTGAAAATGTTTCAAGTTACCGAGTACAGCCCCAGTGGATCTAACCAGGCGGGAAAACGAAAACAGAACTAACTGCTTTTTTAGAGATTACTTGCAGGATTTACAAGGTATTTTTTTTAGTGTTTAGCTTGTTTTATACATTGTGCATAAATAAAGAGACAAATTAATTATTAAATGTATTTTAGCTTTTTTTTCAGATGGATATGGTTCTGCAAAATTGGCATTTTTTTATATTTGTGACGGGGGCTGATGCTTTTCCTACTTTAGGATTTCAAGTAAAGTAAAAAATTTCGTTTCTTACAGAAAACGCAGTCTTTCCCACAGTGAGCACATGTGCAATTGAGCTTAGGTTACCTACCTTACATGTAACTTTTGATGAATTTAAGGGTAATATGGACTTTGCAATTCTAAATTCAACAGAATTTGGATCTGCATGAATTTATGAATTTGTGCAAATACTATTATCCAACTTTTGGTCAACATTTGTTTTTTGTTTTAATTTGTTTTTAATTTTTATAATTTTATATTTGTCTTGGTTAAGTGAATAGTCTCTCTTAAATGTACTAAACTGGTACCTATATTGTAACAGTTTATTTAGAAACAATACAATTTGTTTTTTTAAGTATTTATTTTCAGTTAAAAAAATTGCTTAAGTTGTGAATGTATAATAAAGGCTTACGAACAGGCATTTTTATCTTAATATTCCAAGCATGTCGTGTATTATCACTCTTAGTCGTAAATATAGTTCCCTAGCTGTAATAACATCTTGCGGTGCATTCCATTGTCTTTCCTCTAGTACCATCGATGCTAGACGTCCCTGTCGGATGTGATTTGTGGAGGAGGGATCAACGATATCCATCGATTGTTGTGGGTTGAGAAATAGTAAAAACGGGCGGCCATGTGGAGAAATCGAATTACGAGACTTTGTTATTTTATGTAGATTCCATTTTAAAGCTACTGCATCGAGATCCTTCTATAAAGATGTAAATAGGTAACTAATCAATCTGATCAAAGAAACAATTTTCAATACGTTTCTTACTATTGATGTATTGCGTTAGATGTTGTTCAAAGATCCATAAAAAACTGACCTTAAAAATAAATTACCTGTATTAGGTCTAAGAAACAAAACTGAAATTAAGGCCTTGCCCAGAAAGTCGCCCGAAAAGTGGCCAGAGTCCTTTACCTCATGGAAAACATTAATCCAGAATTGTGAACTTTGTCGACGCAACGTTGACCACCAGGACTCAATCCTTTGATTTGCAGTAATTCTACCATACAAAAATGGTGGTAAAGAAGTCTGCATTCTTATGCCGTTGTTTGTTAAATCTCTTTAAATCCCTTCTATTATCCCATTTTCTGTGCCCAGGTCTGCCATTAATGTTTGGGGACAACCATTCTGCATCGCAACGGTTTGGAGAAAGTGGTATGCTATAATCGCTGGATCTCTGGTATTGGGACCCGCCTTTAGCCACAATATATAGCGAGAATATCCATCAATACATCCTGTTATGCATATACCAAATGGTTTTAATTTGTCATAGCAGTCTGCGTGCCACATATAATTAGGTCCTTTATTAAAATATCTTCTTCTCCTTAACCTTCTTCGGCGACGGGTTGCAACTCCTTCAGGGTCTAGTATTTGCAGCAATTGCCTAATTGTCTTCTGTGTAACTACAAATCCATTTTGTAGGCATTTGAGATGCATCCAGCGATGCCCGTGCAGTAGACCACTCTCAGCGAGCTGTGCCCCCAAGAAGCGAATCAAGGATGGGATATCAGAAAAACGCTTTCTTCTAAACAGACCTAATTGTCGTAGTACCCTTCGTAATCTCGAAGTGATTTAAACCCAACAAAAAGTATGTTTGAATAAGCCTTTTCCTTTCCCTCATATTATGTCGTTCCATTTTAATAATTTAGTTTCAGCACAGCAACACTCACTTCTCACTGTATGACACACAATTAAAGAAAAACTTATCGGCTCAATAGTTAAATCTACAAAGTGTAAATTTACAGATAAAGTGTAACAATTAAACTGTAAAATTACAGATAATGTGTAAATATACAGATAGAAGTGTAAATTATACAAAAAATAAATGATTCTAACCGATGGCAGCTCAGAAGCGTTGTAAATGATACAAATTGAAGAAGACAAAAATCGGCATCCAACTATGAAGCAATATTTATTATATGGGGTAAGGTTAAGAAATATTTACAAAAATTAACTTTATTTGTGAAATATCACAATCTGCAAAAAAAAATTTGGACCCCCACTAAGCTATTTTTAGAGTTCCAAAAGACCTACAATTTGACATATAACTTAAGGTTGTATCTAAAAAAACAAAGAAAATATGAGCCTGGGGAGTTATAGGTGGCGGACCCTGTATACACCTTTAAAGTGAAATAAATAGAATTGTTGAAATAAATAAACTGTCGTTGATCTGCCCAAGGCATTAGATTGTGTCGTATTCTAACAGGTGCCGAAACAAAATCAATAAAACGACTAGAACTAGAACGTAACAATTTTTTTTGAAATGAATAGAAATAAAGCTAAATATATTTACAAAGGAAAAAATAACAGAATGAAACCAAGTGGGTACACTCCCACACCGTGTAGTAGTAAAAATCAGAAACAAAGGTTCTTTTAAGACAAAAACAGGGCCAGATAAAACACTGTATTTACTTCCTTTCCTATGTGGGATCACTCAGTCATTCCGTCATCATTTGGCAAACTAAGAAACCATCCATTTCATTCTCAAAGTCATTGTTTTCAGAAATGGACAAATCACTATCTGAACTACTTGAATTGTCACTATTACTACCTATAGTGATTATAATCTTCTCAACTTGTTCAACGAATAAACCATCAGTTTTTCAATATTCGTCTCCAACATTAATAACATGCCATACAAATGCCTCCCATTTATGAAAAGAAATTTGGTCAAATGCTCAATGCGTCAGAAAAATTAAATTTTGAATTCCTAAATCTCCAGCATTATTTTTACGAATAAATCATTCAAATAGAAGGAAAGAAATGTTCCATATTATTTTAATTTTTACCGCATTCCGAAGCAATGTTCCCGTCTCTTATTAGCAACTACTAACACACAAAATAACCGTGAAATAACTGAAGTAAGCACACGCCACTGGTTACACTGCAACAACAGATACCATGCGCAAATGGGATGCGAGATTGCAGTGGCCCCTCCCAAGTTAGTATCACGTTGTGGCGTCTTTCCTTTGGTCTTTCCAGACTGATGTGCAATATTTGTCTGGGCAAATTAGTTCAGATCATCTTTTGGCTATACGTTACTAGTCTGTGCACAGTTTAGGGTGCAAAGAAACCGCTGTGCTTCCTTAACATGCTAAACTTCATTACATTCCAATTTGGGCCAGGACTTAAGAAACGCACAGTACCTAAGGTTTGCCTGTAAAGAACTAATAATACCGCAGCAGCATAGTTTTTCACAATATAAGTCTAGAGTAATTAACCTTATGGTATATGAATCTTTTATACTGGATGCTATGGAGGAGGGATCTCAGGTGGATGGCGTTTACACAGATTTGAAAAAATCTTTTTATAGGGTTAACCACAAGCTGCTTCTTCACAAGTTGGATGGCACTGGATTTTGAGATGATTTGATTTCTTTGTTTCTGAGCAGATCTCAGTAACGTCGGGTATCCCGCAGGGACCTCATTACTCATCGCTTATTTAAATCTGTGTATATGATATGGCAGAGTGTTTTGCTGGCTGTGACTTCCTCATGTTTGCGGATGATATGAAACTATTTCGTCGAATTAATTCAGATGCTGATTGCTTGTTTCTMCAACTTGACCTAAATGTTTCCTCTGGTTGGTGTAATGTCAATGGCCTATTTTTGAATATTATTAAATGTTCGTATATTAGTTTCCACAGGCTACACAAGAAGGTCAATTCTAGTTACACCACAAACAACACCAGTATTGAATAAAAAATGCTATTTGTGATCTTGGAGTCATATTGGATGAACATTTGAGTTTTATTAAGAATATCCATGGAATTTCATTGTCGGCTACTAAGACTTTGGGATTGGTATTAAGAAACTGCCATAGTTTTTAGAATCTTGTTGTCAAGAAGCTATATGGTACCCTTGTTTGTTCCATTATGGAGTATGCTTCTGTTATATGATCTCCAGTGGCATATTGTCATTCATACACATTGGAAAAAGGTGCAGAATTAATTTTTGAGATATGTTGCCTATAGGAAGTCAATGATGATATCGAACCATGATTATCGCTACATTTTGGTAGTTTTGAATCTACGAACTCRAGCAGAACACCATTTGATTTGTGATTTAATAACAATTTTGAAGATGATAAATGGTTTGATTGTTTGTCCAGATTTATTGGAAAAAATTACCTTGAAAGTACCGGGTAGATCAATGTGCGGTCAGCAAGCTTTTGCTGTGAGATACCACTCTACTAATTATATACAAAATTCTCCCATAGATCAGACCCTAAGACTACTAAACGATAGCAAATTCTTGGATATACTCGAAACAGGTTTAAAATGTCTCTCAGGGGCATATCACTTACTTAATTATTATACTCATTTACCTGTCAGTTTATAATTGTAAGCTAAACTATTGATTATTGTAGCATTTACTTTTCTTACTGTTTATGACTTTATGTCACTATTAATTTTAGTTTGATGATTTCTTAATGATTGTGCTTTAATTTAGGAGATATGTTGGGTTAGATTACTTTGTTGCTGTTTGTTACGCTAGGATTAATCTGTGCAATAATAATTTAGTTTAGTTATAGAAATATTGTTATGACCTAACCAGGTACACTGTATTTTGTTGTATATTTTTGGCTACAGTGGGGGTATCCAATATGATTAAATAAATAAATAAATAAAGAAGTTTATATACGTCTTACACGCAAAAACATGTTTTGCAATATTTTATATGAGTTTTTAACTCTGAATTTTCATAGCACTCCTAATTTGTAAAAATTGTCGTTAAACTATGAGATGAAATACGCTATTAGCTAGAGAATAAGAAGTGTTCTGGTGCAAAGTGTGAATTAATAGCTTGCTTAATAAGTAACACAAAATATAATAACAGGAACTGAAATATTGAAAGTGTGCAAATCTGATTTATTTAAACAATTCCACTAATGGGGTCACGTTTTCTGGTCCAAAGGTCGCTATTGTTCAAGTTAAATGAAATATAAGTGATGTGTTCATATTTCAGTTCCACGTGTTTAAGCTATGTACATTTAATTAAAGCTAAAAACATAAATATTTTTATGCCACAGAAAAAAATGCTTCAGAATCATGAAGCAGTACCTGGATTTGTAATAATTTATGTTGTGTTTTTGATTTAGCTGCCTGCATTTTATTAATGCTGCAAAGTTTTACGCTAGTGCTTACAAGGCGAATATAATACATAAGTGGACTTTAACAGCTTGAGGACAATAGCAAACGGTGCATTTAAAATTATGCCAGCAATTTCGGTCAAATTAAGACTTAAAAAATATTAGTAAAAATTACCATAAATTTAATGCTTGGCAAATTAATGCATAATGCTATAAAAATTGTTTTTTTAAAGTATATTCTTTAGTTTAACTAGTTCACTAAGCCAACAGTTTAGATAATACAAATCTAGCTCTCCCATTCTCAGTTTTTACAAAGTTAATTATACTTTATTCCTCACGAGGGTAATTCAAACCAGTATGACCGGGGCAACTACCATTACAGATTAAAATATTTAACTGTATCTTTATATTTATAATTCTAGCGTACGTGTGTATGTCACCAAATTCCTCCTAAACGGCTGGACCGATTTGAATGAATTTTTTTTGTATGCGATTGGGTGGTGCCGTGTATGGTTTAGATTTACAAATCAGCCCAGCAGATGGCGCTGCAGTCAGTATCTAGGTTATTTCCTCCTGAACGGCTGGACCGATTTCAATGTTTTTTTTTGTATGCGTTTGGGTGGTGCCTTGATTGTTTTAGATTCACAAATCAGCCCGTCAGATGGCGCTGCAATCGGTATCTAGGTTATTTCCTCCTAATCAGCTGGACTGATTTGAATGAATTTTTTTATATGCATTTGGGTAACGCCCTGGATGGTTTAGATTCACAAATCAGCCCCCCGGTAGATGTTGCTACGGTCGGTATCTAGGTTAGGTGCAATTAAACGGCTGGACTGATTTGAATGAGTTTTTTTGTATGCGTTTGGGTGGCACCCTGGATGGTTTAGATTCACAAACCAGCCCAACAGATGGTGCTGCAGTCAGTATCTAGGTTATTTATCTATACTGCAACTGAATGGCTGGATCAACTTGAATGAATTTTTGTGTTTGCATTCATTCATTTTAATATGTTAATCGTTTAGAATATCATGCAGGAGAACATCTGCCAGGTCCGCTAGTAATTATCAAAAACATGGGCCTGTTTTTTTTTTATGGTTAGATTTATTTTTCTTCAGTATTTCATTTGCTATTATTATTRATTATTTATGTTATTTATCAAGCAAGCTACTGTATGCAGTCGTATTGCTCGAACTAATTATCAGAAACGTACTGCTTTTTAATTAGTCAAATTTTAGGGGGAAAAATTACGCAATACACCACCTGCTGGAAGCTGCCCATCTGATAATAACTGTATCGCACGAGCAAGATAAGCGTTTCATTTTGATGAACTAATACTATTGTAATAGATATAATTACTTTTCAAGCCGATCTATTGCCTTATTACCCTTCGGCAAAAATCTGTTACTTTCACGAAAATTTCATTACGCTGGCACTGGCAAACCTCCACAAACCACGCACACTCTCTCACCATCTAGCAGCATCGCAGCCCAACCTTGTCTAAGAGCAAAAGCAATACTACGTGAAATATCCACAAGCCTAATTTCCATTATGTAACACCACAATTTGTATGACTGTTTAAAAATGAATGTATTCAAAAAATAATGTATCGCAGAAATAGGGCTGGTTGCACAAACACGGATCTATTTGATCGTGGTGATGGTGTTAACCTTGGATCAAACCAATAAGAATGCTTAAAATTCATGGTTACCATGCTTTTGATCTGAGGTTAACACTGCGATCAAATTGATCTGTGTTTGTGCAACCAGCCCATAAAGTATAATAGAAATTGAGTATTGCAGAAAGTAGTTTGTATTAATAATTAATAATATTAATATTTAAATGCAACATGTGAATGTAAGAAACATGCATGAAAGTGAAACTATTCTGATAAATTCAACAATCCCAAAAATTGGAAAACATTTAAAAAAAAGACTTTGCAGCAAGATTCACATATATCAAATAATCGTTTCAATTCAACAATCTGAAAAATTCTACGACGTTGAAAAGAAGTAACAAGTTCGTTTTAAAGTAAAGTATGCCTGAAACTAAACAATCTTTTAAATTCAATATTGACTTAAATTAATGTGATTTATTGCGGGTTTGGATTGATAAGCTAGTTATGTTATAGTCTCTTTATTTGTTAGCCAAGCTTTCGGTACCATTTGGTTCCTTCTTCAGGGCTTCTAAAATACAATATAACAATACCAACATGAAGCAAAATATAAAATTATAAAACTCAATAAATGCGAGAATGGTAATAAAACTGTCCACAATCAACAATTTAAAATCTTCACAAAACCAGTTGTAATATATAAATTCATATGGTATATAATAAACATATAAATATAAATAAAAATGTGCAATTATATACCAGGCTGTCATAAAATTAATTTTGACATAAATATTTAAAAACAAGGAAAACATATCTTGATACTTTACAATTTAGAACTGCATGTGATGCATTCAAAATGGTATAACATCTTAATCAGTGGTTTCAATAGGACTATATTTTTTGTTCAGGTACGTTAACAGATATGTATAAATTGCACTTAAATTTTGAGTATCACTTTTATATTTATTGGTTCTTTCTGTTTATTAATATTTATCATTTCTTTCATTAGCCTTTTTTATAAACTGATTCTGTTGCTAGAATTTTTATGTTATCAAAGTCAATGCTATGTGAATAATTAAAAAACGATTTGCACATCTTGTTAAACCATGTTTTATGTCACTTTTATGTAAAGAAACTCTTGACTTTAACCATTGAGAAGTTTGATCTACATATGTTTTAGAGCAATTTTTACAATTTAATTTATAGATTACATTTGAACATAGTGGTATAGGACTTGTAGTTTTTAATTTTGTGTACAGATTACCCACAGTTTTTAAATTTCTAACAGTAATTTTAGTATGTTTATCTTTTAAAACATTTATAATTTTATTGCTTAAGCCATAAATATTAGAAATAACTGTATATATATAATTATTTATTGAATTTAAATTAGAATTTCTATTTGATAAACAATGAATGTTATTATCAGAAGTACTATACAATAATTTAGTTAACATATTTCCAGGACAAGAATTCTCTATTAATAATTTATATAGTTTATCAATATTTTGTTTTATAAATTTTGGATGACATATTTTTGTAATTCTGTTTTTCATTTTTTTAATTTACTTTATTTTAATTTTTATAGAATGGTCAGACAAATAGTGAATAAATTTATTAGCATTTGTATTTTTACGATACCAATCGAACATTATAATGTTATTAATACGGTGTACTTTCGTATCAAGAAATGGTACAGCACTATTATGTTCTTTTTCAACAGTAAATTTGATATTTGTATTATAACTATTATAAATATTTAGTATTTCATTAATTCCATTAGTGGGTAATGCTAATATCAAATCATCAACATACTTTTTTATGAAGGGAAGTTGAAATGTTAATTTAGGTACACTCACATCTAACGATTGGTCCATAACATATTGTGATTAAATTGGACTTAAATTTTGTTTTCATTTATGAGATAATTATTATCTAATATAAAATGTAAAATCTCTATAAATAATTTTTATTAATGTTTGTGTGTAAACTGATTTGTTGCAATTTTAATACTATTATTGAAGTAACCAATTCTTTAGAAATATTACCAAATAGATTGACTACATCTAATGAAATAAGTATATAATTTTGTGGTATTTCATAATTATTTATGTATTCTGCAAAATGAAATGTATCTTTTACATAATAAATATTAGCTTTATTATTTGCTATCGTTAAGATATTTGCTATAAATTTAGATAGGATCATCATTTATTGATGCTACTATTGGTCTAAGTGGTACCCCATGTTTATGTATTTTAGGATTACCATAAAATTTAGATGCAACTGAATTATATTTTTCCATTGCTTTTGCCATTTGGTTATCAATTATATTCAATTTATTCAATTGTGTTATGTACTCATTACTTTTATTTTGTATCGTTAATGTGGGATCCTTTTTAATTTCTTTAAAACTATTTGTTTGAAGTATATCCATTACTTTATTATCATAATCTGTTTTATTCATAATAACAGTAACTCCTCCTTTATCACTATTTAATACAATAAGATTTTGATAAAGTAATTAATTTAGAAATAAGCCACACCAATTTAATTATATCTAAAATGGAAAATCAAAATTGAATTATATATAATAATTTAAACAATGCATTACCAATTGTAATATTTAACTAATTTAAAACTAGACAATACAAAATGTACAATAATGAATTTCGTAAAACTAAAATAAAAACATAAATAAATTAACAAAATTAATTATTATTATACTCAAAATTTAAGTGCAATTTATACATATCTGTTAACGTACCTGAACAAAAATGATAGTCCTATTGAAACCACTGATTAATATCTTATAACATTTTGAATGCATCTCATGCAGTTCTAAATTTTAAAGTATCAAGATACGTTTTGCTTGTTTTTAAATATTTATGTCAAAATTAATTTTATGACAGCCTGGTAAATATAATTGCACATTTTTATTTATATTTATACGTTTATTATATATCATATGAATTTATAGATTACAACTGGTTTTGTGAAGATTTTAAATTGTTGATTGTGGAGAGTTTTATTACCATTCTCGCATTTATTGAGTTTTATAATTTTATATTTTGCTTCATGTTGGTATTGTTATATTGTATATTAGAAGCCCCGAAGAAGGAACCAAATGGTTCCGAAAGCTTGGCTAACAAATAAAGAGACTATAACATAACCAGCTTATTGATCCAAACCCACAATAAATCACATTTATCACTAAAGGATCGTGAATTAAATTCACTTAAATTATATATTTCGGTACGAAAAAATATGTAAACAATCAAAATATAACTATCGCAAAAATTCAACAAACCCAAAAACATTGCAAATTAAATGAAGACTTCTTTAGTTTATTTTAAACATATTCTTTATATAACTTGTGTTACTATCTGTAAATGTACAAACACTGAAATGTTCAAATATCTAAAATACACCAGATTTTTACAACAATAATTTGAATTCGAATATTTCTTTAGAAACAATATTTATACTCCATATTAAACAAAATAGTTTATTTCTGTGATACTTTATGCTTTCTTTGATTACATATTAAAGCAGCGCTTTCTGCTCAAATAAGAATGATTTTAAATGCAACACAAACAATAATTTAATTTGAACGAATTATATTATATTATTACTTTAAACGGGAAACTTTTATTCTTTTAAATGTCAGATCTAGACAGCGGCGAACACAAGAACTACACAATAATGATAGTTTCCCTAGCGAAATGCTATGTCAGCTCCGAATTATTGTGTTTATGATTTGCGCTCGTATGTATAGTAATATAAGCAACTTAAGTTAAAGTATCTAAAATATAGCACCAGATTTATACAACAATAATTTTAATTCGGATATTTCTTTAGAAACATTATATTTTGTATTCAACAGGAAAGTTAATTTTTGTGAAACATTATTTTTTCTTCTAATATAGAGTATAACAGTGTTCTGTATCCATTATCTACAAATTGTACCAAGATACATTGGTGTACCAAATATTAGTTTATAATAGGTTTCATTACAGTTAAAAATTATGTCATCAAAGACAAATGTAATTATATCCAAAAAAGTATTTAAATTAAGATTACAATGTTGTTGAACATTTAATTTTTTGTAATAGCTTCTTTACAAAAATTTAAAGGAATATTAGTGAATCTAAACTTACTAAACAAGAATGAACAGGAAGACAACAGTTATTAAATTTATTAGCAAATACAAAAAAAAAATAGTTATACTATATTTATACATCTGTAATAACAATACATAACCCTGTCGGAGAGTCAACTGAAGAAATTGTAGGTCTAGAAGGCAAATCTGGTTTATGAATCTTAGGTAAAGAACAAAATTTTGGAATCATACTATTAAATTTAGTAAATCTTACACTATCAGATAAAGAAACCACATTATCCAATTTCAATTTCTTAATAACTTTATTAGCCTTATTTTGAATAGAGATTGTAGCAACAGAATCAATAGTAGCAGAAAATGTTCTGTTAAATTGTTTCAAAGGTGCATTCATTGTGAAACATTCTGAATCAATTAGGTAGCTTGGAAACAAACTGATTTATCAGATAACTCTGACAACTGTTTCGACCTAAGCGGTCTTTATCAATGGGGTAACAGCATTATACTAAACTTAGATGTGCAGAATTTTGTTTACGTCCCTTTTTAACAGGGGTTGTTCAGTTGCAAAAATCTTTTCCCTGGGGTTTGAAGGCTGACTTCATAATTTTGGCAATATCAAAGGCATACTCGACATGGGAATTTCTGTTCGCATATTGGCCAAATGTTTTTGTGATTTTGAGCTTTTTTAATTACCAAATATTACAAAAGGTTGTTTTTTACCCCTTCTTTCGGAATGTAAAATTTTGACGTTTTTGTCTAAACAATGATTATTTTTAATGCAATGGTCAGCAAAACCTGTTCTGTTTTGATTAGAATTTATATTTATAGCATTTTCTTTAATTCTACTTCTAATGGTTCTACCTAATTGTTCTATGTATACAATATCACACTGCATGCATTGTAGTTGGTAAATACCACTTTTGTTCAAACTATTACACTTTGGCTTGTTGTTAAGTAGAAGTCTTCCAAAATTAAACTTTTTTACCTCTATTACTTTTTTTCCAAATCTGTTAAGTCTATTTTTGACACAAAAATATGTTTTATATTTTTTTTGCTAGCACTGAACAGTATTGCTTGTATTCTACCTCTATATTAGTTTTTAACTATATTGTCCACGATTTTTGTGTCATATCCATTGCTAAAGGCTAACTGTTTAATTGTCGTCAATTCTTTTTCAAAATTTTCCTTTTTAAGTGAAATGTATACTAATCTGTTTATTAAACTATAGAATGATTGATTGAGCGAACCGGGATTATAACATCTGACTGTGTTGGTCTTGTAAAAATTTCAAAGTCAATTTTATTGTTCTTTACCGACATGGATAAGTTCAGAAAATTAAGAACACCATCCTTTTTTTTGTCTACAGTACAATTTGTGTCTTTACCATGTATGCGTAATTTTTACTCCTTCTTAGTGAAAAACAAGAAAAACTATTCGCCGCCATTTTTGTTAATAGGGTTGTTCAGAATTTTTTAAGTGCGATGAGGCTAGTTTGGTTTTCTACATCACGCACTAGCCTCATTGCAGAGTTTCATTTCCTAGCCTCTCCTGTGTAGAATGAACTTTGTACTTTATTTATTTAAAAGTTACTCCAAATTTTGGGGTGTTGTGTGCAGCGATGGGTATGTAGGAATAATTTGTACCATAATAAGCTACTAAAGTAACACTTAAAAAATTCTGAACAACCCCATTAACAAAAATGGTGGTGACTAGTTTTTCTTGTAAAAACTACGCATACATGGTAAACACACAAATTGAAGAAAATAAAAGCCGGCATCCAACTATAAAGCAATACGGGGTAAGGTTAAAAAATATTTACAAAAATTAACTTTATTTGCAAAATATGATAATCTGCAAAAAAAAATTTTTGGACGCCCAATATTCTATTTTTAAAGAGTTTAAAAAGATTTACAATTTGACATATAACTTAAAATTGTACCTAAAAAAAATAAAGAAAATACGAGCCTGGGGAGTTTTAGGTGGCGGACCCTGTATAAGGGTTGCTGCACAAAACTCGCCGACACCGGCACAAAACGAGCACAATTCATTGCCGTAATTAGATTTTGAATATTGCAAAAAAACCGGGGCTAACCGTCAAGCTGGCCCCACCCGCCGATGTTTTAAAAAATTAAATATAAGGGTTGCTGCACAAAACTCGCCGACACCGGCACAATTCAGCACAAAACGAGCACAATTCATTGCCGCAATAAGATTTTGAATATTGCAAAAAAAAGCGGGGCTGACCGTCAAGCTGGCCCCGCCAAATGTATATTTAATTAAACGTATAAGGGTTGCTGCACAAAACTTTTTAATAGCAGCACAATTCAGCACAAAACTAGCACAATTCATATATATAGCAATTGTAAAAATTTGATCGGGCGGGGCCAACTTGACCTACCCGTTTTTCTTGGCCAATTCCAAACGTAATTTAATGTAACTTACAAGAAGGATAAAAGAAATAAAAATAATAGGAACTGGAGTATTTAAAGTAATTTATTAATAATTTACATAATGTAATGAAATAATTTCTAAAATTTGTGTGGTGCATAACTATAGGGCCACTTAAAAAAACTCTTAGGTGGCTGTGATTGATCGTCAATAACATGTTTATATTTTGTTATTATTAACTGTCACTGTGTTGTAACAATTGTGTTAAAAATGCCTCGTGGAAGCTATCTGAGTGACATGGAAACCGGTAAAATACTAGCTTTTTGGGATGAAGGCTTAAATCTCCAAAAATTGCTCAAAGAATTAACCGATCTCATAAAGTTGTCGCCAATTATTTGGGAAACCCTGAACAGTATGACAAAAACAACAAAGGTGGCCCTAAGAAAAAAATTTCGTCCAGAGCTACAAGAAGAATTATTGCTATAGCGAGTAACACTTTAAAAAGTCTAGAAAGAATTGCTCAAGAGTGCGGGCTCGATGTTTCAAAATGGACTATGGGGACAGTTCTGAAGAAAAGTGAACACATTGTACGCCAAAAAGTAAGAAAATGTCCAAGATTTCTTCCTAACCATAAAACAGCCTTTTGGAATTTGCTCATGAGAATATGGATCGAGATTGGTAAAATGTAAACTAAAACTTTACAATTAATCCTCGAATTAAACCATGTTATTTTTTTTTAAATTTCAGATTGTCTTTTCTGATGAAAAAAATTTAATCTTGATGGTGCAGATAGTTTCATTTGTTATTGGCGAGATCTGAGGAGAGAACCTAAGTATCTTTTAAAATGAAACTTTAGAGGTGGTACATTAATGGTATGGGATGCCTTTACAAAAGCAGGCGTTTTAACACTGACTTACCCATCAACACAAATGAACAGCTGAAAGTACATTCAAGTTRTTGAGACAAATTTAATTGACAATTACGAACGAGATTTCATTTTCCAACAAGATAATGCGAGGATTCATGTCAGTAGAGAGTCGATGGCTTGGTTTGCCCATGGATGTATAAAAAAGGGGATCCAGCTTTTCACATTCTAAACTGATTCCAACATGTGATCACAGTCTAAGCGTTTATTTGTAGAAAACGTTGGATCTTCCAGTTGACCAGTTGTGTATGTCCAATGACTAAGCTTCATGTTCACYGTCACACACCATTTGGGCGTTTGCGTGTTTGTTTTTATTTGGTTTTATGATGTGCAAGACGCAGGGAATGATTTCCATATAATTGTTAACGGTAGCAGTGATAAGATGATCAGGCAGTCTCAAATGTGCAGAAAGATTGATATATGTTAACCCAATGTTTCATTTCACAGGTATGTAACACCTAAGTAGTATTTAAGGTTAAGATTCATAGGCGTGCGGTATTTAAGTTACTTATTATGCCGATATTTTACAACACTACTACTAAAAGATCAATTTTTTACTAGTGTATAACAAAAAACGAGCTTTATATGTGTGCATAAATCATATTCATACAATATTTTTTTCCTATCTATTATTTTTAGGTTTCCGAAGCATACTGAAGAATGCAAATTACGGCACGCCAATGCTGCGGGTGGAAAACAAAGTTTGTTATTGCGCTAACTTCACGCCATTCAGATGTTGGCTTCACAACAATGCGCTTTCTGTCAATGAGATGCGGTATCCCCTCTTTTATACATCCATGGGTTTGCCAACCAAAATGTCGAATTGTTAGAGTGGCCCTCTTGTTCATCTGACATGAAATCTTTGGGGTATCTTAGTTCATGCGGATAACAGACAGTATGCGACCCATAAATGAACTCAAAAATTCATTAGAAGAGGTTTGGGCCAATTTGGAACCAAGAATTATTAAATAATTTGGTTAAAAGCATGAATTCTAGAATTTTTGAGCTAACTAGATAGAATGGAGGCCAAACCCCTTATTAATTTACGAATGTTTTGTTAAAATTTGTTCAATTCTGTGTGAAATTTAGATGGAGCTATTATTGTGTACCAGTCCAATTAAAAAAAATATTTTATTAAAATACGGGAACTGCTAATAAATGAAATGTGAAAAGTCTACTTCTTATTATTTTCGCTTCTTTTATCCCTCTTGTTAGTTACATTAAATTACGTTTGCATTTGACGAAGAAAAACTAAAAATTCAGGACGGGGCTATAGTTATGCTGCCCAGTGTATATTGGATACACATTGTTTATAGGAAATCAAAATGTTAAGTTTGATATGGTGACATATGTATGTTTCTGAACTGTACAGTGAGAATCGGGTCAAAGCTGCGCTTAAGCTTTCTAGACATAAGGCCCCTGGGTTTCGAACCGGCTATAATATCACGATTGAACTAAGGAGGACATCTACTTGTTTGATAACGAGTTTTAGGAACATATTTATTTAGGGTTCTATACAATACAAAATAAAAAGCATCACATCTATCTAACTGGGTCCACTTAGTTCCCAATAATGAAGTATATAGTGAAAATTAACAATAGATAAATAAATTATTACCTAACGCTATCCATGAAAAGATCCTGGAGGCAACAATGGCCCATTTGTTTGTGGTGAGCTCAAATCTGATGGTGAAAGCCACTAGCTCTGCCAAGAACATCACTATGAAATGTATGGAATAAGTCACTTAAACTTTGAAGTCATAGAGGGACTTCCATTCTTGCAACAAAAGTGTCTTTCTAGCTATGCAAAATTGAATGATTTTCCATGTAACGATACCCATCAGACTAAAAAAAAACCTGTTATTACTAGAAATTTGCTAGAAAACAGTTTGCATACAAGAAATATGCACTGAAGGTCTTCATTGGGGTGAGCATTGGACAAAAAGCGTTGAAACCACATGTGATGAGCCACTCCATTTTTGTGTCGGTGTTTACCTTTTTCTGCATCCAACCCCACATGGATACTCCAATAAAGATGAGCACAAAATAATGGGTGTATTTAAATCCTTTGCTCTGCAAAGTTAACAAAAAATTACCAAATGAATTATAAAAACATAAGCAATGAGAAACACATAACTGTTAAGAATATATGACTACAGAATTTTTAGGAACTGCAAATTTAAATCTCAAATGAGCCAGTGAACCTTTAATTTAGCTTGAAATATTTAAATGTAAAAGAAACTACATAAAAAATTGTAGAAATATATCACTCAACTGTATTCTAGTTAGCTTCAAATAAACAGTAATAACAGTGATAATATCAACAATACAAATATTTAAAAAAGAAGTTAGGAAGTTACCAGCTGCAGGTTTAATATTCTTCACTGTTCTAAGTGCATACATTTAATATATAGCACTTTATGTATTGCTCCAATGCATTTTTCCTATATAAAAAAGATATTTCTCCATAACTCTGTAACTATTCATTGGATTTTTTGTGCACATATGCTAAATGATTTTTTTAAGTAAAACAATGAAGTATTTATATTTCTGAATTTCTTTACGAAAATATAGTGCCTCTTTATTCACCAGTACCCAGTATAGAGTTATAAAAAAATTTGTGAGCGAAAGGATTGCAATACCAGCAAATTGACATAACTTTTATAGTACAAGAGAAAAGAGTGTGAAATTTTGGCCCCTTTTCAATTATCAAACTTCTAAACACAAACAACTTGATTTTTACAATTACCAAGAAATCATTTTGGTTTTCCAAATACTATATTAAATATTAAATAATTGGTACACTGTTTTGTACAGATTTAATTGTAAAACTATTTTAAAAAGGCATTTGTCAATGTAATAATTCCACTAAAAGGTAATAATACTTTATGAATAAACTTTGTACGGTTATTGAGAGATATATTAAAAAGAATTTCACCTTGCAGAATGCTTACGGTCATTTCTTTATACAAATAATTTTACTTAAAAAAATTACTTTTGTTGAAGCTAGACTTAGCAACATTATTTTATTGTTACATTTATAGTGCAGTTAAAGCAAAAGAGTCATGGTGCTTACTTGCCATAAATTTTTATCGGGATTTCTACAACATATATTAAACCTTGCATAAACTTTTTCCACAAATATCAGCGAAACGTCTGTAGGAAAATGCATGTCTATGCTGTGCTGTCTACACCTCAACCAACTGCAGATAGTACTATTTCGCTGTCATTACAGCTCATCAGTGCAGTTTAGGTCTAGTGTAGACAACACGGCATAGAACTGGTTTTGCTTATATACCAAAGCAATGGTATGATGAAAGTAAGAAATGGCATTGCCATCCTAATTTCTTACTTTCGTCTGTAGGAAAAGTCAAGGTCGGCAGCGAAAGCTTCAAGAAAATGGTAGAGTATTCTTTTGTACTGGTTCTAACACACAGATATAATAATAGTAATATACAGAGCGAGTTTATAACTTGCAACAAATTCAGTCATTGAATGCAGTTTTTTTTTTGTTTGGACATGTCGATCAGTATTATAAGTAGTGATTTTTTTCTGTTAAAACAATTCACCTTAATACTTCTGCTTCAGCAAATGATCAAAATATCTTAACTTCTTCTTCCTATTTTTCATACAACACTGATATGGGTGTAGTTGTAGTAGCAAATTTAAATGAAAATTATTAAGGAATGCAAAGTAATTTTCAGTGTACGTTTCAAAATTTGTGTTAAATAAATTCAACACCTTTTGACATTTCTTGCTAAATTCATTGCAATACCTTACTTAACTGAAAGAACTATATTTAAATCTGAATGACGATTGGATATGAAGATAGACCATAAAATAAAGTTATGTATTTATCCAGAGAGAACTGCCTCAATTTAGTGTGAATATTGTAAGGAACTGTAAGCAATACTTAACAAAAATTTCGGGATAACAGACACAAGAATAACACTGACAGGCTGCACTCAATGAAGAGGTCGATCAAGCTTAATGTGTTGTTGCCAATTTATGAAAACCATAACTTCTCCACCAGGCAGCAGTATCAAAGTGCAAAAATTGTATCATTACAAACTAATAATCTGCTAGGAATTGACTGAATAGGATCATTATAAAACCCTCCGGTTTTGTTAACACATGAGGGATCTACTGGTCGTGAACGATCTGACTACAGAATAATCAATATTTATGTTAAATGATGAAGTAAACCGACAGAATTGTCTTCACTGGAAAAAGGATACTGAATGAGAGAAAGCTATATTCAATGGTCAGAAAAATTGAGCATTAGGAGCATCTGGATGCCGAACTTACAGCAGATGGATTGGTAAAAGATGCTTTGAATGTTCACCTAGGTTTTCAGACCAGACTCTTTTGGAATACTTTCTATAGTGGTACTTGAAAAGCACTTATTAAGATGAAGCTGGGAAATGTTGAGGAGTTCAAGGAATTCATAAGGCATGGATGTAGGCTAATTTTCCCTGAAGTATTCAGGAATATTTCAAATGATTTAGTTGCATGTGTATTTAAGGTACTGCCAAATAAAAAGCACAAAATTTTGAGCATTGTTTTAGGAGTAAAAGTGTAAAAGCTAATTCTTTAATTTTAATTTTTCAAGTAATATATTTTGTTCAAAATCTTGTAAATAACAAGAAACAAAATTTTAAAATGTAGTATTTATACAGGGTGTTCACGTTAAGAGTCTACAATAGCTAACTTCTTTATTTGATATCGCAATCTGGTGGCTTAAATGGGTAAGCTTTATAAATTTTTTAGACAAATTTTGTGGTTAAAAGAACAATTGAACTTCAACTGACTGAGATATCGACTACAAGTTTGTTAGTTTAAACGACCCTATTTTTTATAGTGCATTCGATTGAAGGAGTCATTAAAAAAAAGCACTAAGGAACTACTACTCTACAGTCATTTGTTTTTGCGATATCACATGTTGAACAATTGCTGTTCATGAAACAGTCTACAATTGCCAACGTTTTTTATTTGACATCGTAGACGCGATTTCAATGGGGACGTTTTATAAACTTTTGAGAAGAATTTTGTGATGTTTAAAAAAAAACAAATGAAAATCAATTGACCAAGATATCTACTACAAGTATGTGATTTTAAATAGAATGACCCCATTTTTTACAGTGCATTCGATTAAGAGCGTCAAATTAAACAAAAAAGTATTAAGGTACCCTACAGCCATTTGTTTGTGAGATGTTTCAGAAACAATCTTTGGTGTTTATGGTAACAGTCAACAATAGCTAACTTTGTTATTTGATGTCGTAGACTATCAGTTTAAATGAGGAAGTTCTATGAATTTTTCAGAAAAATTTTCTGTTTAGAAAAAACAATTGTACGTCAACTGACCAAGATATTGACTACAAGTTTGTTGTTTTAAAAAGAACAACCTCTTCTACAACTTTAAATATCTTAATACCAAATATGTGAGGTAGTAGCACCTTAGTACTATTTTGTTTAATTTGATATGCTGTATTCAATGTACTATTCTATTTAATATAACAAAGTTGTCACTAATATCTCAGTCAGTTTATGTGCAATTGTTTATTATCACCATCAGATWCTTCTCGAAAGATTAGCTAATGTAGACTGTTTCGTCAACAACAATTATTTAGCAGGAGACATCTCAATAATAAATGACTGTAGGGTAGTGGTATCTTAATACTTTTGTGTTTAGTTCCAATATACACTAACGTCTACCCAATAGCCCATTTAAGTTGGATTGTTCCATTTAAAATAACAAACTTGTGGTAAATATCTGGGTCAGTTGATGTCCAATTATTTTTTTTTTGTAAATAGCTCAAAATTTTTATCAAAAATTCATGAAACTTCCCCATTTAAACCACTAGTCTACGACATCAAATAAAAAAATAGTTATTGTACACCGTTTTGTGAACAGCTAGTTATTTCAGACGTAAATGACTGTAGGGTAGTGGTACTTTAGTACTTTTTTGTCGTTCTATTTAAAACAACAAACTTCAAGTAGATATCTCGATAAGTTGTTGTTCAATTGCTTTTTTTAAATACCACAAATTCCTAAAAAACATCATGAGAATTCCATTTAAGCCACTAATCTACAACGTCAAATAAAAAAATTTGTTATCTTAGACTCTTTTGTGAATAGCAGTTATTCAACACAAGATAATCCCAAAAACAAATGATTGTAGGGTAGTGGTACCTTAATAGTTTTTTGTTTAATTTGACTCCCTTAATCGAATGCACTGTAAAAAATGGGGTCATTCCATTTAAAATGACAAACTTGTAGTGAATACCTTGGTCAGTTGATTTTCAATTATTTTTTGTAAACATCACAAAATTCTTCTCAAAGGTTTATAAAACTTTCCGATTGAAACCACTAGTCTATGTTCTCAAATAAAAAACATTCACAATTGTAGACTGTTTCATGAACAGCAATTGTTCAACATGTGATACTGTAAAAACAACTGACTATAGGGTAGTGGTACCTTAGTGCTTTTTTTATGTGACTCCTTCAATTGAATGCACTATAAAGAATGGGGTCGTTTAAACTAACAAATTTGTAGTCGATATCTCAGTCAGCTGATGTTCAATTGTTTTTTTTAACCACAAAACATCAAAAAAATTCATAAAACTTACCCATTTAAGCCACCAGATTGCGATATCAAATAACGAAATTAGCTATCGTAGACAGTTAACGGTAACACCCTGTATAAATACTACATTTTAAAATTTTGTTTCTTGTCATTTACAAGATTTTGAACAAAATATATTACTTGAAAAATTAAAATCAAAGAATTCTTTTACTCCTAAAACAATGTTCAAAATATTGTCCGTTTTATTTGGCAGTACCTTAAATGCACATGCAACTAAATCATTTGAAATATTCCTGAATACTTCAGGGAACATTAGCCTACATCCATGCCTTATGAATTCCCTGAACTCCAGTTTCGTCTTAAAAACTGCTTTTCAAGTACCCCCATAGAAAGTATTCCAAAAGAGTCTGGTCTGAAAACCTAGGTGAACATTCAAAGGCTCTTCTACCAATCCATCTGCTGTAAGTTCGGCATCCAGATATTCTCAGGCAAGGTTTGCAAAATAGAGAGACACCCCATCTAGTTGGAACCAGATGTTTTTATTTGGATCATTACCTTCTAAGGGACAAGCAAATAGAATAGCCAAATTAAGAAATAACTCTTCCCACCAGAATTCAAAATTCATTAAAGAAATATTACTCCTAATGTTCAATTTTTCTGGCCACTGAGTATAGCTCTTTTCCAGACTCTGCTTTTCCCAGTGATGACAATTCTATCAGTTTACTTCATCATTTACATAAATATTGATTATTCTGTAGTCAGATCTTTCACAACCCGTGGATCCCTCATTTGTTCACAAAACTGGAGTCTTCTATCATGATCCTATCCAGTCAATTCCTAGCGGATTATTAGTTTGTAATGATAAGATTTTTGCACTTTGATAACTGCTGTTTGATGGAAAAGATATGTTTCCTATGAACGGACAACAGCAAATTAAGCTTGATCAACCTCTTCTTTGAGTGCAGCCTTTCAGTGAATACCTGTTTTTCTTATGTGTCTGTTATCCCAAAATTCTTGCTCAGTATTGCTTACAGTTCCTTGCAATATTGGCAGTAAACTAAGATATTTCTCTCTGAATAAATAGATAACTTTATTTTATGGTCTATCTTCATATCTAGTCATCATTCATATTTCAATATATAAGGTTCATGTCATAATTCTTGCACATATCAAGCTGGCACTGAAAAGCGATGGTGAAAAAACAAGTGCTGTCAAATTATGAAAGTGTATCATTGGGACATCACTTAGCTATATATATATATATATATATATTCACTCAGTGGGGTAGTTTGATGCAATGGAACACGTCATTGTAGCGGATTAGTGTGCATATATCAAAATTCAAACACTGTGTGAAAAACATGCACTTTAAAATGACATTCATTTTTTATATGTACAAAGGACTTTCATAAATAAATTGAGCAGGGAGGGATCTATAAGATGGTTACAGTTCTCATCATATTTTACATTTTTTTTTTTACGTTGCCGATTATCGTCGGTTTTATTCAGTAGAAAGTCGATATGTACATGCAATAACTTAATTGTACCTTGTAATTGGAGGATCCATTCATCCTTTTGTTTTAAAATATATTGGAACATTTTCTTTTCAGATACCTTATCTTCAGCATCCCAAAATACGTCACTGTCTTGCGCGATGTTTTGCGCCGCAGTAGCTTCATATAGCACCCTATTACACTTCTAGTTCTTTCTTTTGTGAAAACCAGCAAATCAACATCGACACATCGGGGGTGAAAACTGTTTGTACAGAGAGCACAGCAAACGCCAGCCGTCTCGCCCGTCATCTTAACTGTGAGTATGTGTTTGTTACAACCAGTACAAAAAAACATTACTAATTTCTTGAAGCTTCACCGCCGACATTGACTTTTTTTTTCTGTTGTTCTTTTCTAGGCTGTTATGCCATGGTCCAAAGTTTCCTTTTCCTACAGACATTTCGCTGATATTTGTGGAATAATAAGTTTATGCAAGGTTTATAATATATGTAGTAAAAATCCCGATAAAAATTTATGGCAAGTAAGCATCATGATTCTTTTGCTTTAACTGCATCATAAATCTAACAATAAAATAATTTTGCTAAGTCTAGCTTCAAGATAAAGTCATTTTTATGCCAAATTGCTTTTATAAAGAAATGACCATAGACATTCTTCAAGGTAAAATTGTTTTTAATTTATCTTTCAATAATCCTACAAAGTTTATCCATAAAGTATCATTACGTCTCAGTGGAATTACTACATTCACAAATGTCTTTTTAAAATAGTTTTACAATGAAAAATACTTTACCAATTATTTCAGATATTATTTATAAAACCAAAATGATTTCTTAGAAATTGTATAAATCAAATTATTAAGATGCAGGTATTCTCTTTTATTTAGAGTGATAAAAGTTTTTATGCTCCTCAGAATAGAAAAAAATCCCACATGTTTTCTCTTGTACTATAAAAGTTACGTCAATTTGCAGGTATTGCAATCCTTCTGTTCATAAAATTTTAAATAACTCCATACTAAACACTACATTGTAACTGAAAAACAGCCTCGCTGACGTCACACCATATTGTATCATTAAGTTTTTGTTTCTTTATTCTTGCTTATCCTGTAATATGCTACAATAAATGATTTCTGATTTTGTTACTGGTACATTTTTAACCTAATGTATGGTGAATATAGAGGCACTACACTTTCGTAAAGAATTCTGAAATATAAAAACTACATTGTTTTTCTTAAAAATGTAGTGGTGAAATACAAGAAGTACTATTAAATTTATGCACTTACAAGAGTGAGGAATATTAAGCCTGCAACTGTAACTTCCTAACTTCCTTTATTTATTGATGATACTGTTTACTTGAAGCTAACTAGAATGCAGTTGAATGATATATTCCTATAATTTTTTATGTAACATTTCCTTTATATTTCATTATTTGGAGTTTAAAAAACGCTCATTTGAGAATTAAAGTTGCTTAAATTACTAAAAGGTTCAACAGTTCTTAAAAATTTCATAGTAAAGCTTTTTTCAAATAGCTTCTAGCAACAATAAATCACAAACAGAAAGTAGAACAAAAAATTTTTATACTGAAAGATGGAAAAACAGAACCTATTAAGCTCTATAGTAATTTTGTGCCTGTTTATTACATGAATTTGAATTAAATGGGTCAATTCGTTCTAACAATTTTAGTAGTGAGTAAATTTAATGTAAAGGAAACAATATTAAACATTCAGCAAAAAAAATTAACAGGCACTACAAAAATAAGTTGAGAAATTATAAGGAAGTATTGCAGCCTATTAATTAATTAAAATTAATACTAACCATATAAACAACAGCTGTATGTAACACCAATATGTATGCAAGTATACTTAACAGTCTGTAGTATTCCAGCTGGCAGGCGAGTGTAATGGTGTTCAGAAATTGCTTCTTTTCACAAAATATTAACCACATCAGCCAGACTGGAAAGATGTAATATAGGTAGAATGACCAGGGTAATGACTGAACTAAAAAAAATAATAGAACAGCATTAATGTCCTGCAACCCAATTGGTGATCAAAACTTACCATAAATTAAGGCAGCAACAACAGCTATTAATGATCCAAAGCAATAAAAACCAAATAAAGTCTGAGTTCTGTATCTGTGGACATTATTTCATCTTTGGCATAAAAGTTGGTCATGGCAATCATTAAATAGAACATCCACAATATAAACCCCAGTGAAACGACAATTAAATTAACCGTTTGAAAGTATCTTCATCCAACAGATTCATCAGGGCTTGACACTCTGTGATTGCATCATCAAAGTGGTGTTGTTGTATCTTATTGTGGATATCTCTTAAGCTTTGGTCCAATTTTGCATATTTGAGTGGTTTAAAAGGAAAATATAGAGAGTCAAACATGTTTTTAGCCATTTCCCTTTCTTGCACTTGGTACAGCTCAGTTTGTTGTTTGGTATTGGCCAACACCATTTCTGCCAGCACTGCACGATCCACATTTAAATATGATATTAGCAGTTTACCCTGAAAGTAAAATCAAAATTACTTGACAAGCAGCTAAAACAGCTTTATAAAACACATCTTGATCATTTTCAATGAACTGTTTTTGCTATTGTAACCTAACCAAGAGAACAAAATGTAAATGGTATATTTTAATACATTTTATAAAATAAGCCACAAGAAAAAATGATAAAGCTAATAATTCATAAGCACATCAATGATTTTTGTACAGAACCTAAACCAGTTAACATTTACACTGTTAATCACAGTTTGTTTTCAAATCATGCACATTTATTGAATTAAATGTACAAATCTTAATGAAGCAATCTCACACATAATTTGGGCGTAGCAATTGTAAGAGTACAAAAGAAACTATATTTTTATTATAACTGAACTTCAGTGTTTATTTCGTACGCCGCTATAGACAGATATATATGCTTGAGGATAAAGCAATTCCTGTTCAGTGCTATACACAAACAGATTTCTGTTTGCTTGCGGTGAGGTAGAGTAGTCGGCTTTGAACAAGAATGAGAAGGATGAATGTGTCGGTTGCGTAAGGTGCATAAAAATCTGTATATTGCTCTGTAGAAAAACGGGTACGAACATTGTTAAAAACCTACACTAAGGGTGCGAAGTGGCTGTATTTATTTCAAAAAAAGTTAAACTGTAAAATAGTGTTATTTTTATACCAGTTTTCAGATTCCGAGAGGTTGCCCACATAATGTGGGACACCCTGTATTCAAAAGGGCTGAAAAAAATAATTTGAAATTTACAGACAAGTAGAAAGAATCAAATATGGCTGGCATAAAATGAATGGCTGGTTTCATGCACAGCTACAGAAACTTGTCTTTGTGGTCTGCGGAGGATTATAGCTACATCATTCAATAAACATAATGTGTCATGTTTTTTGACAACTTAGAAACTGTTTTGAAAAGGGAACCTAAATTTTCAGGAGGAATCTGTATTTTCAATTTAGTTGAGCAAGCTACAAAAACAAAAAAATCACAAGTTGCTCAACGAGGCATAAAATAGGTCAGCAGAATTACAAGCGTGAAAAAAAGGAATTTTGGTGACTACATGTGCAATTTAAGCACATCTAGAAATGTCATTGTGATGGTGTTTCCAAGACTGCACTTTAAAACATGATTGCAGGAGCCCTTTTATGAACCTTAGGTTTAGCTCAAACTACTAGCTGGATGACAGCTGCTTTATTTGTACACTCGCCTTCAGAAGTAATGCCGTATGGGATGGTGGGGAAAATAATGATGCACCCATTTCACTGCAACCCGGTATACAGTTGAGGACGACGTAGATGTTGTAAAAGAAGCGATACATCCTTCTACTTTCTTTAATCCTCAAGTGGTATACTTGAAAAAGTTTTAGTATTTAATACAATATTAAAATGTATTGGAGAGGAAGCAGGAGTGTCTACTTGAATGTAAAGAGTAGACTAAGCAGGCTTAGCAGTTATTAAAGCATAAGTTAACTCTTTAAACCCTGATGAAGGAATAGAAATAAATTCCGAAAGCTTGACACTAGTGTGCTTAACAACTTATGTTTTATTGATTACTAAGCCCACTTAGTTTATCCTTACATGCAATATTAAAAGTTGCAGTACTGAACACAACAATTTTTAATGTAAACAGAAAGAAAAGAGAAAGAACAATTTTTAATAAAAGGCATAAAATTTTCCATTTATAAGAACATCTTTTACGATATCTGTCCTCTTTGTAAAAAAGCAATGCTTGTTGCAATCACATATATGATATCTTTTATTAAAATTATTTAATTTTTAATGTTTATTGCTTTGGTAATTTCTATTTTTTTAACAAAAACCTATTTAATTTAAATTTATTCTAGCTTTTAACTACTAACGAAATAACTGCAATATTTTTAATAAATAGCAATAGCAATAGCAGATATACATAATAATTGCTAGAAAATTTATCGAATTAATTTTTAATGTAAATTAGTCTTTATTTATAACTATAACGAAAAACATTGTTTATCAACCTTGCTACTAATACTATTAATAAACGATGTGAATGTATATGCAGCTTTCCATCAATCTTTAGACTGATTATTCAGCTTTTGCGTCTCACTCAATCCTTATCTTATTACATCTCTAAATTATAATGAGCAACTTATTTCTTGTTCTCTTCTTCTCATCTTCATTATCAACAGTGTTGAAATGTGCAGAAATTTGTTCGCCTGCCAGTTTCTCCCAAACCTGAAGTGAGTAAAAATTCAAACAAAGTAACCGCAAGCAAATGAGGGTCGATTTATGGGTTTATGACGACGGCCGCACTCCACCACCAGTGCAAAAATAATCCCACCATGAAATCCCAAAAAGCACCCTACGCAACCAAGCATTTTAGGTAAATGGTATCGGTATCTCCGGCAACGATTACAAATAATTTAGGAAAGAAATGCAACCAGGACTATAGCACGATCTACATACAACAAAATAAGTGTTTGTCAACATTTTTGGATTTAAACAATTGTAGAGGTACTTTTGCAGAATTACATTGAATTATATACACGGGCAAGATAGAACAGAAAATTGCTGTCACTAATCTAACACGATTAATATATCATTCGGATCCGTCTGTGCCCGATATAGGAAAACATTAATTTGATTTAGCCGAAGTCAAAGTCTTTGGCGATATTTCCACGCCCCTGTCGACAAATGGCCACAAAACGGTCTGGGCAAAGTCCCGTCAAACTCAATGTCAATCTTAAAATATTTAATATTTTCATATTATGCCCCTAAGGGGCATATTGTGACATAACCTAGGGTCAATAATTTCAGGAAGTAAACATTTTCTGAATATATCCAACTTATCCTCTTTGTAACCAAAAATCGTAATTCCTTTTTACGTCCTCTACGCTCTCAGTGCGAATGTTTTTTTTTTAATTAGAAGTCTAGCTAACCCTGAATTTGGTAATACCAATCATGATTTTTGTTTATTGTAACTCTCTCCAACCTAAACCCCAATATTTATTTTTTTTGCATAATTACTTCTGATGGTTAAGATTTAATTTATATGCTGTAAATGTAAAATTTATTTTGACATCGTCATCTATCACTCCATCCGGAGAAGCTCATAAATAAAATGTTAATCTTTGCAACTCTCTCCACTTATTTTCTGGCCACATCTTCATATCTTTTTCCATCTTGTAGGAATGCAATATTCATAGATTTSGTATCACAATAATTGATATTTATTATGTTTGCAGTAGGTATATATAGTTTTTGCTTCAGGAGTTTTCATCTCTCCTGTTTTCTTCATCTGTTTTCACCAGTTTGTTCKTAAAATCATTAACTTCTTTATATATTCCCTCATTCATGCCCGGACAAAGACAATTTTCACCATAATCACATCCATCACTCTTTTGTAAATTACTTCGCAAATACATTTGTCACTGATTTCTTCTTGTTCGATTTTGTCTTTTTTAATAAATATAGTCGTCTTACCTTTAATTTTCCATAACTACCATATTATTATATTTCGAATTACTATGAAGCATTTTGGTACTGTGAGATATCACAGCTGCAACACATTTTGCTTCATACGAATTTTTCAAAGTATAATTAATTCGTTTTCCGCCAATAAATTTTGCAACAATAAAATTAAATTCTTCAACAATATTGATGGCGCCGTCAATCAAAAAACTTGCGGTGTTTGCGATAAATATATAGCTAGGTTTTTGCATAGGCACAAATTTCTTTTAATTGAGCAAAGATATATTGAAAGTCAACAATCCTGTTTCCACCCATCACATCTACCTCAATAACTGCAAAAACATTGTCTATTACTAAACATTTCTAAAATATGTGTAGTTATTTACCATCAAATTATGGCTAGATGAGCTGTCCTGCATAAATCTGCTCTACCGAGATCCATTTTTGATGCGACATTGATGTTACCCCAATTATTATTTATACTTGTTTCGTCCTATAAAATTAATTTTAAATGCTTATATTTTTAAGGTTTAAATTTTTAGCGTTTCCTTTTTTGAGTCCAGTAATTTCTTAAGTATCCATTACAACCCTTATTTCTTTTTCTGCTACTTAATTTTCTTCTCTCCGCACTAGCATTAGTGTTAGATTGCTAATATTTCAACACTTAACAAATAACAATTATTGTCTGTAATAACTAATAAGCACTATATTTTGTATTTTACTTCTTAGAATAGCTAAAAAAACTGAATTTATAAACAATAAACCACGAAACGAGACATAAAAATTCCAAACACCACTTGACGCAAAAGGCAAGGAGTAACTAACGAGCCACTTAGAATATGAAAATAGGTATCTGCATTCAGTCCAAATCAAACAACAATCAAGTAATTTCTTTACCATGGAAGTAAAAATACTGAGACTGAACAAAAGTAAAAGGCCAACACCTACAAGCCATAAATAATACCGAACAGGGTAGTAAATCTTAGATTGTTGCTTTGTATCCAAAAAACAGAAATCATTGTGTCATTATAAGTGTCTTATTTGTCAAATTTTTTCTTCTTGTTTTAAAATATTGATAAGGTAAGATGTACACTACAAAATGGCAGGGACAAAAATTTGATATTTTGTTTGTTGAGAACAATAAAACAAGATCGCAATGATCAAAGTATTTTAGAAAACATTTAATTACTTACTTTTTTCCGTCTTACTGCCAAAAATCGGATTTTTTCCTAGCCATTTTGTAGGATTATATTAACGTAGATTTAGACTCAAACAATTGTTTTGAACGAGAGATATAGTGGTGGGCATTTATGTTGCATCTCCCATAATAAAATTGTTTAACTATAAATTTAATTGCATGCTTGATAAATATTAATATTTATCTGCATTCGTCGACCTAACAGTAAACCATGTTACTCCACAATTATAAATTTTCCTCTGTCTTCAGTTATAAACGTTTTTCTTCAATGTAAGAAAAAAATTAACTACATTTACATAATATTAGTTCTTAAGTAAAATTTATATTATATAATTATAAAAAGAAATAAGTGACTCATTATCATTATTATAGGCAATGAAATAATGATGAATGTTTTTCGTGGACGAGACGCAAATGCTGAATAATATGCCCAAAGATCTATGGAAACATTTTGCTTAAAAGTTGCATGTAAATTAGATTATTTTCACATCGTTTACCTGGAGTAGTAGTGTCTAAGTTGATCGACAATGTTTTTTTATTAGGTATACTTTTATTTATAAACAAAAACTAATTTACGTTGAAAATGAATTTGAAGTTTTATAGCATTTTGTCTATATATCTAATATTTACCGTAAAACTAAAAAATACCTAAGTTATATAGTTCTTATAAAAAATATTGCAGTTAATTTGTTAGTAGTCAGACCCTAGAATAAGTTGAATTTAATGGGTTTTTGTTGAAAAAATAGAAATTATCAAAGCAATGAACACTGAAAGATAAATAATTTTTATTGCGAGAAATCACCTATATATATGGTTGCAACATGTACTGTTCTATACTAAATGAATTTACTACAATTTTATTAATGTATTATTTTATAAAGAAGACAGATATCACATGAACATAACCTGATTTTAAACATTTTTAGGAGGTGGAATGGTAGAACTGAAAATATGAATTTTATTAAAAACTGTTGTTTTCTGGACACATTAATTTTTTTTCCTTTAGTACTTAATATTGTATGTAAAGGGTAAACTAAACAGGCTATCTTCATCAGAATTTAAAGAGTTAACTTGTGCTTTAATAACTGCTAAGCCTGCTTAGTCTACTCATTACATTCAAGTAGACAATCGTGCTTCCTCTCCAATACAGTTTTAAACTTGTTTGAGTATACCACTTGAGGACTAAAGAAAGAAGTATGTAACTCTTCTTTTGCGATATCTACTTCGTCCACAACTAGATATCGGGTTGCAGCGAAATGGGCGCATCGTTATTTTCGCCACCGTCCCGTACGACATTACTTCTGAAGGCGAGTGTACAAGTAATACAGCATTTTATTACCCATACTAGCAGTTCAATGGACAATACATCTCTCTTGATATTTGATAATTGTGAGTCACCTCTCAAAAGAAGCACTAATATTAGCAAAATATTTAACTGTGCCACCACATTCAAGAAACAAGATGCAACCATTAGATGTAGGTGTGTTTGGTTGCTTTCACAATTATTATGGACCCGTACATGATTCCTGAATACCAGAAATGCAGGCAAAACATTTTCCATTTACAATATTGCCGAATGTGTTGGTATAGGCACATGCAAAACCTTGACACCAACTAACATACAATTATCTTTCAGAATAATGCGTATTGACCCATTTACATTTGACTGACATATATTTGCAGAAGTTGACTTCCGAATATAACGAAGCTGCACAAAATTTAAATAATTTTGTTTCCCTATAAGAGTCCCGTGGCTATCCTAAGCTAGAAAAAAGGGTAGGTAGAAGTTTCATACCTACAGAGACATCTGAAATGAAGTAATTAGAGGAAGATAAATATTTTAAAGATAAGCAAATTCTTGGAGCAATAAAAAACGTTAAGAAAAATATTTTCTGTGAAAGCACCATTCTGAGAATATTAGCTGAGAAATTTTAGAAAATAAAACTACCAAAGATAAAAAGATAAAAATGGAACCGATTCAATGCTACTACAGATATTTGTAGTGATCATTCCTCTGATGAAATTGTTTCTGACGAAACCAACAAATGAACAAAAATCCTGAAAAGGGAAATTATGTTTTATTTGAATATGTTAAAAGCGTATTTTATGTTGAGCAAATCCTAACTGAAAAAAAAATGACAACAATGATGTTGAAGTATTTTTTTTACGCAGAAGCAAGAAAACTAACGGATTTGTTATACCCCAGGCTACTGACATTTGTGAAGTGAATTTAAATAATATTGTGATGGTTTTACCTACTCCTAAAGTGTTAGGGTTTAAAGAAAGACAGCAGTCTATAACGAGATTTGGAAAAATAATGTTATTATTTTCAGTTTATGTATTTTCATTCAGTAAATAAGTTTTATATTTCGTAGTATGCTTATCAATTCTAGTGCTAGGTACAATATATCTTGCCTCCTACTACATGTCTCATTGATACCCACCAAATTGTTCATTGTTCCTCGTTATGTATGTTATATTCATTTTTTTAGGATTTCATTATTTAAAAAAATCGGTAATTTGCAATTAGTTAAGCTACAACTTACAACAAACAAAGTGTTTTATTATTACAAGGCTTCCCCTACTTAAATTTTGTATAGTTTGTTGTTTGTATTGACAAATACTTGAAGTATTTATAGTCATATAGTTATATAAAGTAACAAAACATGTTAATAGCATTAACCATATGCAGTAACCTACAGAGAGCATGTGTGTGTTGACCACTTATATCAGCATTGACAACCTGTAGCATTTAAAATTGCTCTATTTATTTTGATTCAACATTAAAGTACAGCAAGCTGAATCTTATCTTTATAGTACAACAAATTTTTGTGTTCACTTGCAAGACAGCATCCAATGGGCCTGTTGCCCACTTTTTCTTATTGCAGAATATGAATCTACATGGAAAAAAATAGACCCGTTTTTTTATTTTTCGCAAAGCGCTTAGTTAATGCTTAAAAAAGGATTGTTTATGTTTAAAGTTTGAATCTCTGACGTCACTATTCTCTGGCGCGCTTAGTGCGGTGTAACTGTGATGTTGCCATGCCATTTTCTGATCCTGGCATTCCTGTCGGCCGAGATGAGGTTTCTGAAACTGAAGTCGCAGCAGCGTTGACATTTTATTCCAAACTCGCAAGCGTAATTATGAATTATAAAAACCTACACGCGAATGGATGTGTTAAACGCGATTCGTTGTTAGTCGTTTTCACTGTAAATATTAAAACGTAAAATATATTAAATTAAAATATTAACTTGTAGCGGATATAACACAAACAGAATTCATTTTATGGCAGCCGCAGGATAAGTCTATATTTCAAGTGATATTAAAACTGGAACATTTATTAAGTAGGTAAATTCGTTWAAACCTGAGTTACTGCGTGTATAGCTGCCATTACATCATTTTWTTCAAMTCGCAACCTTTAAATAGCAAAATCGCCTAATTTGAGTAAAATTGAACGATCTGGCCACACGAGTTTCCATTCACGTAAAATTCGTCAATCATATGTAAGTCAATTTTTGGTGAATTGTCCGAAGATCCCTTTACATAATCTTGCTCCATAATTGCGCAGTCTATGTTTGAACAACAACGTACCAAGTAAATAAAAACAAAACTTTAACGCGTCCGCCGTTCTCAAACCAAAACGTAAACAAAGGTACAAAGGCACAGAACCACAGAACATACACGTGTTCAACAGCGACAAAGGTGTCACGCATGCAACAGGGCATCCGGCGCATTGGCGCAATAGCGGAGTGCGTCTCTAGGAACGGTGACGTATCACGAAATATTTTAATTTGGCGGAAAACCTTTAAAGATAAAAATAAGACACTAAAACATTACAAATAATTTTTCTATTGCCAACTACTAACTCAATTAGGTCCAGGCCATTGAGATAATACCTAAGGAGGGAGCGTCCTTTACTAGGCAATCGCGACGGAAGTCCAAACGTAGAGGATTCTGGAGTGGGGGCAAGTGGTCCAGTGGCGGCTGCGTTATTTTTTTTTCGGGAGTATCAATTTCTTACTATTATTATGTAAACTGTTTTGTTTTACTACTTTGAATACTAGTGGAAGGTACTAATTAAATACAAACTTTATTGTTTATTCTGATTATTTTCCAAATTGAATTGAATACAAAAATGTGGATTAATGTGTAAGATGATACTGTTCGTATTTAAATTGTTACAAACTACATACAAGCCTTCATAAATCATAACTACTACACTAAGCAAATTTGAAAAAAAACATCCAAAAAGCAAATGCAAATCGCCAAACCAATCAGTTGGCTCCGGACATGAATTTTGTGACAATGAGTAGTAATTTTTTTAATTTACCTAGTTGGGTGGTGTTCTATTATGATGGAAGTTTTTAAAGTTTGGACTAATAATATAATACAATATACACATATATCTATATTGAACAAAAAAAATTCATGATTAGTGGAAAACAATTTATTGTAACACATTTACATACATATTACATACACTTATTTTAAAATAATACATAGAAGAAAAAACTATAAAATGCAAGAAATAACAGAGTGAGAAGATGAAAACAAGTCAGAAAAATAGTGCGAAAAAAATCAGTAGTGGATATATTATGACATTTTAATTAGTGATTATCATTGACCTCGAAATTGGATTAATTTTGTCATTTGAGTTCTTATTCTATCTGCGGGTTCCAGGTTTCTTAAATTATACCTTATTCTAACAACACAGTATTCTTCAGCAATGGCTTTAATCATCAAATATTTATGATTTTCTGTCAGTAAACATGAAAAAATATCTTTTAACCCACATTTTGCTAAAACACCTGCACTAATTTTGTTAGGGTTTACTCTGGTAGTAATTTTACGAGTTTGCCTAAAGTCTACCTCAGTTTCCTTGCAAACATATATAACATCTTTGGAAGGGTATGTTAAACCACCTCTGTCTTTCAATGACAAAAGACTACCCATTAGATTTTCTTGTGTGCCATACAATGTCCCCACGCACCTTTCACACTTGATTAAACTGCCAAGTTTTTTAGCTATAAAGCCAGCGATATATACTACTATCTCTTCTGCAAAATTTGATAGATTTGAAGTTGCACATAAAATAGTGTAATTATGATCATCAAAATCAGAAATATCATTTGCTGTTTCATTGTCATTGTAAATAATGTTAGATTCATTTATTAATTCTACAGGCCGTTTTGGAACTAACTCACAATTTAAAATACTTAATTGCTGCAATGGCACACAGTTACCTAACCCCCCATCCCGAATTTCTGCACGAATAAGTAACTTCTTGTATGCAGTTCGGAAATGCAGACAACTTGGATTGTCGTTATGTCCGCCAAGTGACCTAATAGAACCAAAAAATAGCTCAAGGTGGTCTTGGCTCAATTTATATGTTGGAATAAATTGTAGAAGGTGAATCGATTGAACATAGGTTTTATATATGCTAACGACAGAATTTAAACCCGCTGCCATTCCTAAAAATCCTGTTTTACGATTGGAGTAAATTACTAGTTCTCCTTGAGCAAATTTTAATTCTGATATATATTTTGTAAAAGTTGTTGCAAATTTCTCGACTTCTTTTAAGTTATCTTCACAGAGAGCTTTTTTGTAGCCCCAGTCACCCAGCTTATGGGAATTTAAAATGTCAAATGCACTATTCATAATTGTAATAAATTTAACAGTAGCGTCCACATCTTCAAAATCATTAATTTGTAAGCCATTTTTGCAAATAATTAATGATTCGGCCACTGACTGGCMTAATAACTGAGTGGCTAATTTCACTTTCATCTTTTGCTTAAAGAAAACTATGTGTGTTCTACGAACTTTGTTTGCTAAATGCATGCCTTCTTMCTCCTGCAGTTTCACAAGTAATTCAATATAATTAAAGTTAATTATGCCACCCTCACCATCAAAAATTATTTTCCTTTCCCCAAAACAATTTCTTACTAATTTCACCATAGGTGAGGGATCAGGTAGTGCATAAACATCTCCCGACAATGTGATTAATTTCGTTTGCAAATTGTTTATTGTGAATGATGCACCTAATAAGCTACAAACTGTAATGTTGGTGGGGCATCCATCAAATGTTATGTTGCATACTGTGACACCACAATCAGTAACAGCTGTATAAACTTGTTTTAAAAGTTCCATTTTTTGTTCACTATTCACACTGTCTATAAAGAAATAAGCCACCGGCACTTTCCACGCTTCGTTCAAACAAACTAACATAAAAACAAGTGCTTTGTTGGCTACAGAACAAACATTACTCGAGGCATCACCAAAATTTATGAATCCATAATATTTTCCCCCAACATATTCCACCTTTTCGCGAATAGCAATTTCATCATATACAAGTGAACAAACAATTTTTTTTGAACTATTTTCACATTTAACTGTTAACATGTTTAATGCTTCTTTGGTGATTCCTGGTTCGGCATCGACTACAGAATACCACTTCGATAGAGTTTTTGCATGTGGTAAACAATTATTGAATCGGTTCCTGACGTAATTGTATGCTTTCGGTGAAAAAAAATGTAATGTGAGGGCAAATTTCCGTATTTCTTCGCTATACTGTTTTTTTAGCTTTCGTCCAGTGGAGCTGTTGAACAGTCAAGAGATCAGTTCTTTGTTTTTACCAAACTCTTCCATAATATTACTCACATGATCAGCTGTGATAAGATTTTTCTTTTGCAATTCCTTTATAACTGCTTGAAGGTGAAAAATGCGTATTTTCTGTGCCCATACCTGTTTTTGTAATTTTCGAAGTTTCTGGCTTTTCTTTAAATTACTTTCCGCTAAAGTGCGCACTTGCTGCTTCAACTTTCTTTTTCTTGGTGTATCTTCCAGCTGTGATGTAGATTTTTCACCATGAGACACTTCCACACTCTGTGTACTTGATGTTAATGGAATGGGCTCCAAACCTAAGTCCAAATAAGATGCTGGTGGTATTTCGGAAAGTATATCCATGCTTTGAAGACCCAATGTTGAGGGAACTGGTTCCATATCCAATGTAATCGGAACTATCAGGGACTCCTCAAGTTTTGCCTACAGAAAGAGTAAAAGAAATGTTAAGCAAGCAATGCAATCATTCATTGCAAATAGTACTACTTACACGTTTATGCCTAATAACTTTTCTTGTGGGAATGTTGGGAGCACAACACTGCATGTTTAGATACATCTTTGTCTTCTTTGTTTACAAATTGCAGCCACAGCTTTCGTCTCTGCATGTCCTTTGGAAACCTAAAAACCGAAAAATATTAATTAATATTGGGTGAGGGGTATAAATGCACACATAACATAATAAAACTACAAATTAAAATGAATAACATACTACTAGAATTAAAACTTTAGCATATTCAGTTTGTAATCACTGTTATTTATACCTCTTTTTGTATGCCGATATTAATGATTTACAAAATAATGCTAATTCTACTAAACTAATCATGATTCTTTATTATTAATTACATCAATCATAAGTATTACACATAGTAAAAGTACTACTTTTGTATATTGACTGAATATACAAACGTACTGCCATAATTTAGAGTTTTTTACGCAACCCATCTAGAAACGAAATGTGACGCCACTGTAAAATGTACACAACTGTTATGGCGGACCCAAGCGGTCGTGAAACAATAATATTACTACTTATTTATTAGATTCGCCTTGTGAGTGGCTAAAATGCAGAAAATAAATTAAAATTACTTACTTGTGAAACGATATTCCAGGTTTCCTTTGCTTATCCGACAAACCGCACGCTAGACAACTAACCATTGTTCTTGAACACCACGTTTAAACACAAAATTTAAAATAAAATATGTCTAATTACCTTTAGCACACACCAAATATAAAACTACACGAGTCCATATCGCTCTCAATAAAATATTGTAGCACGGATTGCACTTTTAAAACACCTTAACACAACTGCTTATTAGCCGGTTACCAACTTGCACGGCGTTGTAAACAGAACTGACCTGCTCACTAGAGGAGCCTACAAAATGGCCGTCAAGAGGTATCCGTCTTTATTAGTTGCATATCCCTACACGGGAACGCTACCTCCTTAGGTATTATCTCATTGGTCCAGGCAAAGTCGCCCATGTGTTATAATAACGATTTACTGTCAAGGGCAACAACCCCATTATAGAGACTAAATTAGCAATATCTAAGAAGCCGCAATGTACAATAACAGCTTTATGCTATTTTTAAATATTGCCATGACTAGAAAATTGTAATGTAAGCTGTCTCTGTGCTTGATTAGTAAGAGCCTGAGATTCATAACTAAGAATTTGGCAATACTTGGCTGAAATCTAAAGGAAGTGCATTCTTTAATGTTACAGCCCATATCAAAATTTACAAGCAGATCACAGAAAAAGGCATTGATGGGAGGCATGGGATACAGGAATACACCTTTCCTGGCAGCTATGCAGTAAGGTCATTTTGTTTCCTGTCATTAAAGAAATCGTCCTGACAATTGTTAAGTCATATAGATACATTTATTGTCTTTTTAAACTTTGGATAACACATTAATTATCTTGTTGGAAATAACTTTAATCAATCATTTGTAAAGGAAACGTTGTATGTTGTTTTTGCAAATATAAAATTAAATTTTGAAACATAAGATATTTAGAATACCATTTAAAATTTTCAAAATTCACTTTAAATACCTTATCTATACGCAGCTGTGTTTTATTTTAAAACTTATTTGTTGGTTATGCATTTAGATACAAAACAACCAAATGGCGACCAAAAATAATTTTTATTCTTACTTATGCAAAAAACCAGGTTACTTGTGCATTGTTTTGTGGTAAAAGTAAAAAAGGAATTTTTACTTTTATAAACCATTCCTTTTGGTAATAAGAGGTATGTCAGTAGCTGTCAGGCTGTGAAAGGCAACATACAGAAAGTGAAGACAACAGTTAAAGATTAAAGTACTGCTGCATAATTACTGAACCTAAAATATTTTATTTTTGCAGAAAATGTCTTAGTTTGAGTTTTGCTAAACATACTTTTATCTCTGGATTGTACTTGTTACTTTAACCAATTGCAAGGGTCAGCAATCGGTACTTGATACTTCAACTAACTGCTAAGCTTTGCAACTGACTTTATAGTAACATTTTTACATTTATTTTATTTCTAGTCGTACTTTTGCAAGAAATTTAATATCAATTCAAACTTGTCTTCGAAGAAATTCTCTACTATGCCTTCGACTTCTTTGACAACATGATCCATATACCTTATAGCCTTATTCATTTCAATTGAACGGGGCTTGTGTGCATGACCCACGATATCGGTGGCCAAAAAATGAAGGAAAAATAATACACCATTTGAGCACATTTCACCACAACCAAGTTCCCTCCTCGTTATAAATCCCTTACTAAATCCATCTAAGACCCATTTGWCTAAATCGCTGGCGTTTTTGGTAAAATRTTCAAACTCTGCTGGGTAGCTTTTRAGATGCACATGACGCTYGTGTTCTGAAAGATGCAAAATTCCAATGTTTAGAACCACTAAGGCTAGAACTGTCTACTCCTATCTAATATATTCTTTATTCATTTTTGTGAAGCGAAGGAGTACAAATGTAATAATTGCTCATATCATAACAAACATTTTACAACTAATTACGAGACAGACCACGATGCATTTGACCCAACTTGTACAGTTTACAATAAAAAACTAAAGGTAATTAAAGAACAAACAGATTATTCTTAACACATTTCTGTTTGAATTGATAGTAGTAATATATCTAGTCGACTCCACATGAGTCAATTCATAAGAGATTTTGAGCCTACACAAGTAGAAACAAAAACCTTCCAAAATGTACAAGATTGCAAATTAATAATTCACCATCAGGACAACATTTCAATCGCAATTTTGCATCAAAATATAAGAAGTATAGCTAAAAACTTTGATGAATTCAGTTCAATTCAACATTAACCAAAATGATGGTTGCATAGTATATATAAAGCATAACATATAAACTACACCAATCAAATAGAGAGACTAGACAACATGAATGTTGTAAAACCTGAACTGAAGCATTACAACAAAACTTTCTTAATATTGGCAATGTATGAACAAACCATGCTCAACCTGCCCTCTAAACTTTATAACAAATGTGCGGAACTATTTGATACAAAACTCACATTGTGAATATAATTATTTGATAGGCGATATTAACATAATAGGAAAAGACATACAGAGTAAAGAATATTGCAACACTTTAGCACTGTCTCTTAATTAATTGAATATACGAGGGTAACAAGCACAACTGTATCGATCACATATACATATAAAGTAAAACAGGGTTACAAGATCATACCCCTGTTGTTCTAAAAAGTGACGTAACAGATGATTACATTATACTGAACAAAATAATAAATACTAGAGCTACAACAAACGCCCAAACCAACAAAAGTAGAGTTATATCAATTTTCAACGAAAAACTAGCATTAGACCAGATTAAGGTACATAACATAGGAAGCATTATTGAACAAGAACTGGTTGAAAAAGCAGCAGAAATACTTCAGCAAATAATTCATGACTCCACAACTAATCTCTCTATACAAACATCCATACCTATTATATACCTATGTGTATGCCCCTAAAACTGTGGTAATCTCTTTAATTAGCTAATCATTATATATCACTAAATCCATATTGTAAGTAAGTAAATCAAGCATATACAGTTAACTAAATAGGTGTTGGAAGTAGTGGTGAGTGAGTCTTTGCCGGTAAACTGTGGTGTGCTACAAGGTACTGTGCTAGGTCATATTCTTTTTCTTGTATTGGAAGTTGCACGCTGCACGTTGGTTTCTGTGTTCCACATTTTGGCAACATGACAAAGCACACAAGGCAAAATAAAATCGCCGAAACAGTTTTGGTGTCATCTCTTAACGTTACTCAACTTAGAGTGATTTTGGAAGAAGTTATAGAAGAAAGGACGAAACATCTCAGTGATGAAATTATAATGCTAAAACAAGAAGTGTCTCAGTTACGTGAGTCGAATGTAAACTTGTTTAAATTACTAACTAAACCAAAGGACGCAACCGTCAATGTTGAGAAGCACAATAATGAACCCAATGAAATTGTGGAAATTACGGATTTCAACGTATCAGGTGATACCGTAGTTGATATGAATATAAGAGATAATGTGTCGCCTACAAAGACATCAAAAAGAAAACCAAGTAGACGCAATGAAATCAAGGAACCCGCTCCGCATTCTGGACGGTCCCGTCAGGTCAGAGTATATGGAAACGAATTCATAAATGAAGACGGAATACCCAGTTTTAATGCTGCCGTGAAAAGGGTTTGGATTCTTGTAGGAAGAGTCAAGCCCGAAACTACCGCAGAACAAATTCAAGATCATTTAAAAAAAAAAATCCCCAAGAAGAATTTCACAGTGGAGTCGCTACCATGTCGCGAAGGAGCCCGCAGCATCTCTTTCAAAGTTGGTGCTGATTTTGCATTATTAGAAGATATATACAAACCTGAAAATTGGCTGGAAAAGATTTTGGTTAAGAAGTTTACCTTTTTTCGAAACAAATCGTCGTTTGGACAGTTCTAGATTCCCTGAACAAATCAAAAGGTAAAATCAAATTGACAGTGCAGCTTAAGCATCTTATGTCAAAACATTCAGTGCCTATCCAATAAAGTAAACAAGTTAAATATTTTTTGGAAGATGTAAACATGGACGTCTTACTGTTCTCTGAACACTGGCAGTGCGTGGATGATATTAGCAGAATTGGTTCAAATGGATATGAACACGGTTCTTCTGTTTGTCATTCTAGAGAAAAACACGGTGGTGTATGTATTTTTATAAAATCAAACATTAAATTTAAATGTCTGGATGTTATTAACAATTTTTCTGTTTTAAATATATATGAATGTTGTGGTATTGAATTAGAAAATCTCATTATTATATCAGTGTATCGCCCTCCATCAGGCACCATTGAGGAGAGCAAAAAGTTTTTGGAAATTTTTGATAGAATGTGTGAATATCTTACGCGTGTTCCGAAGAAAATATTGTTAGGTGGAGACTACAATATTGATTTTAATTCAAACTCTAATATACATTGTGACTTTGTAAATATGTTACAACTTTATAACCTAAATTTAACTTTCCGCGATGCAACGCGTAGTAACAAGTGCATAGATAATATTATCATCAATGACCACGTTAAGGTTTTAGACACAAGCATTGTAAATAACTATATGTCCGACCATCAGGCTTTAATGATATCAGTGTCTACATCGAAAGCTGGCAATTTTAGTGATGACGCTCCTTTACACAAAAGGAATTTTAGTCAAAGGAATATTGAGTTGTTTTGTAATAGCTTAGCGTCTGTAAGTTGGAAAGATGTCATATTCTCAAATGACTGTGAACTGGCATTCAATATATTTTTTAATAGTGTTTTATCAACATTGGAACAATGCTTTCCAAAAAAAACTTGTTCTAAGGGAAAACCAGTAAAGAAAAAAAAAATTGATTTTAACACCTCACTTAATRGCATTAAAAGACACTGTTTCTTTATATGGAGATCTGTCTAGATTTTACCCTGAATTTAAAAAACGATTTGCTCAAGCCAACAATGAGTACCAGGCAGCCCTGACTAGTTTACAAAAAATGACTAATGACAATTATATAATTAATTCTAATAACAAAAATAAAGCCATATGGACAATAATTAATGAAACCACCCGCTGGAAAAACACTAATAAGCAAGATTACAAAATTACAGATGAAAATAACAAACTTTTAAATCAAAGTGTTACTGCCAAAGCTTTCAATCATTTTTTTACAGAGGCGCCGTTAAAAGCAGCCGCCCACATTTCTAAAGAAATTGATTATAAATTTATTGACAGAGCTTGCAAGTCAAGTATTAGTAAAACCTTTTTCTTACATGGTGTCATTGAAAAAGAAGTCTTAATGATAATCAACAGCTTGAGTAACTCATCTGCTACAGGAAGTGATGGAATCTCTAATATTTTATTAAAAAAGATAGCACCAATAATAGTAGTTCCCTTAACTCATATAATAAATTTGTCATTTCAGCAAGGTGTATTTCCTAGTAGACTGAAGACAGTTAATGTTATCCCCTTGCATAAAAAAGGTCCCAAGGATTGTATATCTAACTATAGAGCCATAAGCCTGTGTTCCAGTATTTCCAAAACAATAGAGTTAGCAGTAAATAAACAACTAACAGTTTTTCTAACTTCAAACAACATGCATCAACATGGCTTTGCAAAAGGGAGAAATTTGGATACGGCTCTTTTTTAGTTTTTAACTGAGATAGTCTCAACCTTAGATAAAAACAAAACAGCAATTGGGTTATTTGTTGATTTCACAAAGGCATTTGATTGCGTAAATCACGAAATTTTATTGTTCAAGATGCAGAAATATGGTATTAGGGGAGTTGTCCTCTCTTGGTTTGAAAGCTATCTAGGGAATAGAGAACAGCAGGTTACTTTAGCGTCAGTATCTTCAAAAAAAAAAAAATTTAGGGGTCCCACAAGGCTCAATTTTGGGCCCTACTATTATTCTTATTTTTCATCAATGATATGTTTAATTATATCTGTAATCTTAGCTGTACTATAGTGTCTTATGCTGATGATTCTAATTTTTTAACTGGGTGTAATGATTTTCAACAAGCTGTTAATGTTTTAACAGAAGTCTGTAGTAAGATAAATGTCTGGGTTAAACGTAATAAATTAGTTATTAATCAAGAAAAAACAAACGGTCTTGTCTTTGGCTCAGTTAAATCAAAATTTAATGCTAGAGATGATTTGGTATTGAATGATTCCACGGTCCTACCCTGTGTGAATGTTGCAAGCATGTTGGGGCTAACAATTAATGCTACATTACGTTGGACACATACATGTTGAAACCATCTACAGTAAACTGTGCAAAGCGTATTACGCTCTTTCAATGGCTTCTAAACTTGCAGTAAAGAAATAGTTAAACAACTTTATTTCGAAATATTTCATAATTTGTTGCGGCATGGAATATTACACTGGGGTAACTCTTCAGGTGTTCATAAAATCTTTTTGTTGCAGAAAAGAGTCATCCGAATTATTGCTCAATTAAAAATGAGGGATTCCTGTAGGAAAGCATTTGAGACACTCAATATTTTAACCATATATAGTGTATATATATATGAAGCAGTCTGTTTTGCATTTAAACATAAAGCCAACTTTAAAGATTCAAAAATTAATCACTCTTATAACACCAGACGTAAAGAAGATTTAATTCCCAATAAGCACAAAACAACTTTGTATCAGAAGAGCGTTTATTATAATTGTTGTAAATTTTTTAACAAATTGCCAGGAGATATCAAAGGTTCATCAAATATCCATGTTTTTAAGCGATTTATTAGGAGATTGTTACTCAAAAAAACGTTGTACAATTTCGATGAGTTTTTTCTAACTTAATAAATGTGTATTATGTATGTAAATGATATGTGTTTAGTATTATTGTGCAAATTGTTTATCTTGCTGACGTGGTCTCGATACAAGGATTTCCTGCTGTGTTTGGAGTTACCTAAATAAACATTATTATTATTATTATTCATAAATGACCTCTTAAATATGAATTGTGATGGTGCGATTTATTCGTTTGTGGATGACACATCTTAATTGCCAGTGATGCGTTGTGGCAGGAGGTTTTTGAAAGTGCAATGGCAAGTTTTAAGAAATTACTGTGTTGGCTGCAGTGCAATAAATTACATGTAAACTTAAATAAAACTAAATATGTGGGCTTTTCTGCATATGCTGGCAGGCAATCTGTAGTGAAGGATGTAGTGTTGCTCTCGGAGCCATGTAAAAATAGGGATGATAAATGTAACTGTCAGAATAGAATCTCTCCTGTGAGAGGCATCAGCTATCCAGGAGTGTTGCTGGACTGTCATCTAAGATAGGGCAAACATGTTGCATATTTGTGTAAAAGACTTAGGTATTTTATTTGGCACTTTGTTGTTGAAGGAAGTGTTGACAATATACCAAGGCTGCAAACAGTGTATTTTGGACTTGTACAATCAATCCTTACATATGGAATTGAGTCGTGGGGTGCTTGTTCAAAAACCATTTTGAATCCTTTGCAAATAATACAAAAGAAAATTATTCAGATTACATTTAAGAAACCATGTACTTATGATTCACATCTTTTTGTTGACTCAGGAGTTTTGGACAGTATACAGCTTTTTGTTTTCAACATTTTGAAATATTTTGAGAAGCTTAAACTCAAAAATAACTTGACACATGAATATAATACATGGTGAGAAATGCAATCTAAATATTGTGACTAGTAGTTTTACTACAACAAAACAAGAAATCTTTAAAATAATTTCTTCTAGATTGTATAATTTTTATAAGAACTATATAACTTAGGTATTTTTTAGTTTTACGGTAAATATTAGATATATAGACAAACTGCAGTCCCAAAGGTCATCTGCCAGTGTGAACAGGCTAGAGAATTTGTGACAAAATGAGTGATCAAAGTGATGGTACAAGTGATAATGAAAATTGTAATAACACTAACTGGACAACAGTAGACCAACAAAGAAGAAAAAGAAAAAAAAAGGACAAGTCTAATACTAATTCAGCCAGAGAAGAACTACATGGATTTTCTAACATGGAAATTGAATTCAGCCAACATAGAGCTACAATCGATACTTATCGTACACCATCAGATAAACCCACACAAKACCTACAATAAKAAAAACAAACTTTATCAGAAGAAAAACAGCACATACAAAAAAGGATCTCAAACAATTAATCTCCTAAAATGAAAGAAATCACCTTTAAGGAATATAAGAACATGTTCTACATTACTCCAAACAATTTAAACAGATTTCAAATGAGTGACATTTGGGACGAAATATACKAAAATTCCAAAGATGTTATACTTCAAACCCAAAGAGGACTCTTACTTAAAACAGACACAGAAAAAAATGAAATAAAGAGAACATTAAATAATCTGATAAAAGAAAAAACCATAATCTCATACAAAGAAACATCAGCCTCACAACGACCATCAGAAAGAAAAATACCTCAGCCTACATACTGTGCAGTCATAGCTTCAGTAGAGCAAGAGATACAAGATACACAAATATCTGAATTTCTTAATAAAATAAAAATCAATCACAGATTTTGTAAAAGAATAATTGCAAAAGCTACCAACAAACCATCTTCCTATATAAGAGTGATAAGTGGAGATGAGAGCTCCTTTAAGAAATTGCTCAATGAGGGAATATTCTTCAAACACAAACATTATGCAGTTTACCCTAGTGCCCCACCTGCACCAGTACCAATACCCTGCAACAGATGTTTCCAATATACACACACAACAAACAACTGTAAATCTCCGCCGAAATGCAGCAAGTGTCTAGGTTCTCACCTCACAGAAAAATGTGATTCACCACTTCCAATAAAATGCACCACATGCAATTCAGAAGAGCATCCTGCCTGGTCAATGAAGTGCCCAAAAAGACCAAATAAGCCCATACCAGGAATACCCAATGTACAAATAAAAGCCTTAAACAAAAAATCATGCCACATTAACCAACAAATCACAAAGAAAAACCGTATCCACTCACCTATCAATACACGACACAATAATTAACACCTAATAAATAAAATAAACAATCCTAAATATATAGACCGAGAAGAATTACTCATAAAATTAAAGAAAAGATTCTTACAAAATTACAATATTGATACTAATGTTACATTCACAGGAAATCGCATTTATATTCTTATGTTTGATATGGAAAACCCCGAATCAGAGTCACCTACAGAACCAATGGAGTCTCCTAATAATGCACAATACCAAATTAATGATGGTTAACTTTAAAATACTTTATGCTAATATTAATAGCTATAGACCAAAGACCCCTCTTATAAACCATTACCTTTAAAATAATAACATTCAAATGGGACTATTTGTAGAAACTAAAAACAAAAAGCACATAATGTACAGAGACTGGACAGTAATACAAAAAAACGGAACTGTATTAAATGTGAATTATAGAGGAGGTAGTCTGATGCAGGGAGATAAGCAGTTAGGTATTGGAAAGGGGAATCCACCCCTCTTTAACAACACACTGAATGAAGTTATACATTGCACAATCAAACTAAAGAATTTTAAGCTTCATATATTTTTAGTACACATCCACCCATATTCAAGGATAGAGGAAAACCTGTTTGTAGGGGCATCACAGTTTGAACACGTACTAATAATAGGAGACTTTAACATCAATCAACAAAAGAAAAAACAATTACAATCATTTATAAATAATTCAGACTTCATTGAAGTACATACAGAACCAACATTCTTAATGCCAAATAACCCGGATACCACTCCAGATATTGTCCTTTGTACTTCAAATATAAGAAACATGATAAAAAAATATAGATCTTATTCCTGATTTGGGGTCTGATCACCTGGCTATGGAAATAACTATAGAAAGCAATGTACCGATTCAGGCTACAGAATGTATATATAAATATATATATAACAAGAGCGATATTGATGCTATAAACACATACACGGTTGAAAAGATAACAGACACTGATGAGATTACTACTAACTACATCTCCGATTTCATGGAATCACTTGCTGCTGCTGTAGAAAACCATACACCAAAAATAAAAATGAAATACTATTCGCAAACACTACCACCATATATAATAAGGCTCATAAAAATGAAAAAACAATTATATCGAGAAATAAAATCAAATCCAGGTCTAAACTATAAAAGGCGGTATAATGAACTCAATAAACATATACAATTAATGGTCAAAGAATACAGAGCACACAAATGGATTTCAGCCTGTGAAGAAATTAATGTTAAGCAAGGCAAAGAATACTGGCAACAAATAAAGAAACTCTCAAAATATAAAATTAGCCACTCAAAATGTGAAATCCTAAATAACAACGAAATTATATCAGATGATAAAATTGTGGCTCGTCTGTTTAGGGATCATTATGAACAGGTTTTTGAATATTCGGAGAATGACAATTTTGATATCAACAATAAACAGGCAGTCCAAGACTGTTTACAGGAGTATTTTTCTGTAGACCAACGCGGTGGTTATGGAGAGATTGGTGAAGAAGAATATTTTGAATCTCTGATGAGTGGCAAAAATACAGCTCCTGGCAATGACAACATTCACAGAAAAGTACTTAAACAACTGAATGACAAGATCCACCAAACAATAATTAAAATTATGAATTACTGCCTCTTGATGGAATACTTCCCAAAGGAGTGGAAGAAAGGCATGATTATCAACATCCCTAAACCTAATACCGATCACAGAAACATTAAAAACTACAGGCCAATAACACTACTGCCAGTAATAGGAAAAGTTTTTGAAAAAATAATTCAAAAGAGGCTTCAAGAATCTGTTGGACAACATTACATACCACCATATCAATTTGGTTTCAAGCAGAAGAACTCTACAATCCATCCACTCATGGTGCTCACTTCGAACACACAAGCTCACCAAATATATGGACAAACAACAGCTGTATTATTTATGGACATCCAGAAAGCCTTTGATTGTGTATGGCATTGTGGGATAATATACAAGCTTATTAAGATAGGGTGCCCTAGGTACCTTATAACTATAATCAAAGAATTTCTTAATGAACGAACTTTACAAGTTAGAACCGGCAACCAACTATCCGAAACACTATCACCCCAACAGGGAGTTCCACAGGGCTCACCATTATCCCCGATTCTTTTCAATATCTTCTGTTATGATATCCATCATAGTCAAAGGCCAATACAAGCTATAAACACTACCTCATATGTGCTACAGTTTGCAGACGATACAACTCTTATAGCACATGGAAAATCTCTGACAGAAACCCTAGTCAGACTACAACGCTTAACCGATGAAACTATGAACTGGTTTAAAAAATGGCGACTAATGGCAAACCCAGATAAATCACGTCTAGTGATATTTGGTCATCGTATAACTCCCCAATCACCAAATATTGTTATGCTACAAAATCATATAGCCCCATCATCATCGGCAAGATATCTTGGAATACATGTAGATAACAAAATTAAATTTCAAATATCACCTACAGAAAATGAAACAAAAAATGATAAATAGGGCTAAACACTTTCGCTCCCTTACATTCAAAAACCAAGGAATCAATATCTACAATGCCTCCAGGATATATAAAATGATATGTAGACCTATCATAGAATATGGACATGCATTGTATACCGGTTGCAGGCCAACAGCACTGAAGATAGTCGAAGTTGCAGAAAGAAGAACCCTAAGAACTATAACAAAGATCCGTCATCCACATAATCCCCTGCACAACCCATCAAATCAGTTCCTGTATGAAAAAACCAAAATAGTTCTCATCCTACACAGATTCCATTCCTTAGTCACAAAATTTGTACAATATCCCCATAATGCAGAACTTATTAGAAGCCTAATAATTGACTTGGAACACGAGAGGCTAAGAAGAAAACGGAAAGTCCCAGAAAACACCATCTACAACAAAATATTTAGTTAAATTACTTCCTTTTTTTATATAATGTTATGTAATACGGGCAGAAAGACTTCGGTCGTTAGCCTTTTGTACAAATTGTAATATTTGTTCAATAAACCATATATATAGACAAACTGCTATAAAACTTCATCAAATTCATTTTCAACATAAATTAGTTTTTGTTTATAAATATGAGTATAACTAACAAAAAAACATTGTCGATCAACTTAGACACTACTACTCCAGGTAAACGATGTGAAAATAATCTAATTTATGTGCAACTTTTAAGCAAAATGTTTCCATAGATCTTTGGGCGTAGTATTCAGCATTTGCGTCTCGTCCACAAAAAACACTCATCATTATTTCATTGCCTCTCTAAATAATGATAATGAGTAACTTATTTATTTTAATAATTATTTAATTTTTACTTAAGAAATAATATTATGTAAATGTAGATAATTTTTCTTACATTAAAGAAAAAACGTTTATAACTGAAGATAGAGAGGAAAATTTACTATTTTGGAGTAACATGGTTTACTGTTAGGTCGACGAATGCAGATAAATATTAATATTTATCAAGCATGCAATTAAATTTATAGTTAAACAATTTTATTATGGGAGATGCAACATAAACGCCCTCCAGTATATCTCTTGTTCAAAACAATTGTTTGAGTCTAAATCTACGTTAATATAATCCTACAAAATGGCTAGAAAAAAATTTCGATTTTTGGCAGTAAGACGGAAAAAAGTAATTAAATGTTTTCTAAAATACTTTGATCATTGCGATCCTGTTTTATTGTTATCAACAAACAAAATATCAAATTTTTGTCCCTGCTATTCTGTAGTGTACATCTTACCTTATCAATATTTTAAAACAAGAAGAAAAAATTTGACAAATAAGACACTTATAATGACACAATGATTTCTGTTTTTTGGATACAAAGCAACAATCTAAAATTTACAACCCTGTTCGGTAATATTTATGGCTTGCAAATTAGCAATCCCCAGTAAACAACTGAAAGTGCAAATGTAAATGTAGGTGTTGGCCTTTTACTTGGGCTCAGTCTCGGTATTTTTACCTTTAAGGTACAGAAATGACTTGATTTTTGTTTCATTTGGACTGAATGCAGATACCTATGGTCATATTCCAGGTGGTCGTTAGTTACTCCTTGCCCTTTGCACCAAGTGGTGTTTGGAATTTTTATATCTCGTTTCGTGGTTTATTGTTTATAAATTCATTTTTTTTAGTTATTCTAAGAAGTGAAATATAAAATATAGTGCTTATTACAGACAATAATTGTTATTTGTTAAGGGTTGAAATATTGGCAGTCTAATACTAATATTAATGCGGAGAGAAGAAAATTAAGTAGCAGAAAAAGAAATAAAATGGAAACTTAAGAAATTACTGGACTCAAAAAAGGAAACGCTAATTTTAAACCTTAAAAGCATTTAGAATTAATTTTATAGGACGAAACAAGTATAAATAATAATTGGGGGTAACATCAATTTCACATCAAAAATGAATCCCAGTAGAGCAGATTTTATGCAGGACAGCTCATCTAGTTGTAATTTGATGGTAAATAACTACACATATTTTAGAAATGTTTAGTAATGGAAACAGGATTGTTGACTTTCAATATATCTTTGCTCAATTAAAAGAAATTTGTGCCTATGGCAAAAACCTAGCTATATAAGATAATGTTTTGTCGGATAGATCGCTGTCTCTTGAAAACACTGACAAAAAGTTAATAGTCTGACGTTTCGATTACACCTGTAATCAAAATTTTGTTTGAACTTGTGTCAGGCAAATTTTGAGGTTCTTCATCTTTGACAAAGATTACAGGTGTAATCGAAACGTCAGACTATTAACTTTTTGTCAGTGTTTTCAAGAGACAGCGATCTATCCGACAAAACATTATCTTATATTTATGGACGCTGAAAGCATTCACCCGCGTATAACCTAGCTATATGTTTATCGCAAACTTCGCAAGAAGTTTTTTGATTGACGCCGCCATCAATATTGTTGAAGAATTTAATTTTATTGTTGCAAAATTTGTTGGTGGAAAAAAATTCTATGAAGCAAGATGTGCTGCAGCTGTGATATCTCACAGTACCAAAATGCTTCATAGTAATTCGAAATATAATAATATAGTAGTAATGGAAAATTAGAGGTAAGACGACTATATTTATTAAAAAAGACTAAATCGAACAAGAAGAAATCAGTGACAAATGTATTTGCGAAGTAATTTACAAAAAAGTGATGGAAATTATTATGGTGAAAATTGTCATCATCCGGGCATGAATTAGGGACTATATAAAGAAGAAGTTAATGATTATATGAACAAATTGGTGAAAACAGATGAAGAAAACACGAGAGATCAAAATGTAACGGCGGAAAACTCCTGAAGCAAAAACTACATATAACTACCTACTGCAAAAATAATAAATATCAATTATACTGATACCAAATCTATGAATATTGCATTCCTACAAGATGGAAAAAGACATGAAGATGTGGCCAGAAAATAAGTGGAGAGAGTTGCAAAGATTAACCGATGTGCGCTGTTTATTGACAAAAACATTTTATTTATGAGCTTCTCTGGATGGAGTGATAGATGACGATGTTGAAATAAATAAGTAGGAGAGAGTGTCAATAAACAAAAATCACGATTGGTATTACGAAATTCAGGGTCAGCTAGACTTCGAATTAAAAAAAAAACATGCGCACTGAGAGCGTAGAGTACGTAAAAAGAAACTACAATTTTTGGTTACACAAAGGATAAGTTGGATATATTCAAAAATGTTTACTTCCTGAAATTATTGACCCTAGGTTATGTCGCAATATGCCCCTTAGGGGCATAATACGATAATATTAACTATTTTAAGATTGACATTGAGTTTGACGGGACTTTGCCCAGACAGTTTTGTGGCCATTTGTCGACAGGGGTGTGGGAATATCGCCAAAGACTTTGACTTTGGCTAAATCAAATTAATGTTTTCCTATATCGGGTACAGACGGATCCGAATGATTTCAAATCTGTGTGCCGTCAAGTCCCTGTTGGTGATTTTGATATGGAAAAACATTAGCTAATATTAATCGTGTTAGATTAATGACAGCAATTTTCTGTTCTATCTTGCCCATGTATATAATTCAATGTAATTCTGCAAAAGTACCTCTACAATTGTTTAAATCCAAAAATGTTGGCAAACACTTATTTTGTTGTATGTAGATCGTGCTATAGTCCTGGTTGCATTTCTTTCCTAAATTATTTGTAATCGTCGCCGGAGACACCGATACCATTTACCTAAAATGCTTGGCTGCATAGGGTGCTTTTTGGGATTTCATGGTGGGATTATTTTTGCACTGGTGGTGGAGTGCGGCCGTCGTATAAATCGACCCTCATTTGCTTGTGGTTACTTTGTTTGAATTTTTACTCACTTCAGGTTCGGGAGAAACTGGCAGGCGAACAAAATTCTGCACATTTTAACACAGATGATAATGAATGCTCTTAATAAGAAAACAAGAAATAGGTTGCTCGTCATTATAATTTAGAGATGTAATTTAGCAAATACGTAAACTATATAGCTTTTATTAAAAATATTGCAGTTATTTCGTTAGTAGTTAAAAGCTAGAATAAATTTAAATTAAATAGGGTTTTATTACATAAATTGAAGTTAGCAAATCAATAAGCATTAAAAATTAAATAATTATAATAAAAGAAATATATGTGGTTGTAACAAGCATTGCTTTTTTACAAAGAGGACAGATATCATAAAAGATGTTCTTACAAATGGAAAATTTTAAGCCTTTTATTAAAAATKGWTGTTTCTCTTTTCTTTCTGATTACATTAAAAATTGTTGTGTTCAGCACTYCAACTRTTAATATTGCATGTAAGGATAAACTAAGCCGGCTTAGTAATCAATAAAMCATAAGTTGTTWAACAGACTAGTGTCAAGCTWTCGGAATTTATTTCTATTCRTTCATCAGGATTTAAAGAGTTAACTTGTCCTTTAATAACTGCTAAGCCCGCTTAGTCTACTCTTTACATTCCTTTACATTACACTCCTGCTTCCTCTCCAATATAGTTTTAATATTGCAACTTTTTCGAGTATACCACTTGAGGATTAAAGAAAGTAGAAGAATGTATCTCTTCTTTTGCAACATGTACGTTGTCCTCAACTGTATATCGGGTTGCAGTGAAATGGACACATCGCTATTTTTGCCACCGTCTCGTACGACATTACTTCTGAAGGCCAGTGTACAAACCACCCTCAACCTGCCCTAAAACTAAAAATGTGCGGAACTATTTGATACGGAACTAACATTGTGAATATAAATATTTGATAGGCGATATTAACATAAAAAGAAAAGACATACAGAGTAAAGGATATTGCAAACTTTAGTAGAACTTGGCTGTCTCTTAATTAATGAATATACGAGGGTAACAAACACAACTGTATCGATCACATATACATATAAAGTAAAACAGGGTTACAAGATCATACCCCTGTTGTTCTAAAAAGTGACATAACAGATGATTACATTCTACTGAACAAAATAATAATAAATACTAGAGCTTAAAAATTGAAAACTGATCCATACTCTCAAAGTGGAATAGTATTTAATGAATTCTTCTTTAATACAATAATTTTTGAAGTGTAATCCACTTAATTCTTTAATTGTACAATTACAATTAAATACTACAGCCACAACAAATGCCCAAACCAACAAAAGTAGAGTTATATAAATTTTCGATGAAAAATGAGCATTAGACCGGATTAAGGTACATAACATAGGAAGCATTATTGAACAAGAACCTGTAGAAAAAGCAGCAGAAATACTTCAGCAAATAATTCATGACTCCACAACTAATATTACACTCCCACGGAAAGAAATAAAATGGAAAGAATGAATCATCAAAGGCCTAATAAAATCTGTTAACACAAAACAAGAGCTGTATGCACAATCAAGAAAATTCCCCCGTAATATTGACATTCAAAACAATTACAAGAAATACGAAAATAAATTGAGTATGCAAATAAAAAATACAAAAAAAGATTACTACACAAGAAAAAACAAACTACACGACAGTAGTAAATGGCTGGGGCAAACAAAACAACACAAAGCGATTAAGAAAATAAAAAATGACTCAAATTAAGAAATAACCGATATAGGACAAATTGCAAAACACTCTAACAAATATACAAATATCGAAATAGGGAACACCGATAAACCTAGATTTTTACAACCAATATAAATCAGCACTCAATATTCTTAAAACCTACACACTGTAACGAAACAAAAAAAAATATTAAAAACTAACGTAACAGTAGGAATAGATGGCATAAATGTAAAAACTATAGAAGTCCTTGCACCAGAAATTACCCCCTTAATGACTATAGTTGTAAATAGAATGTTTACTACAGGGATATTTCCAAGGATATTCAAAGCAGCACTAATAACTTCAATTTATAAAAACGGAAATAAAACTGAAGTGAACAATTTTAGACCAATATTGGTGATTACAACCCAAAGATTGAATAAAAAAGTGCTTTTTATATGCCTCCTAAATTGTGTAACATCTTGGACCAAAACACTAAAAACCAAAAGATAACTATACTAGGATCACCCAACAGATGAAGTGATCATGTGTAGTCCACATATCTATCACGTGATCGCAGCCCCTTCCCTTAACGAAAAGCCTAACTTTAACCGCACAACAAATTTTAACATTTACTTTTTCTGAGGCAACATAACCTCACTTTTTCTGGACTTAGCGAAAGTTCAGGTTTGGAATTTGCAACAGAAAAGTTTACTCAAAGATGCCATATGGCAATATCTTACAATTAAATTGCCCAAGAACATAGTTTTGCAATTTTAATTTAATTTCGGTCGATCGGTAAGGTTGGCTAGTGTGAAACAGAGTTGAAGCAGATCTCCCTTGGTTGCGAAGAACCAATAGGAAAGCTGCATTTGAAAATCACGTGAAGATCACGGGTCTTTATTACTCCATCTGTTGGATGATTCAACTATAGTATTATTTCGCTCCCAKAAATTTTGTTTTTGGATGTTTTGTTTGTTTAAATCGAGCTCATATTTAAAGTGTTAAATGAAGGGATATCGGCACAGTGCAKAGAAATGCAATAATAACAATACTTGTGGAAGATGTGCTAACGAACATACCGACAGTGAATGCAATAACATTGAAAAAAACTGTATAAATTGTGTAAGATCAAATCAAAGATACAAAAGCAAGTATGACACAAACCACTCAGTATATGACACGGACAGATGCTCCACCTACTTGCTACTGGAAAAGCTACAACACTCAAGAATAAACTATAATTTTAAAATTACAAGATATTCTACTTCTAGAACTCAAAAAACTAGAGACAAAGACAAACTTGGTGGGCAAGGTGGAGGATCTTGTAAATACCTGTTGTGTTCAAAACTTGGGATACGACACACATCAATCCCACATAAACACTTTTAAGATCAAAAATGACTGTGGTAAACCTAATGGCTAGTAGTAGTATACCAGAAGTTAACATGTTATTTGATTTGGATGGAACGAACAATACCACCCAGGAAGAGCTTGAGTGTGATAGTGTACGTGTAAAACTTGCATCGGATGGAAGACTGCTAACAGTGATGCATATCAATATTAGAAGTATACAAAAGAACTTCGACTCTTTTCTTGTATTTTTCAAACTGTATAAATTGGATATCTGTGGTGTAGTAATCTTAAGCGAATGTTGGAACATAACWAACCCTGAATATTTTAACATTGTAGGTTACAATATTTATTATAGTGGTGCTAAATATAATAAGAGTGATGGATTGGTTATCTATACAAGACTAAATATGAAAGTCGATATTAATGTATTTGATCTCGCTCTATCTAAACTATCCTTAACTAGACTGAAATTTCATGTAAATGGTATGCCCTTTGGACTAACTTGCTGTTATCGATCACCCTCTTCAKATACACAGCATTTTTTACTTGATTTAGAGCAGTATTTAGGCACCATAGAAAAAATGCAAAATGAACTGTTTGTGGGTGATATAAACATAGACCTGTTGCAGGAAAACAACTGCAGTGTTGCATTGTATTTGTCAATCATGTCATCCTTTGGATTTGTGTCAGTTATAAATGGAGACCTCCTCGAGCAGCACATGTATTGATCATATCTTCATAAATAATAAGAATAAAAGCATTACTTTTGCATCTTTTATAATGGACACAGATATAAGTGATCATTTCCCAGTTGTGCTAAATCTTAAAGACAAAAACCAAAATCACACAGTAACACACAATGTAAGCGTAACACAAAAAGTAACTGACTACCAGAAACTGGATAGAGCCATTAAGGCAGAAAACTGGGATTGTGTAACACAGAATTACAACACCGAAACTGCTGCAGATAATTTTTGTAACCGCCTGCAGATGATAATACAGGACTCGACTGTGGATAGAATATCCAGAGGCAGAGCAAAGAGAAATAATTGGATTACCTATGGCTTAATAAATTCAATTAAAGAAAAAGACAGATTGAAAAGAATATTCCTGTTAGGAATTACATCCCAATACAATACACTGCATGCATGTTGCATGCAGTACATAAACTGTTTGTAAACCAAGCAACAAAAAAAATGAATTATTATTGATAAAAAAATAGGTATATGTCAAGATAGAATTGTAAAAAAAAAGGAAATAAAAGAATTAAAGAAATACAGTCCACTTCATCATCATTACCAGCGGAAAGCGTATTTGGTAAACTAAACGCGAATCCCAACATAATGGTCCATTACGAGCCGGATATCCGAAACCAGTCAGTGGTATCTGCACAAATCAGCATTTAGAAGCATCCCCAGGAGCAGCCTAATTCCCAATCAAGCGGCAATAAGCTCTCCTTCAAATAGTCAGCAAAAGGCAGCAAGCTTAACAAATATATCCTTTACCCAACTTCAGCGCTTAGCACTAAAGACTACATTTCAGTTAAGCAAATTATCAAGGCACCTACCAGGAGCAGGTATCTTAACAGTAGATTCATCAAAGCGAGTTCATCTAGAAGCAGCATACATACGTCGGGGTTTTGGAATACAAGGGTGTGGTGGTCCCATCAACACACAAGGATACGAACACATCAAGTAAAACTACAAGCGGACCCCTGTGAGAGACATTCTCCTTCACAAGAAGATGCCACCCAAGGAACCTTTGGAGGCAAGAACACTTCAAGCCTCTCTTAAGAATATTATTAGGCAAGTTAGTTCATTTAAAAATAATCTGCCAAATTCTGATCAACTATCAATCACTGAAACTGTCATAGCAAAAATCAAAGTAAAATTAGAATTAATCAGACCTCTCTATGAAAAATACAATACTATAATAACAAAGTTATTAATTTTTGATGTGAACGTTCCCCCTTGTGAAGTTAACCAATTTGAAGAGGATTATGTGACCTCAATTGCATTGGCTGAAACAATTCTTGACGACTATAACACCAAATTTCATCAGTCACACTATGGTACACCTAACAACGTAAATGCAATTCCAAATCAAAATAGTACTAATAATTTGAAACTAGCACGTTTATCATTGGAACCATTTGATGGAAATTATAAAAACTGGGTACCTTTTAGAGATAGCTTTCTTTCTTTAATCCACCACAATCCCGTTTACTCTGATATAGAAAAGTGTTTTCATCTTAAGAATGCGTTGACCAAAGATGCGCTAACCACTGTTGAAAATATACAGTTGTCAAGCGAAAACTATGCCATAATATGGGATCTTTTAGAAAAAAGGTTCGAAAACAAGTATTTGTTAGTTAACAGTCACATTAAATACATCATGGAAATACCACCGATTACTAAAGAATCKCATATTGTATTAAGAAACATTCATGATGTTCTAAACAGTCACTTACGTMCTCTTAAGAKTTTACAAATACCGATAMAATCTTGGGATGTTCTTTTAGTATACATAATTTCAAATAAATTTGACATGAATACTAAAAAGGCATTTAGCGAATATACTTTTCGATCTGAATTACCAACTATTGAAGAGTTAAACGAATTTTTATTGCACCGCTGTAAACTACTGGAACAGTTCCACAACTTTAAACCTACCGACTACCAAATACAGAAATCAAAACCTATTAGCCAAAACCATGCGTCTACTATAATTTCACCTTGTATTGTATGCAGTCAACATCATCCAATTTATAAGTGTCAGATATTTTCAGGCTTTGATATTAACACAAAACAAGCTCTTGTGAAAGATAAAAATCTATGCACAAACTGCCTAAAACGTAATCATAAAGTCACCGAATGTAAATCAATACATTTGTGTGCTATTTGCGGTGAAAAACATCACAGTCTTCTTCATATTGCCCATACCGTAGAACAATCTGAACCTCAGCTTTCCACACAGCAACCAAACACAGAAAACTCTAGTGTTAATATTGTTTCAGAACCTTCTAACAGATTTCAAATAATACTATCAACAGTTCAAGTTCAAGTGAAAGCTTTAAATGGTGATACTTTAACAGTAAGAGCTCTATTAGATAATGGAAGTCAAAGCAATTTAATATCAAAAGCTTTATGTGACAAACTGAAACTACCAATTACAGGCATTCAACACGTAATTTCCGGAGTCTGTTCAAATGTTACAAATGTTTCAAAATCCATCAATGTAGAAATAAGCTCAAATTCTTCATCATTTAAAAGACAGATATCTTGCTTTGTATTGCCGAAAGTTACAAATCCTTTGCCAAATTATACTTTTAATAGAAATGAAATAGTTATTCCAAAGGGATATCACTTAGCCGACGAGGATTTTAATGTCTCGAAACCAGTTGATTTGCTGTTAGGATGTTCCGTATTCTGGGATATCGTGGGATACCGGAGAAAGCAGTGTAAAAACATTATACTTATAGAGACCAAGTTTGGTTGGACAATCACAGGCTTTGCACGCCAACCGACCTACGACAACAATTCATGCCTTAATTACTCGCAATGTTTTCTTCTACACAGCAAAGAAAGAGACCTACTTGATAAGTCTTTATCACAATTTTGGCTTCTTGATGAACCTATGATTAAATCTCCTTTGATGTCAGCAGAGGAACGACAGTGCGAAGAGTACTTTCTTAAAACGCTTTCCAAAGACACTTCTGGTAGGTTCATCGTGCACATGCCGTTGAAATCAAATATTTCTGAACTCGGTAATTCCGAATATTTGGCCAAGCGCCGCTTTTATAACTTGGAAAACAAGTTAAACAAGCACCCAACGCTAAAATCTGCTTACACTGAATTTATGAATGACTATTTATCCCAGGGTCACATGTCTGAGGTCCCTTTAAACAGTGTTTCAGAATCATGTTACTTGCCACATCACCCTGTAGTTCGTGAACAATCTTTAACTACTAAAGTAAGAGTTGTTTTTGACGCTTCCATGAAAACTCATACCGGAAAATCTCTTAATGATATAATGATGGTAGGCCCTGTGGTTCAAAGTTCATTATTTTCGATTTTGTTAAGATTTCGCCTACATAATTTTGTTATTACTGCTGACATTAAACAAATGTATCGACAAATACTAATACACCCTGAACAAAGACAGTTACAACAAATATACTGGCGCAGTGAGCCAGAACAGTTGTTAAAATGTTATCAACTCAACACCGTGACTTACGGCACTGCTAGCGCACCCTATTTGGCCACCCGATGTTTACATCAAATTGCAATTGAACACCTTGAATCCCATCCTGTAGCTAGTAAAGTTATTGACAGTGACTTTTATGTCGATGATTTATTAACTGGTGCAAGCACAGTGCAACAACTTAGCTGTTTAACCCAAGAAGTAATGAATTTACTTTCAGCCTCAGGTTTTGAACTCAGAAAGTTTTTATGCAATGCTCCATCAATTCTAGATAATATAGCCATACATTCAAAGAATGATAACAATTTTCAGGTTTTACAGCTTGGCAAAAATGAGAGTAACAAGGTTTTAGGGCTCAAATGGAACCCAACAAATGATACTATTCAATACGATATCAAGGAATCATCATTTAAAAACACATTTCCCAGCAAACGAGAAATTTTATCAACAATAGCAGCGGTCTACGACCCTCTTGGGCTCCTAAGTCCCATAATAGTAAAGATAAAATTCCTAATTCAGTCTCTTTGGATTGAAAAGTTGGGATGGGATGATACCCTACCAACTAAATTTCATAAGATTTGGGATGAGTTTCACAAAGAATTACACATACTTAACCACTTAGCTATCCCTCGTCATTCTATTTCAAAGCAAACTAGTCAGTTAGAAGTGCATGGCTTTTCAGATGCAAGCGAGAGAGGTTACGGTTGTTGTATCTACCTTAGAAGTATTTCTTCTTCTGGGCAAGTGCTAGTTCAGCTACTCTGTTCAAAATCACGTGTAGCTCCTTTGCATAAAACTACTCTACCTCGCCTTGAACTATGTGCTGCTTTGCTGCTAGCCAGATTCGTCAGTTTAGTGGTTACATGTATGAATACTAACATTCAAAATATAGTTTATTACACTGATTCTGCTATTACTCTGTCTTGGATCGGTTCAGATTCGTACAAGTATAAAACATTTGTAGCTAACCGAATTGCAGAAATTCAGTCACTTTCATCAGTTAAAGACTGGATGCACATTGAATCCAAAAATAACCCTGCTGATTTAATAAGTAGAGGCACCAGTCCTTCCTGCTTATTAAAAAATAATTTTTGGTGGCACGGTCCATCATTCCTCTCACAGAGAGAATTTCATCCACCTTTATTTAATGGTGGTCATGAATATGACTCGCACACTTTGGAACTGAAACCCGAGCATAGCAGTGTAACTACTCATATTACTAATACAGAATTAACATCGGAAATATTCCATTTATATTCATCATTACATAAGCTTATACGTTTTACAGCATATTGTTTACGTTTTAAACACAATGTCTTCGTCAAAAAAGAACGAAACAATCTTAAATGTACTCAAAATGTTGGCACGTTGTCTGTTGCAGAACTAAATGACGCTTTATACAAATTAGTTCAGATAGCACAGTCAGAATGTTTTCAATCCGAAATTTTACAACTGCAAAGAAATGGTTCAGTTTCATCTAAAAGTAAAATCTTAAAACTAAGGCCTTTTTTGGACCAAAATAATATCCTTAGAGTAGGTGGTCGTTTACAAAACTCACATTACAGCTACAGCAAGCAGCATCCAGCTCTTCTTCCATATCGTCATCATCTTACTAAACTTATCTTTGAAGCAGAACATTTACGGTTACTTCATTGTGGACCACAGACTTTATTAGCAGCAGTTAGGGAACGTTTCTGGCCGGTCAGTGGAAGAAATTTAGCAAAAAGGGTCTTTCAAAAATGCATTATCTGTTTCAAAGCAAATCCCCCAAATCAACAAGCTCCATTAATGGGAAACTTGCCAGCTTGTCGCCTATCATCCACCTTTCCTTTTGCTAATGTAGGAGTGGATTACTCCGGACCTTGCTTAATCAAGGACCGAAAACTTCGTAACTCTAAACTGATAAAGGCATATATCTGCATTTTTGTTTGTCTCACGACGAAAGCAATACATATAGAATTAGTAACAGAATTAACTGCTCAAGCATTTATCGCAACATTTAGGCGCTTTATTGCCAGAAGGGGTTTACCACAAGCAGTTTATAGCGATAATGGGACGAATTTTGTAGGAGCACATAATGACATAAAAAAATTAAATAGTTTTCTTCGCAACAATAAAAATCAGGACATTCTTGTAAAATACGCCCAAACACTTAACATTCAATGGCACTTTATACCTCCTAAATCACCACATTTTGGTGGCATGTGGGAAGCTGGGGTGAAGTGCATGAAAGGTTATATAAAGCGTATTGTAGGAACCGCAAATCTAAATTATGAAGATTTTCAAACTATCTTGTATCAAATCGAAGCTATTCTAAATTCAAGACCCATTCATCCAATGTCATCAGAGCCTTCTGACCTAAGTGCTTTAACACCTGGTCATTTCTTAATTGGACGGGCCTTAACTTCCTTACCTGAACAACTGCAGACAGAAGACACTCCAGATAATAGACTAAACAAATTTCAAAGGCTGCAAAAGGTCATTCTTATAATTTGGAAGAGATGGAGCAAAATTTATGTCTCAGAATTACAACAACGCACGAAATGGTACACAACCAATGCCCAATTAAAGGTGAATTCATTAGTATTAATAAAAGATGACAACTTGCCACCTTTAAAATGGCTGCTAGGAAGAGTTGTGGAATTACATCCAGGACGAGATAATGTTGTCCGCGTAGTAGAAATTAAAACTTCTAGAGGTATCATCAAAAGAGCAGTTAATAAAATAGTAGCATTACCTATATCATAAATAAATACCTAGATACACCTGATACAATACACATAATTTTTATTATCATTACATTGTTCAGCCTTTGTTATTCTGTTTTCTTGAAAGCTGAGCTTTCAAGGGGGGCCGGCATGTTAGGAATTACATCCCAATACAATACACTGCATGCATGTTGCATGCAGTACATAAACTGTTTGTAAACCAAGCAACAAAAAAAATGAATTATTATTGATAAAAAAATAGGTATATGTCAAGATAGAATTGTAAAAAAAAAGGAAATAAAAGAATTAAAGAAATACAGTCCACTTCATCATCATTACCAGCGGAAAGCGTATTTGGTAAACTAAACGCGAATCCCAACAATTCCGATCTCACCCTAACAGACAAAATGAACAAACATATAAAAATTACCGAAACACTTTAAACAAACTAATAAAAAAAATGTAAATATAATTACTATAAACTTCAGATTGAAGAAAATCGTAATGATTATAAAAAAATTTATAGAATTATTTCTGAGTCTACAAATGAAAATATAAAAAAACAATCGAATAAACTGTTAATTACTGATAATGATAACATTCCCTTTGAAAGCGACAAAGATATGGCAGATTTCTGCAATTTGTTCTACAATAAAATAGGTATTAACATGCTAAAAAAGATAAATGACCCTGGAAAAGTATATCAAGTGGGAATAAACAGCATGAAGTCAATGTTTCTGGAGCCAGTGGAACATGCAGAAATAATCAAACACATTAAAACACTTAAAATGGGAAGTGCATCAGGAGCTGATGGCATCAGCACATTAATTTTAAAGAAATATCACTTAGACTTAATTAAACCATTGCGACACATTATTAATTTGAGTTTCACAACGGGTGTAGTGCCATCCTGCTTTAAACTGGCTGTAATAACACCCATTTACAAATCAGGTGATCAGACTGATATCACTAATTTTAGACCTATAAGTGTCATAAGCAATGTGGCAAAAATATTTGAGAAATGCCTAAAAAAGTAGACTCCAAAAATACCTCGTAGATAATAATATGCTATCTACCAAACAGTTTGGTTTCTTGCCTGACTCGAACACAGCTGATGCGATTTATGAACTTGTTAGAGTGATCACAGAACATGTTGACAGTAGCAGGAAGTGTATTGCAGTGTTTTTAGACCTTGCGAAGGCCTTAGACACTGTGCCCCATGAGACGCTATTAGATGTATTATATGCACATGGAGTGCGTGGTATAGTTTTAGAGGTTTTTAGGAACTATTTAGCAAATAGACAGCATGTAGTGAGAGTTCAAAATGCCATAAGTGAGCCACTCACCATGCAGATTGGTATACCACAGGGAACAGTTCTGGGGCCCCTCTTATTTATTACCTACATTAACTCATTGACTAGTATGACTTTTCCACAAGGTGAGATTATATCATATGCCGATGATACGGCTGTCGTTTTCGGTGGAGCCTCCTGGGATGAGGTAGCTCAGTCAGCTTCTTGTGGTGTGGGTGCAATTATTGATTGGTTGAACTCATTCAAACTAACAATAAACATTGCCAAATCAAAATATACAGCCTTCTCGTTGACAGTAGCAAACAGACGTAACTACACCAGGCTTAAGATACAAGGAACAGATTGGACAATTGACGAGGTTAGGGATATCAAATATCTAGGTATTCACATAMATAAACATCTCAAGTGGGACAAACATKTTATAAAACTTAGTAATAATATCCGTAAACTAATACACAAATTTTACGTTTTAAGAGAAATTCTTAGTCCAAAATTACTAGTAATAATTTACAAAACAATAGTAGAATCCCTAATTAATTATGGTATTMTGGTGTGGGGAGGTTTGGGTGGAACTTGCTTGCGGCAACTGAACGTCACACAAKAKTATATTCTAAAAATTATTTACAAGCGCAGCAGATATTTRCCAACTGATTGCCTTTACAATGACAACATACTTAATGTTAGAACTTTATATATAATAAGTGTTTGCCGATATATTCATCTATACAAAACTCGTAGGGAATATATTGACCACTCCTATAACACGAGAAGTCATAGTCGTAATTTGTTGAAAACTCCAACTAGTAATACCAACTTAGGCACACGCTTTTTGAATTTCTTGGCACCTAGGTTCTACAATATGTTACCAACAGACATAAAACAGATAAAAGAAATAAAAATCTTTATTAAACAATGTAGAACATATGTTGTGCAACATCTTGATAAATTTATGACATACTTTTCTGTTTCTGCATAGCATGGCTTGAATGTGACCTGTTGTTAATTCTGCTATTAATTGTTGTTTCTCTTTTTTCTTTTTTCTCTTTGTGAGTTCTAATTTTATGTTATACTAAATAAGGTAATGTATCTCATTAATAACTTACGATTATTAATAAATGTCTTTGTTTTATGCACGCACAGATGTTTACTCATCTAGGTGCAAATTATAAAACAACTTAGTGATAGTAATGTAATACTTATGATGTAATAATATTACCAGTTGTCTATTATGCTAAATATACTGAATACTGAATTTCGTACAAAAGCATTGCTTTCATGATACGACCTTTGCTTTATTTATATCTATCTTATGTTTTATAGTATAAATATTTATATGTATATTGTTTATAATGTCATGAATTATATATCAATGATGTAAACTTTGTACCGGAATGTGTACCTTGTAGTATAAATAAAGCTTTATTATTTATTTATTCGAATACCGTACAGGGAGTATTTGTCCAAAATTTCCCCGAATAATTTTCTTTTTATTTGGAACCAAATAAACGAATATTCATATTCTTTTATTTGAAAAGAAATAAACAAATATTGGTATTGGTTTTATTTGGAATCGAATAAACCTAGTTGTTTTATCCCGAAACAAATAAACAAGTGAAAACAAACTGTTTATATTTCTTTGATTTGGATATTCGGAATGTATTGAACAAATTTATTCGGTTTTAAGTGTTATTTGTTGTTAGATTTTATTCGTTTTCAAACCTAATACATGTTTTTTCTTCGAACAATTTTTATAGTGAAGAAAGAAATAGATATATGTTGTTTGGAGTTTGAAGTTCGCACAGGTGTTTTGTACAGGAGCTGCTTTTGTTCGAATATCGAATACAAGGATTCCAAATTCTGACACAATTATTAAGACTTAACTGTTTTATGACAGTGGTGAATACATTTCCCAGTGAATTTAGATACCTAAATAATACAGTAGTGTTCTCAACATGGTGTACTTCGTCCATATGAATGCTATTAGAAAAAAAAGCATGTGATATATCCGATTTCTCAGAATGTTGCAGGTTATAATTCAAAATTATTTTATTATTTGCTATCTTTAATGGAACACTATCTTGCTATTACACTTTTGCATTCCTTATGAAATTTTAATGCCACTTTATTAAACATACATTTGGTGTAAAATGCAGCAATATGGAATTATTTAACATTTTGTGAAAAATTGAAAATTGCAATACCTGCAAAATATTTAATTCACTGCGACGCCTACATCCACGACCACAAGCCACTGAAGATGCTTGCCACAGTAGAAGGCGAAACGTCTGGAGAAAGAAGAAGAAGATATTGACCACGGCCATCTAGCCTGAAAGCTTCACATTATCATTTAAATCCCGGCTGTGAAAGCTTAAGCCAATACATAAACGTAACTACCTGAAAGTTGTATATGCACCAGAGGATTGGTACACTGTAGTGGAAAAGTCAAGAGAAATAAATCCCTTCTAAGTGAAAATAAAGACGTAAGAAGACTTTGTTTCTTTCAAGGAATTGCAGAATAAAATTACAAAGAAAACATCTACAGAAGGCAAATAAAAATTGAAGTTTAACAAGATTAGTTGTTTCAAAATTAATTGCGAGAATTCTTACATCATGTAAGTTAAACAAATTCTTTTATGAGTGTTTTAAACATGTCGACATAAGGAAAAGAGGGAAACCTATAAACAGCAATCTCCAAGACTCGCAAAAAASTATGATACTCCTATGGCTTTGAATGAAAAGAAAGTGCACAATCTGGATCACTGATTTCATATATTACTCCAAAATACCACGAGTATTAAGAAGAAAATGGTGCAACTACCTGGAACGCCAATGAGTGGGAAGACGACATTGATGAAGACTAAGCATAGAAAATCTGGAAGAATTTTCAGTTTGAGGCTGATGAAAGTGATGACAAATATTGGGAGAATAATTATTAATTACTGTTCAAATCATCAATAATTATCAGAAACATTTTTGTGTGTAAAGTGGTGCAAACCATAATTTTTTTAATGCTTTGTGAATAAAACTCACAGTTCCTATTGTGTTTAGAATTTTATCACTTGTTCTCAATAAACAACATCGTAATTGTCATTTTATATCGTTCAATTGATAAAACTATATTAACCTAGATTTAAGGATTTACATGTGGCATGAACCCTTGTTTCCCCAAGGTCTTCAATTGTATTAGTATGCAATGTACAGGCATATTCTCTTGACTACAGAAAGCCTGTTGCACTTTTTTTTAGATATTAAAATGGGATACGATACAGTGTGGCACAAAGGTGTATTGTACAAACTGTACACAATAAACTGGCCACAATATTTGTTAAGACTGATCGGAAGTTTCTTGGAGGATAGAAGGATTAGATTCAGCATTAATGCAGCGATGTACAATTTATGCTGTTATGACATGTTCCTAAATAATCAGTCGTAACAGTCCAGTCACACATATACACTCCAGCTTGCTGATGACACTGTGGTAGAATCATAGAAAAAAGAATTAAGAAAACTATGGAATGTCTCCAGCAGAGTACAGATCTTGTCAGGCAATCGCTAAATCAGTGGATACTGCAAATCAACTCAGAAAACTGGATATCTTTCAACACATCAGTAAGCAAACATCTAGTATCAGTAGGTATCTATAACCATAAAATTAATCCACAACCAAAGGTGAAGTATCTGGTAATCGCTATAGACCACAAAGAGAATTCTAAAAATTGTACATCACAGACTAGATGTAACATCATAATTACGAGCTATGCATTTCCGATCATTAACATAATAGTAAAAACTTGGAATCACAATGATGACTGTCACACATTTTTATAAAATGACCCGTAGGCCAATAATTAAATATGGGCACATTATACCATTCAAGACATGCCGCAAACCTGCACCTAACAATATAGAAATAAATATTGATGTTTATTTTGTGAAGTCCTTTGTATTAATTATTTTCAGTGTATTTATTTGTAAGTTCTGGCTCCTGTTTTTATTAAACTAAAGACACTTGTATCTATTAATGTGAAGTTTCAACCTATAATTTACGCTTTTTCGAATATCTTTATTTTATAATTTGACAAACTGGTATGAAATTAATAAGACATTTACAATTTTGATATTAATATAAAATGTACCTTTGGGTTTGTTCCTTTGCTATTATTGTGTATATGAGTGGATGGTAAATGTGACGGTGTGAGTGTGTGTTTAAATGATAGTGTTGTAGGTATTACTTATTCCTTGTATGTCAGTCCTGTCGTTTACACATGTGTTTAGGTTTTTTTGTATATGTATCATTTCCAAAAATTGTCTTTTACGTTTATGTTGTTCCGTAGCAATCATTTTGGTGTTATCAAAGTCAAAAGTGTGGTCAGTTTGTTCTTGATGTTTTTTTAAAGCTGTATAGTTGTTACTATTTTTATGTTGTTGTAGTCTGTTTTTTAAGTATTGTCCTGTTTGTCCTATATATTGTTTGTTACACTATTTACATTTTATACTGTATATTGTGTGTTCTCGTTTCTTTTGGTGTTTTTTGTTTTTAACGGTGTGTAGAATTGTTTAATCGTGTTAATTGGTTTATATGTAATTTGGAAATTATGTGGTTTCAGTAGGTTTTATATTTTTTGAGTAAGGGGTGGAATATATGGTAATGTTAAGTATGTTATATTTGTGTTTTTTCCTTGTTTTTCGAATTGAATACTATTGTACACTTTTTCTGTTTGTTGTTTTATAGTTTCATATTAATTTAGTGGGGTAGTTGTTATTTCTTAGTATTTTAGTAGTGGTGTGMWAAGTTTCAATTCTAAGTTCTGGACTAGTTAATTTTATTATTTATTGTATTGTGCTGTTTWGAACAGGCATTTTTTATCTGTGGGGGTGTTAGAGTGGTAATTAGTAGTCTTCCCTATACAGTTGGTTTTGAATACCAATTTGTGAGAATTTTGTTATCCTTTTTAATTAATGTAAGGTCTAGATAGTTAAATGTGTTTTTCTTCTCTGTCTCTATGGTAAACTGTAATTTTGGATGATAACTATTAAACAAATAATAAATTTCATTTACTTTGTCTTTTGGTATTATTAAGACTAGATCATTTATTATTTTGTTTGTTATTGTTATTTCTAAATCTTCCATTATTAAGTGTGCTATATTGCTTGAGATGGGTGATCCCATTGTTACTGCATCCATTTGTTTATAAAAGTTGTTGTTAATTGGAAATAATTTGAAAACAATGTAAAGTTTAATGCTTTGGGATATTTGTATATTGTTACAATTCTAGCCAATTCGTTGCAATAATGGGTTCTATTAATGTTATTGGTATATTAATATAAAGAGAAATTACATCTAGAGAAATCATTATGTGGTTATTTGGAATATATATGTTGAAACCTTGGTTTTTAAATTCGAAAGAGTTTTTAATATAAAATTGATTTTTATTAATTACGTTTTTTAAAATACTGTTTAAGTATTTTTCCAGGTTTTGTATGCTGTTTATTATAGGTCTGAGAGAAATATTGGGTTTGTGCATCTTTGGCTGTCCATATATTTTTGGAGGTAATGCATTATATATTATAAGTTTATAAGCTCTTTCGTTAGATATATATTGCTGTTTCTTCCTTTTTTTGATTTGTTTGTGTAATAGGGATTGCATGTTTATGTCCTAATAAACAGAGAAGAAAAACACAGGTAACTATCTAAAACTATAAAAAAATTCTCACAAAATGGTATTCAAAACTAACTGCGTCGGGAAGACCACTAAATTACCACTCTAACCACCCCTACAGACAAAAAATGCCTGTCCTAAACAACACAATACATCCAATAAAATTAACTAGTCCAGACTTTAGAATTGATTCTTTACACACCACTACTAAAATACTAATAAATAACAACTACCCCACTAAATTAATACGAAACTATAAAGCAACAAACAGAAAAACTGTACAATAGTATTCAATACGAAAAACAAGAAAAAACACAAACATAACATACTTAACATTACCATATATTCCACCCCTGACTCAAAAAATAATTTCCAAATTACCTATAAACCTATTAACATGGTTAAAAATTCTACACACTGTTAAAAACAAAAACACCAAAAGAAATGAGAACACACACAATATACAGTATAAAAAGTAAACAATGTAACAAACAATATATAAGACAAACAGGACAAAAAACAAACTACAACATAAAAATAGTGACAACTACACAGCTTTAAAGAAAAAACTTCAAGAACAAACTGACCACACTTTTGACTTTGCTAACACCAAAATTATTGCTACAGAACAACATGAACGTAAAAGACAATTTTTGGAAATGATACATATACAATAATACCTACAACACTATCATTTAAACACACACTCACACCGTCACATTTACCATCCACTCATATACACAATAATAGCAAAGGAACAAACTCAAAGATACATTTTATATTAATATCAAAATTGTAAATGTCTTATTAATTTCATACCAGTTTGTCAAATTATAAAATAAAGATATATTCGAAAAAGCGTAAACTATAGGTTGAAACTTCACATTAATAAATACAAGTGTCTTTAGTTTAATAAAAACAGGAGCCAGAACCTACAAATAAATACACTGAGAATAATATAGAAATAGCAGAACAAACAATTCTAAGGATGCTAACAAAATTTAAGACATGGATGATGTCTAGTGGTAATCTAGGATTTAATAATAAAAATATTGAAAATCTCATTACCACATATCCTTTATTAAAGAACAGCAATGCACTCTCGACCACTAAAAAGCTGTCATCCTCAGTGCATCATTAAAATAGATGTACAATAAATAAAATTCAGAAAATATATAGTGACGAGAGTGATAACTATCACACATGATATTATAGTTAATCTTTTTTCATTCTGGGTTTCAACACAAAAAATTTTTTTCATGTAATTTATATCAAACCATAATTTTAGTATCACTTCTTCAAGAAGTATGTCCATTACATACTGAGCCAAATACTTACATTAATGTTCAAATCATTCCAAATTCAAATAAATTTTATAATGCAAATTAAAAATAGAATAGAAGCGCTATATCATAAAGACTTTAGAAACAAAAACTTTAAAAAGTTAGAATGTTTACTTATGAAAAATGCCTACCCAAAAGCACTGATAACTAAATTACTTTATTGTAACAATTCAAGATTACAAAGTGAGAAATTTAACACAACCAATAACATTCAAGAAAATAGTGAATGAAAAAAAAATTGCAGTTTTGCCACATTATGATAATTTAACAGATAAACTAATACATTTATTAAAAGGTTATAACATTAATATTGCAGAAAGGAGTACCAAGATAGTAGGATCGCTATATACAAATTTGAAAGATAAGACGCCACTATTAAATAACCTGATGTAATATATAAAACAAAATTTTTTTATAATTTTTTTTATAAAATAAAAGTGATATACGTTTAAAAAAAAGATAGGTGTGCTCTTTCCGACCATGTATTAGTTAATTCCCAACACGAAATTGATTTTGAAAATATAAATATAATAGCAAAAGAATGTAATTTAGGCAAAAGGTTAATTTTAAAAATAATAAATATTGATAGATGTAATAATAGCATAAACAAAACAACGGATATACAAAATTTAAGTGTAATTTATATGTACTTACTAAATTGTAACAAATAAATTGAAAAATTATTTTATAATATTGGTAAAGTATTATTTAATTCTAAATTATATAAAATTATTTTATATTTAATTTAACAACTTTGTAAAAAAAACAAACTGAAGTATAACATAACATTTTTAAAAAGCTGATATTTGTTAAACCATGTAGTTTCGTTTACGTTTTCATTCTAATTTGTATTTATATCGGAGGATAAATAAACAAAAAAACTTGTCAGTTTGAAGTTGAAGCTATCAAATATAATCTCGTATATTGTAAGTTAATTTTATATAGAAAAACCTGTCAATTACGTTGTAACCATTTGTAGCAACCCTGAAGAAGGTGAGAATAAAATCGACTGAAAGCTTGCTTCGTAATATGAAGAATATTTTAGAGAAGAAAAAGGTCGAATATACCGTTATCATGTTACATATTATAATCGAATACGACCGTTAATTATACTAAATATAATGCAATAGTTTGGTCACCATATTATACAGTTCACTGTCAGTGGGCTTGAATAGATTCAACAAATGTTTTAGAACAGAATCTGATGGAGGCCTCCTAAACAATCCTGGCTTAAGCATGCTGTACATACCTTAATCTTCCCAGCTTGGAAAAGAGGTGAACATATCTGTTCAGCTATAAGCTAGTCAACAATAAAATATTATTATTGATACTGGACTGTTAAATTATCGTTATATTTATCAATTAATCCTGCTTATCCATATATTTCTTTGATGTTAAATGGTGCTGACTAAATATATAATAATGGATCGACACTGTAAACATTTACCCTCACATTTGTATTGTTTTATTGGGTCTGTATACTGTCTTATTATAAATGACATATTCATCTAATATTTATTTTTCTAWGTTATGTAAAGGCATATACAGTGTCAATAAACTATTATTATTATTTTATGTTTCAGATGTTCAATGTATTAAACTGGTTTTTTAAGGTAAATTGCGACTTACTTTTATTATTCTCTCGCTGATTAAAGCTGTTCTTGAAACATTTTGCATGCAACCTAATATATTAGCAGCTGGCATAATAGCTGGGATCCCACGAGCCGTGCGCCATGACAGAAACGTGGAAACCAAGGGCAATGGGAGGGGCAAGGGCAGACTCGGGATGCAGCGACAGGTGCGAATAAAGTTAAAACAGGGGCGAATAAAGTTAAAAGAACCAATTCTTAAATCATTTAGATTAGGTTGTAATCAGGCGTATATTGTATAAGTATGTGTAGTTTTATTGTATGCAACAAGTCTTTTTTAAATATATATACTTACATTTTTTATGGAAAATAAATTATTACATTATTAAGGTAAGTAACCAATCGTTTAATAGCATTAGCTTAGCACAAAAATGATAGGTGCCAATTTGAAAAAAAAGTCTTGTTACCTTCGGTAGATGAACCCCACACTCTTATGATATAGTTCCACTATGATAAATATGTTAATTTCTGTTTGTCTATTTTAATAATAAGAGCTGAGGACATGCTATTTTTTTTTATTTCCAATAGCCTTTTTAATTACTTATATAGTCAAATTTATTAAGATTGAAATATCTCTTATTAAATTAAAAAATTAAACCATACAAGACCATAATATTTAATTTAATAAATAGTAAGTGGCCCCAACTTTGGAGTAAATATAATAATTATTATGAGTACAATAATGCCTTTTCTCCAAATGCCTTTATTCTATAAGGTAACCGGTTTCGAGGTAATTAATGAAACCTCATCCTCGGACCATCAGCTACAAAAAGAAGCATAAATCTACATACATTTAAATTTTACAATCAATTTAGCTTACAATAAACTGTTGTCATTCTTATGTTACTAATTTGACATAAATATCATTGTCACCTGAACGCTAAACTTTTTCTAAAAAAGACTGTTAATAACTGATGCAGGTTCAAAATGTACTTGAGAATTTAGTGTTATTTCGTAAGGACATTTATCAGATCTTATTATTTCTAAAATTTCTAATGGATTTAGTAATTGGCTGTTTTCCTCAATATGTAAAATATCAACATTGTTATTAAGTTTGAAAGTGTGATCAGTATCTAAAAATGGTTTGCAAACAGCGAATAATTTTGTGCCAATCGCCAAGATCTTAAAAAGTTCAAGTGGCAATGATATTTATGTCAAATTAGTAATGTCAGAATGACAATACTTTATTGTAAGCTAAATTGATGAATTGATGCTTCTTTTTGTAGTCGATGGTCCGAGGATGAGGTTTCATTAATTACCTCGAAACCGATTACCTTATAGAATAAAGGAGTTTAGAGAAAACTCATAAAAACTCATAAATAATTATTTAATTTAATATAATAATAATAATAATAATGAGCCATTTATTGGGTTTGTATACAAAAAAGCCTAAAAACAGAAAAAATACCTTAATGAAATCAAATAACAATGGTAATAATGCTCGGGCAAAACTAAATAACAATAATAATGTACCCAAAAGGTCCGGGTTCAGTCACTATGACTGATCTTCCACTCGTACCTTTATTATGCAACAAACTATCACAATAATAATTAGCACTCTAGTATGAATAAATGCATGTAAGTAATACCTAGCTACACAAAAGAACAAAAAATCAGCTTTAACATATCAACGCACGTACCTGTAAAAAAATAAACAAGTTAGTTATAAAAAGGGAACAAAAGAAAGTGAACACATATTGCAAAAGTATATGTCGAGAGACAGCTGCTAATCGGGGGAGCCTAGACTATTTGTAGTTATTCTTTAAGTAAGTGTTCTCGTAGCATTCTACGAAAACTAGCAATGGACAGACCAACAAGTGAACGGGACAAACTGTTTATATACTGGACAAAATTAAATGAGAAGGATCGCCACTAGAGACTAGTACTGTGACGTGGAATACTAAGAGCATCCTTCCGCCGTATATTAACATTATGGACGTCCGTTCTGAATGTGATTTTATTGTATAAATAAGGTGGATTGCAAGAAACAACAACACGATAATAAAACACGGTGCTATGTAATTTTCTACGACACGACATATTTAACCATCCAGTTATTGGCAAAGTGTACGAAATTCTTTCAAATTTTCTAATACCGTGTATATATCGCAGACAAGAATTCTGCACTTTCTGGATTCTCCTAGTATCTGCAACCGTCAAGTATGGCGCATAGACATAATCAAAATAATTAAAATGTGAAAGGACCAGCGACTCACACAACAAAGTTTTAGTTTTTATATCAAACATGTGCCAATAATTAAATAATAGGAAGTGTCCTGTGAGGGATGAGGTGGATCTGGCACAGATGGGGCGTGACCGAAACGTGAAGGACATTGCTTAATTGAAGGCTCAAAATATTACATGTATTTTTTCTTTATCAGTGCAGCTTAATTTATTTTTAATTTTGAATATTTGCAGGTTATATTATTTAGTGGTAGTAATAAATACACATAGGAATTTCGCATGAGTTTTTGTTCATTTAAAGTTCTCCACATCAACGCACAATCTGTTCTCTCATCTTTCGATGAATTTAAGAACACACTTGTGCGGAGCGGCTGTGATATTGGTGGGGTCACCGAAACTTGGCTTTCTTTGGTAATCCCTGACTTGATGGGGGGAGTAGAGGTGGTGGTGTATGTATATTCATTTCTATATGTTATTCCCTCATGGGACTTTCTTTGATACTGCATATCATGTAGGTACCACATAATTATTTATTAGATAAAGGATTAGGTGTAAAAAATAAGTTAGGATATGATATCATTATTTATGGTCTGCACTAATATAATAAAAAACAGAAGAAAATGGTTGATCATCGCTTTAGTTTTGTATGATCTTTGTTAATCCGTTGGATGTGGAAGTAATTACAGGTACTTGCAAAAGTCAATGATCCTAGTGAATGTGTCAGTTCATTAGTCATAGTAGAGAAAAAAGATAAACCTTTGCGATTGTGCTTAGATCCACATAATTTAAATAGAGCTGTAAAACGTTGTCATTATCCAATAACTACAGTCAAAGAAATACGCTCAATATTGAATGGAGCAAAATAGTTTTCAACATTAGACGCCCAGTCAGGATTTTGGATGTTGAAATTAGATGAAAGTAGCTCTAACCTGTGTGTTTTAATACTCCATTTGGTCGTCTCCCCTATGGAATTTCTTGTGCTCCAGAAATTTTTCATAAATTTATGACAGAGGTGTTTGGTGACATAAGTGATGTGTTGATATACATTGATGATATTCTTGTCTTTAGTAACACACTTGAAGGGCGTAACGAAACTTTAAAAAGGGTTTTAGAAAAGGCATGTCAAGTCAATCTAAAAATCAATATAAAAAAGTGTCATTTTTTCATTAATGAAGTTCGGTWCTTAGGCCATATTTTTGGTGCTGCAGGTATGCGTTCAGATCCTAGTAAAATTAATGCTATTTGTCAGTTGCAAATTCAGTCCCTTGATGATGCCAAGCCTTTTTTTTAGGAATGGTCAATTATTTGGGGCCATATATTGATAATTTGGTTTAAAAAACAACTACATTAAGAGGTCTTCTAAAAAAGAATGTTGTTTTTCACTGGACAGAGCACTATCAAGCCGAGTTTGAAGATTTGAAGAAAATCATAACTACCTCTCACATTGTCAGTCGATAGTTCTAGATTAGCAGTAGGTGCAGCTTTAATGCAAAATAAAAAGCCAATTTCTTATGCGTCTAAGGCCTTAACACTGACCCAAACACAGTATGCTCAAATTGAAAAAGAGCTTTATGCTATACTGTACGGATGCACACATTTTCATCAATATGTTTACGGTAGAGTCGTATTAGTCGAAACAGATCATAAGCCTTTGGTATCTCTGTTTAAAAGTCATTGTCAGAAGTTCCGGCACGCCTTCAGCACATGATGTTAAATTTACAACAGTACAATTTATGAGTTTCGTACATTCCTAGTAAATATCTGTTTATAGCAGATACTTTGAGCAGATCACCAGTCAATCCTGCAGATCAAAACAAAGGGAAGTAGAGTCACCGCTTAGTAGAAAAACAAATATTAGATTCAAAGAATGCTGAAGGTCAACCAGTAGTTACTGAAATTAGTCATTGCGTTGTTAGATGAAGTGGTAGACAAGTTCGAAAATCTAGCCGGTTTACTTTTACTGAGAATGATGCTAGTCAACCTGAATATGTTTTTCTTAGAAAAAGGGGCATGTCATGATGTTGGATATATTTAGGTGTATCATCGAGTCAGTCACTGTGTGAGGTCAAGTCATTGAGACTTTCATTGTACCTTACATTAATTGTTGTAACAGCGTATCTTGAGTAATTAGTAAACTTATAAATTAATAAACCTGTTCTGCTTAAGACCACAACATAACAGTATGCAGAGGCGATTTTTTTTAGTGGAGCGGGCAAAGGTATATTTGAAATAAATTTGTGTTATTTATTAATTTAACATTTTTTATACTACTTCTTTAAACATTATTATATTATTTATTTAGTATGCTGTCTTGTTATTTTATGGTAGATTTAAAAATATTCCTGTCATTCTCAGTGTTATATGTTGAATGACCTGTTATAATAAGTAATTGTTACGGCAGTTTTTCACTAAATAAACTAAGACCTTTCAGGTTTCAGAGGAGCCAAACAGCTCCGAAAGCTTGGCAAAAATAAAAAGGATTATTTAATTGAACCTGACATACCCCATGTAGAATTTTCTATACAATATAAATGACAAAGTTATGACCCTGTACCTTTTTTTAAAACTTATTCTGTAAGTATGTAATTTTTTGCTTTTATACTTAATTGTTTTTTTTTTCAGTATTATGTCCGGAAACCAGTCTTCCTACATAAACTGTCATAATTCAAGCAAAAATACACTGCACATCCCTCTATTAACTACTGCTCTTGACACACTAAGTGATGAACCTAAAATAGGACAACAGGATTTTAGAAAATTTGAAGACTTAGAATTTTTACCTAAAACTGCTGTAAATATGCAAGTAAATCATAACAGTAAACAGTAAATCAGACAGTTTAGACAGAAATTGAAAAACATGCAGCATTATCAATTTTCTCTTAATCACCGGCAACATAAAAATTTTTAATTGAGAAGTAGATTTATTTTACCTTCTATAACTACATTTAGAAGACATATTAGAAATTTTAAGATGAAGCCTGGTCTAACCAAAAATATTTCAATAGTCTGATGCAAAAAGTAGGCACAATGAGAAATAGGGAAAAAACATGTGTATTACTTTTCAATGAGATGGACATCAAGCAGTATGTAGTTTTGTATATATTCTGGCATGGTGTTAAGCTTCAAGAATTTGGGAGAATTTGCAAGAAAAGTGTCTTCATGGCAAGAGGAGTATATGCTAATTGCAAGTTACCAATGTTGTATTACTTCTCTGAAAAGGGCGTTGGTGCAGATACATTTGTTAAAATTGTTAAAAAATACTTTGATAATTTAAAAAAATGCAGGTTAAAAGCAGTAGTTACTGTTTGTGACACATCCAACATTAATCAAAAACTGTTCAGAGATCTTGGAGTAACACCACGAACACCATTTTTATATTTTATATTTTATATTTTTCAAACGTACGGAACAATCTGTTAATAAGCGATTTTATCCTGAATAAGAAAACTATTTCTTGGAATTACATTAGAGAAACATACAATTAGGATAAAAAAGTGAATCAGCATGAGCATTAGTTAAATTAACTGATAAATACATTCGACCAAATAATTTGCAAAAAAATGAGTGTACGCTTAGCAGCCAAAGTTTTTAGTAATAATGTACAGTCGGGGACTACTCTCTGGGTTCGGAGCGAAGCTCTTAAAACTAGCTAATGTTTTTCACCACAGGGTGGTGCTGTTGAGACGGAGCAATATTTGTTCGCCTAACAGATATGCTACCGGGTAAACAAATACATTTCTCATGAATAGTTCGCTTAAGCGGGTGCAAAAACATGTATATTGTAAGACTGACAGACTAGATATTCTGCATGTTATGAATAGTTTATAATATGCCGTAAGATTCCTAATATTCTTTAATGCATGTGTTTTGGTTTAGAATCAAAGTAATTGCTGGAATCTTTTCTAAGTCTGTTCTTTAATGATAAATATGAAAATGCGCCTCTTGATACGTAATACCTACCTATTTGCCATATATCACCAAAATGAAGCATGCACTATACAGCAATAATTTATTTTGTGCTGACAGTTATAAGCGATAATCATGTTATTATAAATCCGTAAGATTTCTTGCCTCGCTGTTCAGTGGAAAGTTTGAATTTGTTGCTTTTGTGGATATTATATTTAAAAAAATAAAATGTGCATCTTAGTTATAAATAAATCAATAAGGCTGTTCTTCGTCTCTGTATGATACACATTATTAGCAAAATAAGAATCAGCATGATGACCTGATCATGTTCTGAGCTAACCAAGGTTGGCGTATTGCACCCGTTGTTCTGAACAAACCAAATAATTAAATTAAATAGATGGCAGGGTCTTACAAAAAGGAATTTTACTATTACTAAAACGAGCAATGTTCGTAATAGGATGCTAAACGCGATTCTTGAGGACCTATTAATAAAGTTTTTGTTGGATTATATGAAAATGACCGTCACAGGCATAGAACAAAAGCTGCTTAATCTTATTAACCCAAAGTGTGAAATAACAAATATTAAACATGACAATCTATGCCTAAATGAATTTTTTATGAATAAAATTTATGTAATAATTATAACACAATACAATTAAAAATATTACTTTTAAAACAAGACTGAGTCTAAATTCGTCAACAGTTTTCATAAAATTCAGAATTTTAGGTATACGTCTTGAAATTGTCTAGGTATGTTATTAATCAAATAATATAACATAAGGCACAATGATATTTTGACCAAGTATTCCTGTCCTGTCTTGGTAAATCAAATTTAAATATAAAAAATTAAGTATATCTACATATACATATTCTTAAAGTTTGCTTTGTGTCATGCTATGGGCATAATTACTTCTTAATGTAACAATTCCTGTTAATTTTGTTATAAAAGCGCGTTGTCGCAAGATTTTACTCACCACTAGATAAATTATAAGAGTATTAGCTTTATGTTTATATAAGCTCATCATGCTTGCTTATTGTTATTTTCCTAATACTATGTATAATACAGAGACTTAGTACGACCTTATCTGGAAGTCTTGTACAACATTAGAGGAATGTTCCAGTGTCTATTTTACTGGATACTAGGTAAAAAAAGTTTTGGAAAAATTTATCAATTGTGACCACTGCAAAAGCAATATATTATGCAGGAAAGACTTGCAAAAGAAGGAACAGCTTCTTATACTCCATAAATTGTACGATTCAGAGAAAGGGGTGAAGTTGAAAGCACCCACATTACATTTAAGTAAATTAATTAAATACTGCATGAAAATTATTCATAAGCATTGGCAAAAATATTGTTCAAAAAATTATGATAATTTTTAGAAAACATTATTATAATCACATTCTAAATACAATGCCGCATTTAGCTAGTGAAGAAATGTATAAAGAACACATCACATTTTTGTTGGAACATTTAATTATTGTCACACTTAGAAAAAAATGCCAATTACTTCCACACCCAAGGGATGGGTATCGCGAAAAAAAAATTCAAAATTTTTATTTGCTCATTCGCTTTAAAATGGTAGAAAACGCAAAAAAAACCAAAATTTGAGCAAAAAAAAATTTCTTGTCTGTGTGTCTGTGGTATTGTTTGTGGACACGATAACTTTCGAAAGACTTAATATATGAACTTGAAATTTGGCAAACGTATAAATCTCAACTACCCAAAGCGACCTATTGTTTGTGGGGTAAATAGGGTACCGGGAAGGAGGCGAAATTGGGGGGTGACTACCCTTTTTGCAAATTTTTATTTTTTTTTTCGTTTTAGTATGTGATTAGTTGTATAACTGCGAGTATKATTAGCTCTTATAAATCTCCGGTACAGCAAACTGTTTAGACGATATTAGCAAAAAAGCGTKACCTAAAGAAAACGGTTTTTCTTAAATATCTCCGGATATATTTAATATATTCAAAATATGAAAATGCCATCAGATAGGAAATAAAAATTTCTCACCAAAAGTATCTTAGAAAATTTATCCAAAATTTTGACACTTTCGAAATATTTCCAAAAAACCTCTTTTGGACCCTGCTCGTACGATTTTTGTAAAATTTTGGTATTATATAGAAAATCAAATTTCTGATCAGAAAGCCCTTTTGTAATTTTTTTGTTAAGTTAATAATTTTCGAGTTATTTGGAAAAAAACGATTTTAAAAATGTATATATTTTTGCTAATATCACGAGGACTGTTTGTCTTAGAAAAAAATGTGTAGAGAGAAAAATGCTCAAAACCTGATTACTAATCGTATAGTATAAGAAATGAAAACGTATATGTCATTTTGACAATTGGATGTGGAAGTATTGATTCAATTTGCAGCAGTTTTTTATAGTGTTTTATCAAAAACAGATAGTTTTAAAAAGGCGCAATCAAAAATATTTAACATGAAGCATGAATAATTTATTACTGTTCACTATGTCATTCTTAAAGTTTTGATTATTAAGTTTTAAAGTTAAGAAAGGTAAATTTTGTCGAATCGTCAATTCGGCTTCAGATCTTTAATCGGTATTAGAAATGCAATTTTTGCTCTGACAAGATCCAGAACGCTCTGAATACAGCAAGACCAATAGTAGGAGTTTTTCTAGATCTTGGGAAACCATTTGATACAGTGTCTCATGACATCCTCTTGAGTGGGTTGGAGTGCTGCGGTTTTAGGGCTGTGTCAAAACAATTATTCGAAAGTTATTTGTCTGGTACAAGCCAACGTGTGGTGTTGGATGTAGTGGTGAGTGAGTCTTTGGCGGTAAACTGTGGTATGCTACAAGGTACGGTGCTAGGTCATATTCTTTGTCTTGTATTCATAAACGATCTCTTAAATGTGAATTGTGATAGTGCGATTTATTCGTTTGCGGAGGACACAGTCTTGATTACCAGTGGTGCATTGTGGCAGGAGGTTTTCGAAAGTGCAACTGCAAGTTTTAAGAAATTACTGTGTTGGCTGCAGTGCAATAAATTACATGTAAACTTAAATAAAACTAAATATGTGGCCTTTTCTGCATATGCTGGCAGGCAATCTGTAGTGAAGGACATAGTGTTGCTGTCGAAGCCATGTAAAAATAGGGATGATAAATGTAACTGTCAAAATAGAATCTCTCCTGTGAGAAGCATCAGCTATCCAGCAGTGTTGCTGGACTGTCATCTAAGACGGGGGTAAACATGTTGCATATTTGTGTAAAAGATTTGGGTATTTATTTGGCACTTTGTTGTTGAAGGAAGTGTTGACAATACCAAGGCTGTAAACAGTGTATTTTAGACTTGTACAATCAATCCTTACATATGGAATTGAGTCATGGGGTGGTTGTTCATAAACGATTTTAAATCTTTTGCAAATAATACAAAAGAAAATTATTCAGATTACATTTAATAAACCGCATACTTATGATACAGATCAACTTTTTGTGGACTCAGGAGTTTTTGACATTATACTGCTTTTTGTTTTCAACATTTTGAAATATTTTGAGAAGTTTAAACTAAAAATAACTTGACACATGAATACAATACACAGTAGAAATGCAATCTAAATATTGTGACTAGTAGAGTTTTACTACAATGAAACAAGAAATCTTTAAAATATATTTCTTCTAGATTGTACAACATGTTGCCCTGCTTTTAAGATATCTGTTCCAAGACAAGATCATTTTTTGGAGTTATATTGTGGATTTGTAAGAAGCAATATTTGTGCTCCACATGATACACACCAACATTTGTCCCGTGTTTGGTTCATTGTTTCTGTGATAATATATACATATGTATTTATAATGTGACTTCTCGCTTATGAGTTGTTTGCTGCAACTTACTGTGAGAAGTGTATTTTCTTGTACCTTTGTATATGTACATTCACCATCAGTCAAAATAGGATAAGATCTTGGTCTATGATAATTCGTTTCTCCATATATCTATTTTAGTGTAGGTGTGTGGTTTCTTTTCTATATATATGTTTTTTATTAGGTTCACTCTTTTGTTGGGTTGTTAGGGTCTTATTAATCAATAGGTTTTTGTTATTATTTAGCATGGTATATACAGTTTTTGTGGGATACATGCAAGGGTCAATTTTAGACCCTTGTGTAACACACAATAACATTTATTGATTCCTTCATATGAGTTTTATGAGTCCTTAAACGATAAACAATCTAGAAAAAAGGCAACAGGGCTCCTTCTGCTTGATTTTAAAAAGGCATTTGACACCATTGATCATAATCGCCTACTTGGACATGTTGAAAGTATACGGATCAGAGCCTTAGCCAAGGAATGGGTCAAATCATACTTAGAAGACAGGTACCAATATGTGCACTCCAATGGACACACAAGTACCCACCGGTTAATGACATCAGGAGTGCCACAAGGCTCATAACATACATAAATGACATCGGCACACTGTAAATCCAAGGACAAACAACCATGTTTGCAGACGATGCTACAATAATATATGAAGGACGAGATCATATACCTCAGAAACAAACGTCTGATACTAAACACTGAAAAAACCAAATTCATGCTTATCAAGGACCACTTTGAAGACCTGAAAGAGGCACTGGTTTTTCATAGCAAAAAAATAATTCACACATACTGAAAAATTAAAAAATATAATCTCTAAAATAACTGGAATGCTTAAAGGCAGAATACACTGCATCCCACAAAATTTCAGGAAACAAGTCTACTACAGTATGATACATTCCAACATTGCATACTTAGCATTAGTATGGGGACAAAGTACAAAAGCAACATTAGCCCAACTGCAAGCATGTCAAAACAGAGCCCTAAAAGTAATACTCCAACTGAAAAAAATATGTACTAAATATAAATAAAATAAAAACATTTGAACTATAAAAAACATTTGAACTGAATGAACAGAAGAAAAGCAAAACCTGTAGTGAAGAAAACTACACTTAAGTCAAAACAAGCTCCCAAACTGCCTATGGAGGAGTCCGATAGTTCAGAGGAATAAGATATTGACGAAGTGTCTTTATTGCAATGCATTGTTTTCGAAGTCCAAAGCAAATAAAGGTTGGATAAGATGTGTGTCAGGCAGCAAATGGTCACATGAGACCTGCAGTGGCTGTTGATGACATTGATGACGTTTTTATATGTGACTTCTTTTTCTATTATACATCTCAGAGCTTGTAATAATATTCGTCTATGATTAAATTATATTTATTTTTGGACAAAATCAGGTACTTTGGCTTTTTTAAAAGACAACATTTTGACTAAGTATAAAATATTAAAGCAAACTAAAATCATTTGGTATTATATTGACATTAAAATAATGTTTGCTTCAGTAAAACTGTACTTGATACACTAACTCGTTTAACTGATTCCCTGTTCTACATTATTATTATTTAAAATGCTTAAAAGATTATTTTGTAATCTAATCTATCCAAATAAAAGCGTATATAATAATAATAATAATAATAATATGCGTCTTTATTTGAAAAAAGAAATATTTGTACATGGCGAAATTTAGCCGAAGGCTACTCTTACATTTAACCATGGCACAAATAACTAGCAATACTTATAAGAATGAAAAAAGAAGAATTTATATGCCTAAAGTACTAAAATTTAACAGAAACATAATTTATTTATTGTAACCCGAAATACTAATGCTTACAGCTTATGTTCGCTCAATACTTAAAGAGTCCAAAAGTTCAGTGCGGATATACTTAGAAAATCTGGTGACTGATGCGTTCTTCAATAGAGAATTTAAGGGGTTATATAATTTTATGGGCATTATAATGATAGAATCTCTGAAACATTGCAGTAGAATGCCTAGGCATAACAAATCTATTGCCAAAACGTGTATTAAATTCATGGGTTCCTACATCTGCGTTGGGTTGAAATTTATCAAAAAGATAGGAACGACTTTAGAAAACTAAAATTTTTGGGCTGTCCGCTTCACATGGAATACCTCATTTACACACACACACATACTGTACAGGGTATCCCATTTTCGTTGTAATTGTAAGGTATCTCAGTAACTATTAATGCTAAAGGGTTGCAGTTTCAACATTACTGTATTACTTTTTTGTTCTGAGTTCAGCTGTACCGTCGCTATTTTTGTATCATGTTTTGTTTTAAAGCCATAGCCAACTTTTGGCCAATGTAACATTTCTTCAGCTCTCAATTTCTCGCTTGGGTATGTAGATACAAAAAAACTGTAAAGACATTTTTTATAGATATTTTTATTTTGAATTCAGAACTGTAATTTTTTAGGTCACATTTTTGAGATGTAACACAAACTTACATTTTTTTAATTGAAACCATAGTTGGCTTTATGGTTGAAAATTTATACATTGTTAGGTTTATTTTTACTAATTTTGGATTTATTCAAATTTTTTTAAATAATTTAATCATATTTTACGTTTACATCCAGGAGGCTATGGAATAATAAAACACACAATATAATATACATTATTAAGTAAAAATTTTAATCCTTTAAAAATAATATATGCATATTTGAATATAACATAAGACTCGTAAGAGCGCTTATGCATTTTTTTATCGATAATCTAGGAGGCCATGTAATTAATGAAAATGATTGTTTATTTGGAGATAAGTACCTATGCATTGTTTATCATAAAGTATTTACATCTATTTTAACGAAAAACGTTATATTTCATTAAATTACTACAGCAATTGCAATAATACCAAAATTAGTAAAGAAAAACCTAACAATGTATACATTTTCTTAATCAGCAAAAAATAGTTCTTCTGAACCATAGCAAAGCCAACTATGATTTCCATTTAAAAAAAATTCCAAGTTTGTGTTATATCTCAAAAATGTGACCCCCTAAAAAAATCCTGAATATGCCACTGAAAATCAGAATAAAAATGTCTATAAAAAATGTCTAGTTTTCTTGTGTCTACATAGCCAATTGAGATATTGAGAAATGAAGAAATGTTACATTTTTTAAAAGTTGGCTATGGCTTTAAAACAAAAGACGATACAAAAATGGCGATGGTATAGCTCAACTCACAACAAAAAAGTAATACAGTAATATCGAAACTGTAACGCTCTAGCATTTATAGTTACCAAGATACCTTACAATTACAATGAAAATGGGACACCCTGTACATTCTCCAAATGATTACATAACCAACTGCATGAAATAACAGGCTTGCACTTACCTTTGTTAAACAACATCATTATATCCGGACTGCCCCATCCAAATGTGAAGGTGCTCTGATTGACAACAGTCGAAATCTACCGGATTTTCTTTCCAGCCACGAGCAATCACCGATTGATCTTCATGTATACCAGCGAGCAGAGCTACATGTCTAGGTCTAGATTCTGACGGTACGATGGTAGTCGATATACCCCAGGAACCACAAGTATGTTTTATTTTGCTACAAAAATATGTGTCACCATAAAGTTATTGACATCAGCACCGCACTTACGAAAGATGTGGAGCAATGTAGTCCTCCTCAGATCCATATAAAGATTCCTCTCTCAACCCATCAGATATTATGGGACGACCCTTTTAGCTGGAGGACAACATGTTGTTTTAAATTGTTTCAGTACATGCAGCAGCCGGCTTCTGAAATATATGTCAAAGGCAGCCCATAGCACCAAGATGTGAACAGCCAAGCCCACTAGGAAGACTTTCATAAGTCGTATATGTTGATTCCATTCCTGCTTCCCCTTAAAACATAAAAATTCGTCATTTTTATACTAGCTACATAATATCAAGAAATAAACATTCCAAATAAACAATTACCAATTAGTAAACAAAATTAACTTAGACAGTATTAAATTAGCATAATTATTTAGGACGAAAAGTTTTCAGGTTATTCATTTCGAATGTCGACAATTGCGTCCATGAATAACAACAAAAGAAAACATACAGGTTAGCCAAATTAATATCATGAAACTTGAAATACACTAATGGTGACTTGAATAACCATCTCCATGGGTTTCCCCTGGGATGTCTATCCTTCAGGACACAACATTTTTACTTTTTAGCAATTACGTTAACCAGACGTTATGAAAATCAGCTATATAATATGATATGAAGTATTTTAGCAAAAAATTCATTGAACGAAATTCTGTTGATCAATCATATGGGTAGGGATATATGTGGCTGAAGACAGCATCAGATTCAGATTCGAGAAACGAATTTTTACAGCGGACCAAACAAATCATCAACGATAAACGCTAAACACACAGAATTACTAATTACGTCCTAAGTCCTAATACTACAACGCAAATTGTGTTAAATCATATCTCCTATCACAAAAATTCAAGTCTCTGCCATCCAACCTTCCCCTAAAAATAATTAATCCCTTAGGACTTAAAACTTTCTCATGAGGAGAAATTAAGAGCCGATCACCATAAAATTACTCCATGAGCGATTCAAAAATTCGCAGCGACTAGAGTAATAGCTGATACAGGTTAAAAATAACATATCAATCAGACACAAAAAAATACAGAGTCGACCACCCCGAAATCACCCCCGCAAACATTCAAAAATTCACAGAGACTAGCGGAATAGTTGATACAGGTTAAAAATTTGCCTGTGGGTCTCTATAAGTATAAATAACATATCAATCAGACACGAAAAAATTCAGACTCGACCGCCCCTAAATCACCCCCGCAAACATTCAAAAATTCACAGAGACTAGCGGAATAGTTGATACAGGTTAAAAATTTGCGTGTGGGTCGCTAATATAAGCATAAATAACATGTCAATCAGACACGAAAAAATTCAGAGTCGACCACCCCGAAATCACCCCCGCAAACATTCAAAACTTCACAGAGACTAGCGGAATAGTTGATACAGGTTAGAAATTTGCATGTGGGTCGCTAATATAAGCGTAAATAACATATCAATCAGACACGAAAAAATTCAGAGTCGACCACCCCGAAATCACCCCCGCAAACATTCAAAAATTCACAGAGACTAGCGGAATAGTTGATACAGGTTAAAAATTTGCTTGTGGGTCTCTAATACAAGTATAAATAACATATCAATCAGATATGAAAAAAATTCAGAGTCAACCACCCCGAAATCACCCGCGCAAACATTCAAAAATTCACAGAGACTAGCGGAATAGTTGATACAGGGTTAAAAATTTGCACGTGGGTCGCTAATATAAGCATAAATAACATGTCAATCAGACACGAAAAAATTCAGAGTCGACCACCCCGAAATCACCCGCGCAAACATTCAAAAATTCACAGAGACAAGCGGAATAGTTGATACAGGTTATAAATTTGCATGTGGGTCGCTAATATAAGTGTAAATAACATATCAATCAGATACGAAAAAATTCAGAGTCGACTACCCCGAAATCACCTACTCAAATATTAAAAAATTCGCAGAGACTAGAGAAATATTTGATACAGATTACACATTTGCACGTGGGCGTTTAATAGAAGCATAAATAAAATATCAATCAGACACGAAAAAAATCAGCGTTGGTCAAGGATTCAGAAATTCGCAGAGCATACATATCTAAAAATGAATCACTATGAAAATCATTTTCTGCTAGAACTTCTGAATTTGCTTTTTCGTACACGGTCAGTAGACGCAAGGATTGTCAGCTTCCATTTAAAAATGTATCTATGTCTAGGGCTGCCATCTCTAAAACCTGCCCCCCCCCCCAGGACCAGAAGCGTAAATTCCCCGGATTTTGGAGCTTTCACCCCGGACATTTCAATACTTTTTTCATTCGCTTACATCTTGATTAAAATATATTTTACTCCGTACTTGATAGAAGAAAACTTTAATTTTAAGCCTCTTTTGTTGCACGAAATAGTGTGTTTAATCGTTCTTGTGACGACAAGTGAGTAATTTTGCTTTATTTTTAACCTTTTCAGATATTAAATAAAAAATTAACAAACCCAATATTAGTTACTCAATTAATAAAATTAAATGAAAACTTGTTTAACTTTTTATTTTCCCATACAATTAACAATATTTACCCGGACTACAATTTAAACCCCGCCCGGACGCTCCCCGGACGTCTTCCAAACTAGGACATATCCGGGGAAATCCGGAAGGATGGCAGCCCTATCTATGTCCATCGCAGCGATATCTTTACTTTTATGCGTGTTTGGGGTGATAATATTTTAACTTTACGGCACCCTCTCATGTGGGGAAATACGAGTATTCTTGATTGTGGTTAACATATTTGTTCTCTTGTAATATAAGGTAAATTCCATGGGACTTTCAAATGAAAGTTTAAATATTCTACAGTCGGGATCAGTACGTTTACTACAATCTACAAATCTGGAGTAACAAAGTAAGATTTTGTTGTTTATTCGAAACCCTTTATAAAACCAATGGACACTTTAACCTCGAGATGGTAAGTCGTTTCTCCAGAATATTTGCCTTGACTCGGCATCCTTTGATGAGTCTATATGGTCCCATTTTTGAATTAAGCAAAATATTAAATCTATTTTTGCGGGGGTGATTTCGGGGTGGTCCACTCTGAATTTTTTCGTGTCTGATTGATATGTTATTTATACTTACGTTAGACACCCACATGCAAATTTTCAACCTGTATTAACTATTCCGCTAGTCTCTGTCAATTTTTTAATGTTTGCGGGGGTGATTTCAGAGTGGTCGACTCTGATTTTTTCGTGTCTGACTGATATGTTATTTATACTTACATTAGACACCCACATGCAAATTTTCAACCTGTATCAACTATTCCGCTAGTCTCTGTAAATTTTTGAATGTTTGCGTGGGTGATTTCGGGGTTGTCGACTCTGAATTTTTTCGTGTCTGATTGATATGTTATTTATACTTACATTAGAGACCCACATGCAAATTTTCAACCTGTATCAACTATTCCGCTAGTCTCTGTGAATTTTTGAATGTTTGCGGGGGTGATTTCGGGGTGGTCGACTCTGAAAATTTTCGTGTCTGATTGATATGTTATTTATACTTACATTAGATACCCACATGCAAATTTTCAACCTGTATTAACTATTCCGCTAGTCTCTGTGAATTTTTGAATGTTTGCGGACGTGATTTCGGAGTGGTCGACTCGGATTTATAAAACACTTTAACCTCGAGATGGTAAGTCATTTCTCCAGAATATTTGCCTTGACTCGGCATCCTTTGATGAGTCAATATGGTCCCATTTTTGAATTAAGCAAAACTTTAAATCTATTTTAGACATATTATTCAGATTAGCAACAGTAAATGTTTTCGCTGCGATTTCAACGTCTTTAACAGGCATACCAGTAATGCAGGGTTGTGTATATTACCTGTTTGCGTAGGACTTAAATAAAGCATCGGTCAAATATACGAGAATAATGCATTGTCGTCATTAGTACTCTGTCAAGTTACGCGTATATCTTATTATGGTTTCTTCACAGGACATTTTAAATTAATAGCCTATTACTTATTAGCATTGTCTTTAATTAAGCAAAACGTACACGTGATTGACAAGTGTGAATTCGCATTTTTACTCTCGCTAAATACTTGCTAGAGGATATTTCGATTTATTATGAAATTTACGATTCCTACTATAAGATTTGTTTTCCTAGACATCTTCGGACTCGTCCCATATTTATCTAGTAGTAAGTGTATTTCACAGGGCAAGGAAATAACTAGATGACAAAAAGATTAAACAAAGACAAACACCCACAAGAAATTATCAAAAGGCAACAAAATGCGTAATTCTTAAACATCGTTTGTTTGAAAGCTCGTATCGATTTACGTAAATGCTTAAAAATTTATTACACTTCCGTTCATAATACAACGGCATCTAAATGGCAAAAAGAATGCCTTTTTTTCGAAATATTTCAAAAACCTTGTTTACAAACGCTTCAGATCCTTAAACTGCATGAAAATATGCAACTTTTCTTTCATTTAACCTATTTAATATCTCTTACCGTTTCCGAGATTCCAGTGGTGCGAGATTTGAAGTGAGAGCTGTGGTGAGAGCGTGGTTTAGTTGAAGAATAAGCGTCTAGCGCTTTCAACGTGCACCCATTGCAACATACAGCGAGTTCCAACGCCAACCATAAAAGTTTACCTCGGGGAGCGCGTACACGCTACAGAAATGTTTGAATCGACCAGACGTTTATCGTATAGAAGATTCACGCTGCTGCTTATTCTGCTACTTATTATTGATTTATTTGTATTCGTGTTTTACTATCACTTACTATTTCTTTATTGCTTTAATGTGTGTGTGATGTGAATACCCACTTTGAGTTTAAGTTTCTAGTAAAGAGCATTATTGTGTTTTATCCGTATTGAATTTACTATTGTTTGCGTTTTTGCATGCTATTTAGTTCCTTTGTAGAATAGTTTGTTTTGTTTTCTTTCGATTGTATATACTATTATTGCATTTATTTCGTTCCTTGTTTACAAGTTATAATTTTGTTTTCTTTTGAAAATTTCTTATATTTATTTGTTCAATCTTTTTGCTAGCTGGTATAATTTCTTCGTCCTGTGAAAGTACACATTACGATAGAGATATAGGTAAAGATGGGGCGAGTGCGAAGATATCTAGGGAATTCGTACTTGTCAATGGCGTGTGCGTTTTTCTCAATTAGAGATACTTTTAACAATAGGTTTCTAATTTATAATGTCCTGCGTAGAAATTATAATGAGATATGCGCGCTACTTGACAAAAACGGAGATATTAGTACTAATGACGATAATGTGCACCCTGGTATAAATGGAGCTAGTGTAAAAAAACTCGAAGTGACCGAAGCTTTATTTAAAAATATATCTACAAATCCCAACCAGACAAATAATACACAACTCTGCATTACTGAGATGCCTGTTAAGAAACCTGAATTCAACAACATTTCATTTCAAACTAAATCTACTGGTCCTAACGAAACAAATACTACTACACAAACCTGCAACATCGAAATGCCCGTTAAACTACCAAACACTTCCGACATTTTATTTGAAAATAAATCTTTTAGCTCTAACCAAACAAATATCAAACAATGCTTCCTAAATGACAGTCGTATAGAATGTGAGGAAACATTTACTGCTGCTAATTCAGCCAATATGTCTGAAAGTAGATTTACAGTTTTACTGAATGCGAAGATGGGGCGTTTTGTAGACAATGTTGACTTATCAAACGATGCCGAGTCAAGGCACTTATTCTGAAACGACTTACCATCTCGAGGTATGAAGTGTCCATTGGTMTATAAAGGGTTTCGAATAAACAAGAAAAACTMTCATTGKTACTCCAGATTTGTAGAATATGGTAAATGTATGGATCSCGATTGTAGAATTTTTAAATTTGACTGCACAGTACACGATATTCACATCGAATTCACCTTATATTATAAGGGAGCAAAGTATGTTAACCATAATCAAGAATACTCATACTGGTTGAGAGGAAAGGAGAGGAGTGCTGTAAAAGAGAAGTTAAAATTGGTGAATCCAAATATACTTAGAAATAAAGATATCGCTGCGGTCGATGCAGATACATTTCTACAAGGAAACTGGCAAGCCTTGCGTCCACTTGCGGTGTACCAAAAAGCAAAGTCAGAAGTTCTAGCAGAGGATGATCTTCATAGTGATCCATTTTTAGATATTTTGCTTAGGGCAGTTCAGCAACCAAAAAGTGAAGAATATATTCAACATTCTACGGGAAGGACCCTTGTCTATTTATTTTCWAAGGATCAGGTTAAAATACTTGTTCCTAGTAGACAGAKGGTAGATGTGTACTTACGATAAAGGTCGTCGTACCCTGTATTACTCTTTGGTTATTAATCGTCACGGAACAGTTGTACCAATAGCAGAAATGATCACATCTAAACATGATTCAGCAAGTATAACTGCTTTCCTGCTACAATTTAAGCATTTCGTGGAAACCACTTGTAACAGAACCTGGCCCATATTTAATGTATTGGTAACTGATTGGAGCTTTGCATTAATGATATCTGTGTCAAGGGTTTAATAATATGACTTTGTACACTTACCTAAAAGTATGTTTTCGGTATGCAATCAACATCAACGATGATCGCATGGTACCACTAGTAATATTAAAGGCGTGCTGAGCGCATTTTATTAAGATGATTACAAATTACTTATCCAAAATGACAATAAAAAGTGCAAAAAGAAAAGTTATCGTTGATGCGGTAGGAGTCTTAGTGCAGTGCTCCTCTATGGAAGAATTAACATACCAATACCATAATTTACTAATTCTTTTACTTAATCCTATTTACGACGATAGTGTAAGAGCTGCTATTACAGAGTTGTGCTCAGCATCATATGACAAAGCAGACGATTACCTTAAACAGTGAGAAAATGATGCACCAGCTGATGACGAAGAAATAGTGCGAGGCCTTTTTTTATATATTTCTTTAAAATATACAGCGAAGTATCTTCAGAAATGGAGAAGAAAGAGCAATCAGAAGGGACTGAAAAAAACTTATATTACTCTACAGAATTTTGCTTGTATTTGTTAAAAAGGGTTATGCCCTTTGCTCCTCTATGGAGTAACGTGCTGAATACTCGACGTTTTAGTAATGCAAATGTTGAGTCGTGGTTTAAAGCTGTTAAGTGTGAGATACTCCAAAATCGAGCTAATTATTTTAACTCCGTCGTTTCGTAGTCAGGGTGCGCGAAAAAAATTGAGATTGCTCTTAAAAGCATACGACTGCAAATAGATAAAGCTCAAGAAAAACGAACAACTGAGAAGCAAGTAACAGCAAAGAAAAGAGAACTGGATAATCCGTTACATGTTGAAACATGGAAAAGGGTTAAGAAAAGGGGAGTCTTTGAAAAAAAGTGTCTTGCTGCTGCGAAGGCAGACATTGAAAGTGAAAATAAAGATGAAGAGGGAATTCTCTCATACCCTGTAGACAAAGTTATACTTAATGAGAGGGGCACTGCTGAACAAAAAATAGAGGAGAGACCATCTAAAAGACCTTTACAAAATGGTCTGTTTTTCAGTAATGATTACTATATGGACTTGGCAAAAAAAGGTAATTTCATACTGGCAAAATACACATATAGAGACAGTACGATTACTTTATCAAGTACTGACTATCAGACACTCTGTTCAAACTATAATCGTGTCGAAAAAATTGTAACAGGAAGTCAGAGATGGGCATCCGATTATTGTATAGACGCTATTTCTTACACACTACTTCGTGAACGATCAGATATAGTATACTTAAACACTATTTCAGTCTATTTGCTTTTTGACAGTCAAATTAAAAATCTTGAGAAATTTAAACCCTACAAAATGTCTTTTGAAAACGTTAAATATATAATCATGCCGTACATTTTAAATAGGAACCACTGGATTTTAATAATATTGGTACTACAAATTATCCCTTTTCAGAAGATGACCCGTTCAAGAAGATTAAACGTTTCTTAGCTACCCGTGATCGTATACGTAAAAACGAAAAACTGAACGTAAGAAAGTGGAAAATTCACAACGTAAATTCATATCCCAAACAGAGATATGATGACAACATCAACTGCGGGATTTATGTCATGCATTATATATGCGAATTTGCGAAATCCAAGGATTTCCCTACGTTTACACAGGCTATTAATAATGGTACCTTTAATCCTGAACGATTCAGGATTCCAGTACAAAATATACTGATTTTGACTTCAGACAATATGTTTGATAAATGTTTGACTTACGAAATTAATAATGAGGAACCCATATGTAGAATGTAGTTCCTGTCGTAGATGGCTACATTTCCAAAAATGCTCTGAAATAAATAATGACGTATCCATTTCCGATACTAAAAATCCAGACTTCTCTTTCGTGGTGCAATTTGTGCAAGACAGGTGAAGGCGACCCTTTACTTACACCCTGCCAGACACTACCAAACTGATAGACGACATGGATTTAGAATATCTGGTCATCCATTATAAAAACTACTTACAAAATATCCATGAAACACGACTTACAAACCAAGAGAGCACAAGGTTCTTAAATTCTGTAAATCCTGTAGATGAATTAAAATGGGATTATTCGACGGCCTTTATTCCTAATCATTTGTTCCGTAGTACTGTCAAGATATATACTCAAACATATTGTCGTACAGGATTAAACGTTTGCTGTATATGTGCTCCTCCCTCTTTTAAATGAAAAAATTATATCTAAGTATTTCGGAATTGCAGACGAAGATATAGACTTTTTAGATATTTATCGTATCAAATTTAATGTAGAGGACTATAGATTTGAATACCCCTAGTCCATATACACTAAAAGAATGTTCTAGAATCACTTAAATAGAGATTGCAAACATGTTATGTATTATATAGGAAACCACACACATAAAATATAAATGGGCATTAACAGATCACCGCTCCCTGCAATTCTTCCTTAATAAGCATTTGATATTGGCAAAATTATGAAGTCGGCCATCAAAATCCAGGCGCAAGATTTTTACAACCAAACCTTTCAACCTCAGCAAGACAGGGGTTGTTAACAAAATTCCGCACATCTGAGTTTAGTATAACACTGTTATCTCTTTGTCAATGTCCGTTTACGTTCAAATGATCGTAAGAGTTATATGATAAATGCAGTGAGACAAAGGAGATACGTGCAAAACAATCTGCTTGGTTCCAAGTTGATTCAGAACGTTTCACAATGAATGCAACCTTGAAATCATTCAACACATATTTTTTTAAGTCGAAGCCTGCCCCCTAAATATTTGGAGCCGACTGATATGTTATTATATACTTATATTAGAGACCCACATGCAAATTTTAACCTGTATCAACTATTCCGTTAGTCTCTGTGAATTTTTGAATGTTTGTGGGGGTGATTTCGGGGTGTCGACTCTGAATTTTTTCGTGTTTGATTGATATGTTTTTATACTTATATTAGCGACACACATGCAAATTAAACCTGTATCAACTATTCCGCTGGTGTCTGTGAATTTTTGAATGTTTGCGGGGTGATTTAGGAGGATCGACTCTGAATTTTTTCGTGTCTGATTGATATGTATTTATACTTATATTAGAGACCCACAAGCAAATTTT